>CP137671.1:18067493-18664620 GCA_037976565.1 Mesocentrotus franciscanus | reverse complement strand
AAGAAACTGAGAATAGGTATTCATTTAAAAATGATAATAATAATGATGATGATGATGATGACGATAATAATAATGATGTATGTTTATATTGCGCACGTATATATCCCAGGGGATGCTCAAGGCACCTAATAGAACTATTATTACCCGGGCTTGAGCCCAGCTGACTAAAGGCGCTACAAGCATCCAAGGAATAAATTCCAGATAACCATTTTACTAAACCTGGGTGGAGAGTGGCAAATATTGATTAATGTCTTGACAAAGGACACTAGTGCCGCGGCGTGACTCGAACCGCCCACCATGTGATCCACAGTCCGGTGACGTATCCTCTAGACCACGACACCTCGGCAGGCATAATAGAGTTATTTTGAAGAAAAAAAATCGATGGGGATAGATGCCCTGACAGACAATTAATTTTAAGAGAAAGCACATGAAAGAAGGGAGAAAGGACAAACGGCAGGAAGTGTCATTAGAAAGAAAAGAGGGAAAAACAACAGATGAGGCTACTGGTAACCTGATGACAAAAACTTTTTGGAAAGACTTGAAAATATGAAAAAGGGTCAACAGTTTCATGAACATCAAAGACAATTAAAGATCGCTATCTTTCATAGACCCAAATTTCAATATCGTATATTTCTTAATGCCGGACAAATGGGAAGAGACATGAAGAGAATACGATTAAGAAACAAACGAACGTACAGACATACAAAGCTCTGGGACAAAGATTGTGTTAGATACAAAGGGATCAAGAAAGGCGAGTGGTGAAAAAGTGATAATTGTTTCAAATTTTAACCAAAAAAATAATTGAATAAATCATCCTTAATCTGTAATTTTGTTGCAGAAGGGATCTGATAACAATGAAACCAAGATTTTAAATATGCAGAAAGGAAATATTCACTGACACACTTGGGAAGAGGGGGAGGCATGGGTTCCGCCCCGAATAGAAAAACAATGTTATGATGAGGAATCAAATAGAGAGGAAGAAAGACTAAAAAAGGCAGGAGAGACGGGGAAGACAACGACTCGCTTGATGGCCATGTTTTCTCACATTTCATATACGTACAGAGAGCGCGGTTTTAGAAGAATGATCTTTTCTTTCGGGGGAGGATGGGGGGCTTTGGGTTTGGGGGCCAGGGGGTTCTTGCATGTATTTTCTACATTTGTCTTGCTTACATTATTTATTAACCAAGAAGAAGAAAAGAAGAAAAACATGTGTGTGGGGAGAGGGGGATCTTGAAGAAATGTTGGGTAGCTTGAGCCCCCAAGCACCCTCTAGAACCGTTAATGGCGATGCCCCCCACCGCGCCTACCGACATCACGCCTCTCAACGGCAGATCAAACCTTGGCATGATCTGGGTTACATTATGACCCCCTAATACCCATAAGACGTTGCAATATAAACCGTACACACTTGAATTTCCATCTACAAGTATGCATATTTACCTAAATCTCTAGCACGTACATCTTAGCCAGGCCTCTATTCTTTCCCGAGCTTGCCTTGTATAACCTTTTCAACATTCTTTTTCATCGGTCATATTTATTATTTAAATAAGATTTAAACAGAATAGCCTGTTTAAAGTTTAACGTACATAACAACACAAAATCGCAAGAAATACAAACAAATACAGGAAATGTACAAAGACAAATTGCTCACTTAGTTTCAAAGTATTAAATGACAAAGCAAATACAGAGAGAGATAAAGAGAGAGAAGAAGGAGAAGAAGAAGAAGTAGGAGTAAAAGAAATAAGAAAATACGAGCTACACTCTACGCAGCAGAATACAGTGTGTCTCATTTTGCGAGAACCTTCGCTGATTGAAAACCTTGTCAACGGCGGAAGATGGAATTCTTACCTTCCATTTCTGTTTTCTTTTTCAGTATGGAAACGATATGTAAAGGTATTAGTTACTATAATCTAGCAAATAGGTATAAACACCTATTACAAAACATGTTATTCCCATTATGATCGGTCGTGCGAAAAGTGATCTTCAAATTTGGCTATTTGTTTCAGACAAATATTGACCACTTTTAACGGATGAATCTGTCCATGGAAGTATTAAAACGATGAACCCGAACGTATAATCAACCATTTGTCTTTAAAATTGTTGAGTGTTGAAAAGCATGCGTAATGAGCCTTGTAATGGACTTCTCATTGGAAGGAAGCATATGCGAATCATCATTGCAAAATAGTAATAATGGTCAAAAGTTTCGTACCATCGAAAATATCAAAATCTTTTGTATTTGTGTTTGCCATTATTTAAATGATTAAAAAAAATTAAAAAAAACTTCTGGCCAGGGACCTTGATTAAAATTACTTATTATTAATTAAAGGCAATCTAGAGTTTGGGTATTCTACTGAAATGCAGAATTGAAAGTATTTACAATACAGGGCTACCACCCTTAAAATGCAATCAGTACATTACTAAGTCTTGTGAACTAATTTCTCTTTCTATATACATTTGACTTATGTTATAGTATACAGATACTACTTAAGTCATAGTCAATACTTTGGAGTACAAAATGAAATTTCTCTTCCAAATTCATATATATTTTAAAATGGCGGAACTATATTTATAATACTGTCAAACAAATCAGTTATGGCAGGGGCCGTAATACGCCACTTCTTGGAGGACAGACAGTAGACAAATCATTACATAACTTTAACATTGATTTTGACCCATGATTCTTAATAAATCACTTCCTCTTTTCTTTCAAAATCATTTTCATGGACATCTTTCAAATTTGAAGACGATCGCTTTCGCGTCTAAAGCCACAGAAACATGATCGCATCTCAACCTGAATTTCTCGATCGAGAAATTCAAATAATTTGCACACGAGACCAGTAGGCATGAGCGTGCATGTCAATTTGCCCGCCAGAATACTTATTTCTCTTTAGTCCGTTTTCACCTGAAACGACGCGTAATAGAAGATTAGAAGATTGTATGAGAAGCTCAAATAATGTTATTATATTCAGCATTCCCAGGTTTCGTAGAATTCTCAAAAATAGTCGATAAAGGTAAATCAGAATGTCGACTATGTTCTTTTTTTATATCATGTTCTTTTCGCTTATTTATTGAATTTTGACGATATTCGCTCGAAATGTTACTTTTCTTCCTATAGTTCGTTTTTGCCTAAAAAAGACACGTAATAAATGAGATCAGAATGTTGTATGAGAAGTTCAAATAATGGTATTAATGCAGCATTTACATGCAGGTTTCGTAGTTTTCTTTTTAAAAATGATTAAAAAAAACAAGCGAGAAAAGGGGGTCAGATTATCGACTAGGGTCTTTTCATTCTTTCCTTTTTTTAGATAGCCTACTTATTCATTTCTATTATTAAATTTTGATAACATTCGCTCGAAAGGTTATTTATTTTTCTATAGTTCATTTTCGCCTTAAAAAGCCGCGTAATCCAAGATTAGAATGCTTTATGAGATGCTCAAATAATGTTATTATATGCAGTTTTTTCCTGGCTCATAGAATTCTCAAATATAAGCGAGAAAGCTGGAATCATGTCGACAGTGCTTGTTTGCTGTATTTTGTTATACTTATTTCTCAATATGACTATTATTTAATTGTGATAAAATTCGATCGACGCCTCATGTATTATTAGATGTCAAATAACAGCCAATGGACGTAGAGTGTACTGATGTCAACACTTATACAATGTCTTTCTCACGTAACGGTTTCAAATCCTAGGCACGTCGACAACTATATCTATTGGCAATTCATTAATCTACAATTGAAAAGATTGGTTCCTAAGCATGCTAAATCAATAAAAGGAAGTTCGGTGAAAATGGTGCAGAAAGAATAGAACGTAGAATATATATATTTATAATAATTGATAGAAACGTTGTGCTTCACCCTTTTCCCCAGAAAATATTTATGAATTACATTTGTTGTTCATGTATCGGCCCATCTATGTACGGAACGGAACCTATTGATGCACGTTCAGATCTTCCATTTACAACTATAACCAGGGGCACATTGCGTCTGTTTGGAGCCAAAATGCCGTTAACTCTGTGTCAAAGTATACACAAGTGCTACCCACCTGTGTTCATCAACCTCTGAAATGGACCCTAATGGCGTATGTATCGCACATTTTCCGAAATGGACCCTAAATTGGCGTATCGCACCTTTTCTGAAATGGACCCTTTTTAAGAAAACGTCGAAACCTGTGAACCTGAAAGGTACCTTTTTTTGGTTTTTGTGCGATCAGTGCTTGAAAAACACCCCTTTTTAAAGAAAACGTCGACGACGCAGTCATGTTGGGAGTGACACCCCCGGGCTAACACCCTCCTGGCTATAAACAGACGATCGCATAAAGAGGGGTTGGAGTAAATGCAAAACAGACGCAAATAGTGTACAGCGATAAGCTATTTCGATAGGTTGAAAGTCAAATGGCATTTTACTCGTTAATCCATTAATTTATTTCTTGTTGCGTTCGTTGCGGTGAATCGCAGTTTGTCATGCAAGAGGTCCCATCGAGTAATTGCGTCTTGGTATAGATGGGCAGCTTTTAGTCGACGTGGATTTTCGTCTTCCTTCAAATATGGTCTGACTTTTAATAATCTGAGAATTCCAACTAGAGATATTTTCCCTTTGAAATGAAGTGGGGAGTAATTATGAAAAATAACGAAGCATGACGTTGTAGAGAGGGTTTTCGACGCCTTGCTGAAACCATTGGCATATGGCACACTTTTCCAAGGAAGCTGACTTATTTTGTCGAATTTTGTGAGCATAAATAGAGAAGAATTTTTTTTCAAACACAACATAGTAGTAATTTTTGCCCGAAAATTAGTAGTTTTTTTCTTTCTTTTTTAAAGGGGTCCAGCTCCCAACACTTGCCTCTTCTCACCTCGTATTGCAGATGCTGAAATGGAATTTTATTACGATGTTTGATCACACTGATATCTATTTGGGTGGTAAATATTTTCCTCCACATCATTTCAATTGCAAGTTTCGATTAACCGTAACCATAATAGCCTCGAGGAATTTGGTCGCGTTTACCCTTATTTTTAAACAGCTGCCGTTTAGTTGCCCAGAAAGATGAATTTCTATCTTATATAGGGCAAACATCTATTAACAGAACGAGCACCTATGTGGAGAGACCAATCGATTTAATGTTACCCATTCAAATTTATTTCTCTTTCTATGATAACTCAAACGAATCACTTTTACATCTCTGATATTACTCCAACTGTGGAAAAGATGAGAAATTGTCGCCAGTGACATTTAAGCCACTACGTAGTAACATAATCTATAAAGATAGTGTATAGCTGTTATACCGTAACCTTAAATTTATCAGACTTCTTTAGTTATTTATTAAAAAAGATTCTAGTTACTACATAATTCACCTTTCAGAATAACGTCTAAACGGTTTCTCTCTCACTGAAAATGACCATTTATATATATATATATATATATATATATCAGATGGATTTCATCGAAACATCCTCATGTAGGTTGTCTGATGAACCTCCATGATCATAATTATGATCACACTTAATCCCAGATAGTAATACGCCCGGGAGGGGGGTACTCGCCTCATACGGTATACGGGGATGTGCCGCTCTAACGGGTTACTTTTGTGCAAAAAATCCCTAAACATGGGGAAGTTTTTGTGCTGCAAAATCCCTAAAAGTGCCCCCACTTTTAGATCTTGGCCTTAAACATGGATTACTATTTTCTTCAGGATAATATCTCACCCATAATCTCGCTAAAGTGAAAATTCCAGATGCAAAATCCCGCAAAAATAATTGAAATCATTTCGCTTTTTCATCCAAAGTCCTCGCCGATGGTTGCACAGATTTATCATTATCATTAATAATGAGTACCATTTTCTGCCAAAATGTCCCTTAAAAATGGGTATGGGTTTAGACGCTTCTGCCGCACACCCCAGTCCAAACCAAATCTGAGTGGGGGGTAATACGACGTTGGGCCAACGTGTGACCAACGCTTAGCCAACGTTGGCCCAACGTCGTATAGCCAACCAATATCCACCGTTTATCAGTGAAAAATGGCGACGATAGCCAAACGTTTAGCCAACGTTGGCTCGCCGACTGCGACCGTGCCGACCATGGTCGACACTGGCCCAACATCGTATTGTTATCTGGGATGTCCTTATCATTCTGACTCATGCCATTTTTATTAGCTGCATGTGGCCTTTAACAAGTACGGCGGTTGAAGGATTGCCTAACCATGACACAGTCACATTCATGTCTACGTCTTGCACCGTAGATTCAAGAAATAAAAACAGTTTAGAATATTACATCCACAACGAAGATTACTCGGAAATAATCTCAAATATGAAACAACGATTGTCGGTCGTTTACGAGGCGAGAGGTGAGAAGCGCAAGAACATGAAAATCGTGTCCAGAAAGTTCAGAAAACGACCTTATAATCACCTCGGTCATCAGCTGGTGAAACACGCCGCCTCATTAGGACCTTAGTATTCCGGCCAATCAACATTCACACTGTACTACTTCGGATTCCTTGCACAGCATAAGATGCCTCGCATCAGTTGTGCGCCTCCACAGATGGGGTACCTTGCGCTCTGTCGATCACGTAGCTCACGTACTCAATTGGCGGCAGTGAGAAGGTGACCTTAATCTAGTTGCACTCGTTAAAGAGCGGTGCATCTTCATGAAATTCATTAGCAAGAGCATTGCACCTGACCATACCAAGCGTTTTCCTTGTCTTCAACTCCCCACACATGGAACGTGCGTCCATCTCAAAATAGCATTGTGTGACACTGCAATTTAATACGCTCAATGTAGAATTATACATGAACTTACGGAGTATCGAGCAGTACCTGACTCCGGTAAACCGCGGCGTTAGTGGAAGGAAGTATGGAGAGGTTTTGTCTTGAAAAAAAATGCGTGGGCACACTTACGACGTCGGCTGGTGAAACGCAATCACCACTTCGCCCGCCGCATTATTACAAGCATCAACCGACAAAATGAAGAATAAATAAAGACATAAAAGAGGTGTCTTTAAATCAACAGCTAGAAGCAATTAGAGACGTATGTGATTCACATGGAATACTAGTAGACCGTTTTACAGACATATTCAAATTTATGCGTACTTTGTGAACAACTTGAAGTTGTTCTTGACCTACATAGCAACACATATTGTATGCAATCTATATTCCAAGTATTGTAGTTCATTAACTAATAACAGTTTAATGGAATACTTCGTCACTAGGTCCCCAGGAAAGGAACATCTATAAATTAGAATATGTTTGTAAACCAGTCTATTGCCTATGTGTATATGTAAATGGTTAGACAATAGTACATTGAATGGTTTTGGCATAGATTCCAACGGCTTTCAGTATTCATGGTATTAAGAATTTGAACTGGAGTTATGCGCAATGTCACAGTGATTGAAAAAATAGATTCCCATGATTTCCCGACTTGTGGATACACCAAAGAAGTTATGAAACAACCGTTTCGAATTAAAACTTTCCCATTTACGAAAAGAAAACACATGCTTAATAAATTATTCATTAAGATTTTTCATTTGTTTTACCCTTAGATAGTATATGTATATGTATATGTATATGTATAGGGGCTGATTGGCTGTAAATTAATCGCGAAAAATAATAGTTTAAACGAATTTACAATTTGCCATTAAGCATGTCATGTTGATAATTTTCAAAATATTTAAAAAGTGGGAATTCTCTAAAGCATAAATATACTAAATGGAGAAACATTTTACCGATTGTGTTTTCCCTTTTTATCTCTAATTTTTGTATGAGAAAATCAATTATAGGGATCTTAAAACCTGTATCAAATACACAAATATTTCATATTATGCTTATTTGTCTGCAATTCATAGAGGTATAAAGATCAGACACTATTGATTTTATGATATCTTTAAGATACTACGAAACTATTCATTAATCATAATAAGTGCTCATCCCATTTATACTTCTCATCAATAAATTGGGCATCAGTGATTAGAATAATACACAGGCCAACAAACGAGGAAAAATAGAATTGTACATGAAAGATATCATTAATGAGACTAGTGTAGCCGAACTATTCCGGACTAGATTTTAGAATCATCACGCTTTACCCATTGTATCAGTCAGTGAGTAGTAAATATGTACCGCCGAACAGTGTCAGAATCCCTCCCACATCGCTTTCCTAAGCTTCAATTTAGAACAAGCAACAAATATTTATAAAATAAGAAAAGAAAAGAAAGGGAAAAAGGTATTATTTAGCCTACATAAATCATATCATCACCGAGCTCGTCGGCTGATATGCGAGTCGTCATGATATTCTATCGTTGTTTTTTTATATACTGTGTCGTAATGAAAGTTTGACCTTTTTTTTTGTAGCGCTCATATCTATACCCGCAAGGTGCCCAAGGCGCTCCAATATTACCCCGGCTCTAGCTAGGCTACCGATTTCACTGCTCACAGCATTCAGGGAATCCCTTCCTATCGGTATCCATTTAGCACCTGGGTGAAGGGTGGCAAATGGCGATTAATGTCTTACGTCTTACATTTGTTTTGAAGTTGCATAAGGATCACTTTACGTATACTATTTCCTCAAAAATCAGTAAATTATTACCACTATATTAAACGCGATTGAAATAATATATGCTATTAGCTCCTCTTTGCTGTTTAGATCCTGCAGATCTGATGAAGACCATTATTCTTCTTCTGTAGTAACACATTGCTTCTAAAGCCATTTTGAAGTGGATAATGTGATCTGTATACTCAATCGTTAAGGTATATAGTTACACAATAATAAGATGTACATTGCAAAATGTAATTGGCATTCAACAAAAAAATCAAAATACTCATTGCAAAAATCAGTTACAGGGAATTTCCATGAATATGTCGGACCAGAACTGCGTCCTGTATCAATCGAGTCATTCTAATCAAATTATATCAAATAATCAAAGCGTTTTCATCGTAATATTCCCAGTTTATAAGGCCATAATAATAAGCCCTTATCCTGTTGGAAAACGGACCTAATTCTCCGAGTCGGCGTATAATAGTGCGTATCGATCGAAACGAGGCGATTCTCTCGGGTTGAGGACGTGTAAACGGTCGGGTGATCGTGTAACCCTTAGGCTGCGGACTCGGGGGACAAGCGAGTGGAAACTTCATTACCCCAGATTCCCAGCGTGGCAGATTAGCCGATCGATGAAGGCCTCTTGTCGAGGAAGTGCCGTTGATATGTCAGGGATGAGACGTCAAGGTCATACTCTAAACAGGTAAAGTCACGAATTCAGAGTTTATCACAGCGGCCCGTATTTCACAAGGCGGACTAAGTTTAAGAGAAGGCCGAGTTCTGATAAAAATGACAAATTATTTATTTATGAGCTTTCTCATTCTTTGTATGTCAGTTTGGAAGAATGTGACAATAAAAATGTCTCCTGAAAGAATTGCTCTTCAAATACACTCATTGAACATTCAAGATTCAAGTGTTTTTTTCAATAGGCCTTTATAAAAAATACGGTAATTTGTTTTCCATTAGCGTGACATACAATGTAAACATAATTATACTTAACGTGATATTGTGTGCTCACAGCCAGAGGGTCACGTTGACGAGAAATGGCTGAAAAGTTTGAACCAACCTTCAGGCCAGATGTTTGTGTAGTAAATCTCATATACACTATACATTGCATGTTACTTTCATCAAGATTGAGTCAATATCTTATAGTAATACTTTGTCTTGATCATGCCCAAATCTTACTGTATATACAAATTCTTAGGCCCTACTACATAATCATTATTTCTAATTGCTCTGAGACAGTTTCCAAATGTCATCTTTCTGTTACGTTCGAATAAATCATAATTGTATTAATTCAATTAGAAATTTTCGCATGTCTTTTCCCTTCCCCTTTCAACACTTTACTGCATGCACAGGATGAACATTGGCGTCCCTTTTGAGACGCCGCTTGGAGGCCCTTTCTTGGCTTAAAGCCCCACTGTACTACTTGTAGCTACTTGCTCCCTCTATATAGAAAACAATGCCTAAGCGGTGCCCGTTGGTCCCCATGATCCTCTTTTTCTTATGTTAATTGAGAGCTGAGTTGATGAGATAACCACCTGTCAGTGACCACGCTAATCCCTCTAATGCCTCCTAGCCAAACTAGTACAGAGGGGCTTTAAAAGATTCGGTTGCTTCTGGATCATTGAACTTACAGTAAGGACTCAAAGACCAAGCTAACACCGCATATTATTATGAAGGAGGGAAGTTTATTCTGGAACTCCCTTTCAACTTATTCAGTCTGTAATAAAAACAGAGAGAAAATACATATTGGTAAGTGCAATGCTATTCAAAGTTACATAATTATCTTCTTGTTTGACAATAAACAAATATGACCTCAGTAAATCAGTTTTCTTGTGTGATTCCTGTCATAACTAGTCATAATTATGGTAAAATATTAAGCCAAATAATCAACTGCTATTATCGAGATTTTTTTAAAATATATACCCAGATGTGTGTCCTGACAGGATGTGGATCTGGAAAGTTGATTAAAAACCAGCAATTTGAAGAAGTTTACAAGCAATATTTTATTAATCCTATAAGACTTATGTTGGGAAATATGATAAAAGACAAATATTCATGGTGGTTAGTGCTATTTGATGAATATTTTCCGTTCAACCCGAAGTCAAAAGAGAAGTCTTCATTTTTGTTAAGTGTCCGGTCCCCCCTTGTCATACTTTCTTTGTTCAAGAATCTAATGATTCATCTGGTTTACTTGTAACCTAAAAAACGATTAAAAAGCTAACATGACAATTGATGTCACATGAAAAAACCTAAAAACTTCTTTGTAATACACAACCACATATCATTGTGATACATGTAGCCTACAGCTATCTTATCTAAATCATGTCTAATCTCTTTTAGCTAGACCTCATTCCAACATCGCGTTGATGTGACAAATATGGTTGCTCATAAATAGGCCTATCCATATTTCTACGTTTTTTTTTACATCTGTAACTTTACTCAAATAATTGCTCTTTTGCGTTATTTGAGCCAAAATAGATCCCCAATAAGCCATGCTTCCTAATGCATAACTGACATTTGAAAACTTCTTACAAGTCTGTCAGTTTATAAAAATAATTTCACTTTGCATAATAATCCGTTTCCTTTCTGAATCACCAAATTACATGCCCAGACTGCTACATTGTTTCTGTAGCTAAAAAAAGGGCATAAATAACCACTAATTTAATCTAATACATCTAACTAAAAATATTCTTTTCCTTTTGTTTCAGCGACGGTTAACCGCGCCATATATGAACGAGCCTTCACTGATGAGTGATATAATGCACTCAGAAATGCTTGTTTCATATTAATCACAGTATTCATAATCCCTTCATTTCATATTGCAATCTGCCATAATCTCTATCATGATTCAATATGATGTTTCGTAGCTTTGTCCCACCTTTTCTCTCTCTCTCTCTCTCTCTCTCTCATTTTCTCTTAATTTCTCTCTTTTCTCGTTCAATCTGTCTTTGTTTATCTCTCTCTCTACTCCTCATTTTGTTCTCTCCTTCTCTCTTTCTCTAGGTTAGCTAGCTTTGCTCTCTCCCCACCCCTCTCTCTCTCTCTCTCTCTCTTTTTTTTTTTCTTCTCTTTCTCCTTTTCCCTTTCTATCTCTTTATCTGTCTCTTTCCATATCTAGGTTTCTGTCATTGCTTTCGTTTCATCTCTCTCTCTCTCTCTCTCTCTCTCTCTCTCTCTATCTTTCTTTCAAAGAGTCTCTCCTGGAGTTGTCTGTCTCTGTCTATCCCCTTCCGTTCTATCCCTCATCCTTCTTCTCTATTTTTCATCACTATACTCTCATTATTCTTATTCCTTTCTCTGTTTTCTGTTTCTGTTTATATCTATTCATTCCTACCTCTGTGTTGTTGCAAATTTCATCAAAATAATGTTCACATTATACTTTTGGGCCTCCATTTTATTACAGATTATATTCGATTGCCAGCCGCCTTTCCATTCGTGTGATACAATTACTGTCAGATTTTATCATATCGTTTCACTGTATCCTTTAAATTCAGCGTAGGCCTACATTTTAAAGTGAACCCCTGAATAGATTCTAAAAGAGGTATCAAATGTTTCAACTAAGTAACTTTACAGACTGATGCATTATAGCTAAGATTTTAATACTGATGTATTTTTGCTCAAAAGTCATAAGCAATTAAAGCTGACTGATATCATCTCCGTGTCTGATCACAATTCTTTTTGAAATTCACTTTAACTCTCAGGATTATTTCAGAACTACTCAACTATAACAAATGAAAAAAAATGAAGAAAATAATGATAACAATAATATTGAAGGTTTACTTTTTTTTTTTACAAGGTGCTCAAGGCGCTACAGTACTACTCCGGCTCTGCTAGGCTACTGTTTTCGGTGCTGTGTATGATCGAATCTCTTTGCTCACAGCATTCAAGTAATTCGTTCCTACCGGTACCCATTTAACACCTGGATGGAGAGTGGCAAATGTAGATTGATGTCTTGTCAAAGGACATTAGTGCCGCGGTGGGACTCGAACCGCGGACCATAATTATGATTCACTGTCCGACGACGTATCCACTAGACCACCTTTATAATGATGGGTGGTCACTGTTCAAATACATGTATGAAAATCGTGTTTCCAAACAAAGAGAGCCCGTTTTACATTTTCAAAAGAGCGCTTTCCTTTATTTTAATGGCTTGATTGTTTTAATTAAAAATAGATGAACATGTTCTGGAATAAAAGGTGTCCTATGTCCAATTTTGTTTAGATACATTGACAGAAACTTGAGCGATTTAAACTGTCTTCAGCACTAAAATGGTTACATGGCAATATTGAGAAATTAAACACTGGCGGTACTGTTAATTGTGTAACATTATTTTATGTATATACTTTGAGACACTATCGGGTAAGCAGTAAATGGCCTTTTAAATCAGCAGTAGATATTAAGTAAGTCCAACGAAATGTTGCACACCATTTTTTACTCTCTTCTTGACGTAATACAAACTGATTCTTAAGGCTTGTTCAGATAATTATGGCGCGGTAAACCGCCTCCAAAAAAAGCGCCTTTTCATCCCCATCTTTAACGTGTAATGAATGGCAACTGCGCGCTACAAGATGTTATAAGATACAAAAATGAGAAGTGTATTTCACTTTACGTCATCATAAAAGAAAGAAAAAACGACGAAGATTTGACGCAGATTTTTTAGTCAGATGTCAGATGTACAGTGACATGATGACGATTCCAAGAGGATTCATTCTATGAGACACGAACGTGTTACATTCAGGTGCGCGTCATTGATTCACTTGCATACCTGGGGGTGTTTCACAAAGACTAAGATCGACTTTAAGTTGGACTTAAGTATAACAGGCCTTTCGTGCCATTGGTTGCTATCCCCATTGGACTCTAAATTATAATCTTTAGATAATATTTTTCCTTCAATAATGAACTATCAAAAAATGTAAAATCTGTAGATTTGAGACCACAATTTGTACGTCCCTTGAAAGACAAATGCCAGTAAATGGTGAGAGCAAACAGTGGCATGAACGGCCTGTTATACTTAAATCCAACTTGAAGTCGATCTTAGTCTTTGTGAAACCCCCCTGTATGGTTAAGAACATAGACATGATTATGATGATAATGAATCTGAATATATATATATATCTGACAGATATATTTTCAAAAAGCCCAGTTTGGTATACATTCAGGTTTATTCTTAATCCTGTATATTGAATGAAATCTTCTATGATAGTATATAGGCCTATATATCCCTTTTTTGGTGGAAAATATTTTGCTCTGCCTTAAACGGGAAATTCTCTTTTTTCTGTAATGCCAGCAAAGAATTGAAATTTGAGAATCCAAATAAACCTTTCGTGTAGCTCAGAAAAACATTGAATCTTAAAACCTGTATAAATCTAAACCTTTTACAGAAAATAAATAAAAGCTTGACCAAGCTATGTAGCATTACCTTTCCATTCCTAACCCTTTTCATTTATCCTCCTGATGCACACAGTCAAATCCAATTACTTCTCCTGTAATCGCAGTGAATAAAAGCATAATTATGAAGTGAAATTAATTTGTAATAATCAATCCATATTGTTAGAGCAATATTACAGCTGCGCACTGCTCAATAATTATCCATTGTCATACGGTACAAAACCTAAAACCCAACGAGATGTAATTTACCTTATGTAATTTTGTGAACAATCTTGTTAAAAGTTTGTTCCCTTTTATGGGGTAGTAAATATATTCCACGCCTCTCTTAGTTATGCAACATTTGATATAGATTACATCATTACGGTTTCTTATATAAGCTTTAAATCATTAAAGCTTAGCCAGCGGCGTTCTTTGTTTGTTTGTTTTTGTTTGTTTATTTTTGTTTTGTATCGTTTTGCTTTGATATTTTATGTTGTTGAAAAGTGCGGATGAACAAGGTTGCTGCAAGGAGCAAAGGTCATACTTACATCTTGCGTGTTACAAGATCCAGAAATATTAAGTTTATTACGCCTATTTGCGCCGGGCGCGGTGGTTTCACGCATTTCCCCATACTTTCCCGCGGCATAATTTAAACGTAGCTTTATCGAGGAAATTTAGGGCATTGAACAAAGGTTCAGGTTCGATATTCAAATTTGACTTGAAATCGCTAACATCGGACATCCGATATCCTCTAACCATAACACTCGAAATCCGTTTTAAGAAGGACCGCTTGGAGAGATCTTTAACTTGAAATCTGTCTCGAAGCTTTCCGCTAAAGTAAGAGGGGGTACGGAGATATGGGACGCAGATTCGGATAGACAGGTGGAAGGAGCGGGGGATGGGTAGGGGATAGATAGAGGGGTGAGAAGAACGAGATTGGATGATTGTAAGAGAGACAGAGACAGAGACAGAGAGGAATAGTGCGAAACACATTAACAGGGTTTTCTCCATGTAGAAGTGTAGAATTTGTGTGCGCGGGGGTGGGCGTGTACTTGTGTGTTAACAGTACCACGGAAACTAATATTGCGAAATGATACACGAAATACAGAAGGAAAGAAATACTCTCCAGGAATGATAATTATAGACGTTGGCCGGAGGATTTGAGAGGGTGTTAATACATGTAGAGGGGAGAAGACGCTGAAACTCAATGAGTGAGAGGGGGTGGTGACAAAAACAGACAGAAAGACACGAGAAAGGGAGACGGAAAATAGTTCGGCTGTCCATGTATGATCCGGAAACGATGAGGATTTAAAGAGAAAGACCAGTTCTGGTCATGCTATTGCATTGTGAAAGAAACGTTGTGGAATCGATCAGAAAAGGTTGACCATCTAGCATATAAGTATTGGTGTGTACTGCAAGGTTTTGGAATCATCAAAATGATAAGAAATTTGGCCCAGTCTTGGTAAAGTTACAAGCACTGTACACAGAAAGATGTATATGGGACTACGCGACCACGTGCGCGATATCTATTTGGTCCCAATACATATAATAATTTACCAAATATATCAATTCATAGGCGGTTTCCCGACTTTCCCGGCAAAATTTGTATCATCACGTATTAGTAAAAACATATTCTTTCACATGATTGGTAATGAGAGCTTCCATTTCATTTTTTTGAGAGAGGGGCATTTCCAAAACTGGTCTATACCTTTAAAGGGAAAAGGGCCAGTGGTTGCTATGTGAACGAAATGATGCAAAGTGTACTTGAATAAAGGATAATTAGGAGAAAAAAAGTATAAGACAGGAACTTAGGCGAGGGGAAGGGACGAGTCTGTGAAAAATAAGTCAGAGAGCTAACAACATTGCAGATTGTCAAAATATAGAATGCATATCGTAAGGAAAGAATTTAGGACATTTTATGTAATGATGGGAAACAAGTAGAAAAAACAGGGAAAGTAATTGTTGCGAGATATGAAAATATACGAATAGATAAACAACTCACTCCCTACCTCTGTTTCAATACGAAGATTATGATCATTATCCTCGTCTTGATAATCAACATCACATGCTCCCAAACCCAATAATTTCTTTTAACCACGTTTAACTTTTACCCAGTTGTTTTCGGCAACCTGTCGTTATCTATCTTCACTAAAAGCAGTAATCACTCAGCACAATTGGTGATCAAATGACACGAGAACGGACTATCAAAACAGTTTTAAAAATTAAAATATTAATTATGCTAATCGCTAGCATACAAAGGACAATTTCCACGGCAAACAAGAAACAGATACGATTACACCACAGCATTTGTATTCTACATGAGGATGAATTCCTAAAGAACATTGAAACGCAAAAACTCCATTACAGTATTGGTCGAATCATATCAATATATACGTTTATTTAATTGTTAGTTTTCATTTACATCACGAATACCACGGTCGCTCTTCCACGAGATTGGAGCTGCCAATTTCAGATATTTATTGACTATCCTGATTATACAGTGACGTATGAACGCATTCAATTACCTCATATAGCTCGCAGAAAAAACATTCATTTAAGAACATGAATTCAATAACTTCGGCTAAAAGAAGAAGAAGGGAATCAATTTCTTTTCTGCAGTAAGGCGTAGGAGTCTAATGGAAAAGGTTAATTCGTAATGTAAACCCTACAATTAAATGACGAGGGAAACCTAAGTTGAGAAAGTAGGCGGGCTGAAAATGTTTCGGACAGGGTCTATCCCATATCGCGATGCAGTACGTCATGGCAATTATAGTTACATCTTTGAGCATTCCAGTACTCACGAAACTTCCGTGCTGCTCTGAATATCTCTTTATTGAGTCGTTGTTATTTAGTTAAAAATAGCATTTCAATAGTGGTATTAACATGCATGCTCTGTTAATTTAAATAGCATGTATCAAACCCATCGCAAACAAAAACTAATAAATAAAAATCATCCCGAGGCAATTTCAATAGCCTTGTATGCCACGGTCTGGAATGTGCGATTTTTACATTGCCTTGTTACATAAGAGGACATGATTTCTTAGGCAATACAAAAGGGTTTGGCAATTACCCTTGCTGAAGTCTTTATACATAGCATTTATACATGCTATTTGTATTGTAATAATCATTTACAGAGCTTCCTTCAGACGTTCATGTATACAAACGATATATTGAAAGCTAAATAATCTCTTGTAAGCAGATGCAAATTTGATGAAAGGGTTTAGCCTTTAAATCGGTAAATATTTATTTGATAAACAATAACTTAAAAAAAACATTAATTGAACCTATAACGCGCAAATATCCACAATCTTTCGATCAAGGCATTTTTTAGAACACGTTCTGTTTTTAAACGTAACATTTAGATCTTTAAAACTATGGTTAAGTATAATTGTACGATATTTTACGCAATTTACCATTGCAAATCTCTTTAAAAACCTCTTCATCCAATACGAGCATATTAACTTTTGTCCATGTTATTTTCTGGCGTCGAAATGTGAATTGGCCTTTCATCACGAAAGAAAACGATATCTCGAAAACATACTTATATTCAAAGTTTCAGTTTGAGAAGGATTATTTACCCGACTGTTCATACGAATACACATGACAGTTATCGTCTTATTGATTAAATTTGAGGAAGGTTTTGTCTTGTGCACAGATTAGAGAAATTGAATTTACTTGTCTACTTCGATTTCTATCTCTCATTCTCTCTATCTCTCTCTCTCTCTATCTCCATCTCTATGACTGTTTAGTTCTCTCTTTCTTTCTCTCTCTCTCTCTCTCACGATCACTTTCTCATCATGTGAGTCTGAGTGTGATTTAGCGTGGCCATTGACAATATGATGCTCTCACTTGGAGAGAACAATGACGGCCTTGGAAGAAAATAAACATAGTATATATATATGTATATATATATATATTATACTATATGTATATTACCCATGATATTGTGATTATACTAAATGTAAACATCATTTGGAGGTTAAGGTAGTGTATGAGGGGGGATATAATGCCTGTGCACAGTGATTTTAAAGTATGCAGGGTTTCAGGTTTTCGAATCTACACATAAATGACTGGCATAATATTGACACAGTCATATTGACTATATACAGTTTGTTTATATCTCTTTCTTCACTCGCTCTTAGTTTTAATCTCTTTCTCTTTCTCTCTCCCTCCACGTGTCTCTCCTTTTCCCGATTGCTCACTCGTGCGTAATACGTTAAATCAGAACAGACAGCGTCCGTCAAAACTACTTCATAAATGTCGTGAAAAATACTTTGTCGTGCGTGAATGAAGAGAATTCCAGAATTCTGAAAATATAAAATGCTTTCCAGTACGCAATTAGAAGAACGAAAAACAACATGCATGATACTGTATCTCAAATTTTGTTGGAAGAAAACATTTGGTAATGATCATACACGCTCTGTCTGTGTGCAAAACAATCCTAAGAAATAATGGATACAATCATTATGACATAGTATAATGTAACAATTAAGACGTCTTTTTTCAGTTAGCAATTACTATTTTGCATACACGGCATGTATTCAAATGATTCATTATCATTCATATGGCTTTATATGTGTATCAAGAAAGTATGAATCCTTTACGAGAGTATGAATGAAAGACACACCTTGGTTAATACATTATATAATAAACCTGTAGATATCAAACAAGAGTGGTCCTATTGTGTAACCCTGCGGGACACTAATGGTCAACTTTTTTTAATAGACTAAATGTATTTAGACTTCTGACGTTTTGATTTTATAATCATATAATATGACGATCCCCTTTTTATATCACATAATATGATAAAGGCTAGCATGGTTGTCAGAAAGTGTTGGTTGATAGGAATTGAATGCCAGATATCGATAGTGTGGGAGTCATCGCTATTAGTGCACGGTAATATTGTTTGTATTGCAATTCTATTTTCATTGTTTGATATTTCGTTGGAATCACTCACGGGCCTCTGCACTTCACTAATTGTTCAAAAACATAGACAATTGCAGTGTTCAAATTTAATACAATGTCCAGTAGTTGCGTGATTGCGTCAGGATAAAAAGTAACAGTCATGCATGATGTTTGTTCAGGGGATCCACAAATGATTCTGCCGGTTCTATGAATGCAAATAACGGCAAGGTTGCATCAATAACGCCATAATGATGATGAAGAGGTTGAAATGTTAAAGCCATTTCATATTTTGGTATGGGCCCAAAAGCTTCTCAATAGAATTTGTTGATGCGGTTGATAAACAGCAAGAAACTAATAATTTTAAGGCGTTTACCTCTTTGAGTGGAATATTAAACAAATAAGAAATAAGATGATAATTTACATCTCGGATCATTATGTAAATTCCTCAATGCGAACTGCATGTTTGAACCGAACGGACAGATGTTTATGAACAGGTTTGTATTTGCAGTGATGCGCACTTCGGTGCCTACAGAGATGAGTGATAGCCTCGGTTTAGAGTTCATATTGGGTGTCTTTTAAAGACAGATACAATCGTGGAAAGAACATAAACCTATTGATAAGTTTCATTGCATTGCCTCTATCGACAAACAGATCTGAACATTTTAGCGACTGGGTTTTTTTTTCTTTTTATAATGATGAATATGATGATGATGATGATGATGATGATGATAATGATAGTAATACTAGTAATCAAAATAATATTAATAATGATGATGAAAATTCAAAAATAATAATAATAATGTATGCGATTTGTAAGGCGCCGAATCCGCTTGAAATCAAATGCTCAAAACGCACTTGTGCAAAAAAAATGTATATATAGCCAGTATGAGGGCCAAAACGCTCTTTGCTTAGCGGAAGATAGTTCTAGTAATTTAGTATCTAAATTCCCGCATATTTTTTTTCAACCTAAGAACCAAGAGGAGAAGAAAGTGTGGACGATCGGGAGTAGGAGCAATGAAGGACGAGGAGAGACAGAAAAACACAGAGAAAGAGAAAGAGAAAGACGGGCAAATGAATCAGAGGGTAGAGACAGACGTAGGAAGATAGAGAGAGAGAGAGAGAGGTGGAGATAGAGAAACAGAGATTTAAAAAAAAGATACAAGGGGATAAAGACAAAATAGATACAAGGGGATAAGAGATAGGGAGAGAGAGAGAGAGAAAAAAAAATGTATACGAGAGGTGGAAGTTACAACCGTACGACGAGCTCCGATACGGAATGAACGAGAGCGTAAATGAGTGTGCTAACACACATCCGATGAGTATATTAATCAGCAGACGACTCGTTCGCGGCGCACGTTTTCCTTCTCCCGCCAAAACAAAGTCACTGTCACTTATTTTCGCGCGCGTGTGCAGTTCCTAAAAACGAGCTCGAGTCGTCTCGTCATGCTCTCCCATTCTACTAGGTAGAGAGATGGAAAGTTCACGCATCCTAGCATTTAGTGACCTACACCAGTCCTTAAGTCTTCATCTTTCTTTCTCCGCGCTTTCTCTCTGCATCACACACCATAGTTGCCTGGAGCCTTTGTGAAAACTTCTTTATTTCAAATACGCTTTTTGCCTATCACTTTTAATGATGGTGAACGGGAGCATGCTTTATGCTTCGAGAAGTTGTCAAACGGCGATATTTTATCACTTATCTAATCGCTTATCGCGATCAACCTAATGATTGAAATGTCAATGGACTGGAGCAACATCGGGAGAGAAAGAGGAGCACTCCGGAATTAGGTCCCTTCCGAAAATCGTAGCTCTAAGAGAGCCCAAAAAACGAAATGCATTTGTTAATGTGAACGATATTTTGGTGGGAAAAATGTACATTAAAAATGAGCCGAGAAGTCGTTGATGGATGTACCCCGTAAACAGCAATCTATACAGGATGCCGAAGCCAAACCAAACATTAATTCACTTTGGTGTCAGATTCTGAGGATTTCGACAATTTCAGACACAAAGATTGAGTATTAATGTCGTCGGATTAACGGATTGTGTTACTGAGAGGAACGCGACCTGATTCTTGCTTTGCCCAGGAGGGTTTGGGTATCGAGTTAGTGCGAGGGAATTGAGGAATTTCTCAATTTTTGGTCGTTGATTGTGGTTCGTGTAAGATGTCACGGTCACCTGTGAGCGACAGACCCTTGGAGAGCGGGAGGGAGAACGGGTGTTGTCGGCAAACTAACAATAAGACAAAGAGCCTGCAGCTCCTTCACCACATGACAGATTCGCAGAAGCCGCTGGTAGCGAGATGTGAATCGGAAGGGGTGGAAATCACAGCGGTAAGGATGCCAGGGAAACGAGAACACATCGTTAACTTCGTCTCACGGTCACGTAAGGGCGCGGGGGAGGATGAAGTCCGAGTGTCGGGAGGAGGAGGTTATCGACATCACGCCCGTCGTTGGCCACCAAACTGCATGAAGAGCATCCTTTGTTTCGCCGTCCTCATCCTCCTTATCATCACATTCGTATTAGTCGCGCTCCTTGTACGGAGCACATGTGATCACTTTTTCAACAAGTCCTCAAACACGAGTGCTCCAGACACCGTAATAACACCACGAGTAGGTCAGGTTGTCGAGCCCTCAGCCTCGCCATTGGTGTGGGAAAACTTCCGTTTACCAACCAACCTGAAGCCGTCCCATTACGTACTCAGCATTAGAACTGACATTCACCCGGGCATCTTTGCTGGAAACATCACCATTCATTTTGGATGCCTCAAGAGCACAGATATTATCCTCCTGCACACGAAAGAGTTGAATTACTCGGTCGAATCATTCCGATTTGTAACAGAAGGTGGTAACGAAGTAGTCCCTCTGAATGGACCGCCGACATTCTATGAGGAAAATGACTACCTGGTTCTTCGGACTGTCTCCTCCTTGGAGCAGGGAGAGAGATACTCACTTAGTATGCAGTATGTGGCCAAATTCAATGCGAATCTTCTTGGTCTCTACCAGGGCAGATATGTCACGTCCCAAGGAGTCACAGAGTAAGTACACCAAGTGTCAAATTCCCCTAAACCAATGTTTCACTTGCATTGCTTAGTTCATTTGCTTAAACATGGA
Organism: Mesocentrotus franciscanus; assembly: GCA_037976565.1. Classification (NCBI taxonomy): domain Eukaryota; kingdom Metazoa; phylum Echinodermata; class Echinoidea; order Camarodonta; family Strongylocentrotidae; genus Mesocentrotus; species Mesocentrotus franciscanus. The sequence goes on along the minus strand of CP137671.1, from coordinate 18,642,713 downwards.
GAAGCACGTCTGCCTTTTATATGTTTTACAATCTCCGTAATATTTATAGATACTTAGACTAGTAAAACACTGAAAGCCTTCTATTAGCCTTCTATTAATTGTTAAAATGGATTATTTTTTGGCATGCCAGATTCACAAATAATGAAGTTGCAGCGTGTTCAGAATGCCTGTGCAAGGCTCGTGTCCAATTCGTTAAAATTTCCCCATATTACAACTGTTTTTATTAAGTATCATTGGTTGCCAATAAGCCATAGAATTGCATGTAAGTTACTTTTGCTTGTTTAAATAGCTTTGAATGGTCAAGCCCCAAATATGCCTGAATTAATATTCTTTTAAATCACACCCATATTCACGGAACTGACGACGTACACATGACAAGCTGCTTCTGAAGCTACCTCCCTCACACAGACACATGCAAAATTAGAGATTGTATTTTCAGTTGCGTCGCTCCAAAGCTTTTGGAATAAACTACCACTAGACATAAGAAAAGCCTTTTACGTTGCTGTCTTCAAAGTTTTGTCGAAAACTCACCTTCTTTCAGAAGCTTTAGAATAGTTTTTGATTGTGTGTCTGTAAGTAGCACTGTTGGGAGTTTTGTTTTCATCACAGCGCATTACAGTTTATTTATATTAGATGCGCTATATGTAAATTGATCTGATTATTAGTGTCTTTTTCTCATTGCCATTATATGCACACTCATTTTACCCCAACGTATCTGTGATAAATAAAACTTTGTACATTATCCATGAACGCCAAGGTAAACAGGAAAAGTGGAATATTAAAAAAAAATAGTTCACGTAACCTTCCAGCTAGTGATGGTAGGTAATAACTCTTACAAGACCTTTAAAGGGAAGTCCCCGTATTTGTGTTCATTACCAATTATGTAAAAGCGATCGATGCTGTGATTTGCTAGAATGGAAGATTATAATGGCTGATATATTGGTAGTAGTGAAGGGGTAGAAAATATGAGCGAGAAAGAGTATGACAACATCAGCTAGAAATAAGGTCGGGGCCATAAGATGACGCGATACAGGCAATACAAAGCATAAGAGGTAGATGGGGAATGTATAGGATAGATGGAGAAAGGTGAAAACGGAAAGACAAATTGTCTAGACACTCATGATGAAAGAAGTCCATTTGCAAAAACTGTGGCGTGGAGGTAACAAATATGCAATAAGATGATCTTGATTATCATATTGAAGTTTGATTTGAAATCGTATTCTGCGAAAAATGAGTGTTTTATATTCACCCTATTAAGCACGTCAAAAGTTGGGAATCATTTGTATATATGTGGCTGATAGTGATACATCAGAAATAATTTCATATGACTGCGATGCTGACAACTTGATTCACTAACTGTCACACCAGTCATACTAATCGCTGCAATAAACAACTATCCATGACAATATGTGTGTGTGTGTGTGTGTGTCTGTCTGTTCTTTAATTCCTTTGTAAATGTGACGTTCAATACTTCATTTCGTGATAAAGGTTTATGATATGCAAGAGAACAACCATTGTGTATTTTGAGGTTTAAGAGCCATCCGAAAAAAATCAACACAAGACCACTGAACCATGTAAACAGATAAATACCACTTTCGGGAATGTGGTTCTACGCAACCCTGAGGCCAAAGAAGTCTGACCTATTGAATTTCTGATAAACATGAGAACATATGAATAGAGATCCTTCTGCCTGTTACGTTGATTCTGTAATGTTCTTCACATAGTAATTGAAAACAAAATACTTTAGCTAATAAATTACATTTTGCAGAAATAATAAATGATACAAATAATCAATAAATATTCCGTTTTAACCTGTTACAGGTTTGAATACTTACCATTAAAGAGAGGCGAAAATACGAGGAGTGATGTCATTATCTTTAGTTAAATCAAAAGTAAAACGTTTTCATACAATTTAGCATGGACGACGAGGGATATACAGTATGCATGGTATAAGCGTGAGAATGGTTGCCTCTCCTAAATGGATACAAATATATACAGTAACAATTCTGAAGTTTGATTAATTTTAGATTCCCTAATATTGTTTGATTATGATGTCGGGAAAGAACGAAGGGGTGAGATTGATTGATTGATTGATTGATTGATTTTATTTACTGAGTACATAAAATATATCGAAAAATATATATAGATAAACAATATTTTGGAAGGCACACCCTGCTCAGCTGTGTCATTACAGCACATCTGTTCTACCAAGGGGTCCCAAGAAAAATATACCTTGCATGCACTACATGAAAAAGAAATATATTATGCCAACAAGTAAGACCTCGTGTTAGAAGTTCATGGTATATCAAACTCTTGTAACGCCATGATTTTGCTGAGATAAGAAACCGCCAACATGAAAATGCTAATGATGGTTGACTGGCCTGTATGCATCGACTTACTTCGAATCATCGGGTCATCGCGTCGGGTCGGGTGGTCGCGTTGCCCAACTTTTAGTGAAAGCATTCCCCTTTCTTCACGAAATGTCAGGGGTAGTGTTTGTGAAATACACCCCCTCATTTACAAATGGTGTGGTCCAATTTATCCGACACTTTGGAAAACCCTACGGCAAATCTACGAAAGGTCGCGTACTTAACGTGCATTTTTACATGATCACATTCATCTTTTATGAAAGGTCGTGTAACGCGACCACCCGACCGGACGCGATGACCCGATGATTCGAAGTAAGCCGTATGCATCAGACACGTTAAGAGGTATATATCACGGGAATTACGTCGTAAATTTATGCATAGCTGCGATATTACCTTGGCAACGCGTGAAGAACTATTTCAAAGATCAAGTTATAATGATTCTGAGCCATATGTATAGTCGGTGGTTTTAAGTAAGCATAGCGAAATATGGGAATTCTGGTTAATGGATGTTAATCCTAATCTTGGAAAAAAAAACCCTCATGTTACATGTTGTGGAATAGAAACAGTACATCTCCATCGTTGTGCTTCAACATCAAAGATGACAGACACGAAATAGGAAAAAAGGACAGTTATAAAGTCGAACTTAACTCTAAGTTGGACTTAAAAATTATGGAGAGCCATTAGTAGCCTTAAAATAAATAATGTTGAAAAGCGAATATTCAAGTATTTTAGACTTTTTATAAATTCCACATCAAGAACATGAAATCTCCAATGATAATAGAAAATATGAATGATTTGAGTCAACATTTTATGCCTTTTAAAAATAACTTTTACAAAATATTTTCAAAGATGCTAACGGCTTTCCATAATTGTTAAGTCCAACTTAGAGATAAGTTCAACTTAGGATCTTTGTGAAACACCCCCCAGTAGGAAAAAATTCGTTGAATGCTTGAGCGCCTTGTCATGGTAGCTCGGCTAAAGCCGGGGTAATGATATGATTGAAGGGCCCCTTAGGAGAATAGTATTGACAAAACATATTCTTATTATCGTTATCATTTTGATACATCACAGCATATTGATATTAAGTATCAAGGGTGGATCAAGACACGGGACCTACGTGTTATATATTTGATACATCCCAGGAAATGAAACTGGAAATGCAACAACAAAATATCAGTAATGCTTGATAAAATCATAGTTTTTTAATTTACAGAAAGACTTTCAAGGCTCATAACTTTCTAATTCATTTATGGAATTTTCCTCGAACTTTCACTAACCATGCAAACTTATTTTTGTTCTGTAGATGAATTTTCTCGGTCTCCTTAATTTAAGAACCACCTGGTTCCCACGGGTATATGTTAACTTCTCCTTTAGTTCAGAAGTACTTTATGTATGATTTCAATTAAGTATCACATACTAATTTATATAATCAGGTGAAAATTGGAGTGATAGTTCGAGATGAGTTTTAGTAATGGAAATACAAATTGGAAATGAAAACAATGGAAATTTGTGCCCACAAATCTTTACATAGTTTTCATATTTTGATCGAATAAATCCTAATTTAAAACTTGCAAAACCAAACAATCATAGTACCACCGCACTTTTCTCATATATATTCACTACGGCACACGAACGCACGCGCTCACACGCGCAAAAATATACATGCAAACAATGTAAAATGACACAGATGCGTGTGATACTTTGGACAAAGTTTTCTGAAATCACAGATTTCAATTATTCATCATACCAAATTCAAGTGACTATGAGTCCAGCCAGGCACAACGTTTGTTTTAAATTGCCAGTTCGTTCATGTCAACCGCAATCCTATAAAATGTCGTCATCAAAATATATTTCCAGTCCATTTATCAGAACTTATCATTGTTCTGAAGGCCTCTTGGCAACAAATATCTCACATCCTAAAAGGTACTATGTCCCATTTGCAGGCCAAAAAATGAAAAGGTTAAATTCCAACGGCATTTGAAAGACAATACTAATTTAGAACTTCCCTAAAAAAGAGGAGGCTTGAAAATGTCGTTAAGTGGGAAAATAACGACTATTAGTTGTCGAATCGACTTAGGAGCTATAGAGCCAGTAAGTAATAGTCTGATTTTTCAGACCATTGTACCGAATGGTCGTACGTTTTATGCTGCGCAAAGATTCAATCAGTTTAATTTTGGCCATTACAAGAAGTGGGTTATTGATGTAGACAAATGCTCATGTACCCTTTACAGCTCATTTTATGTATGTTATTACCAAAGATGAAAAAGCCAGTCAGTCACTCAATAGTGTCTGACAGTGAAGTCTAGCAAGTAAACGGGTTTCCTTGCATAATTTGAATATTAGGACACTGCTAACTTTTAAATTTCACAGATAGGACATACATGACGTATTCATAATTCCTGCAAAGTTCTACGGAATTTGATGTTGGCTGCAAAAGGGACATAGTATCTTTAAGATTTAAATTAATTGTCTGTATCGCACATTGCAATCGAGGGTACTTGTAAGAACAAATCGGGAAGGTTAATATTGAATGGGTCTCATCCGTAAATAGAGGGAAAGACATGTCTTACAACTAATCTCAGTATTCCTCCCTATTTCTTCTGCTACAGACGTTACTTTTAGCACTTGATTATGACGACAGTACATCATATTTTGAACTTAAAGGGGGTGTAGCATGACGAGACTGCGTGTCTTTCCCGTCGCCTGACTCGGGGCCAATCGGGTACGGACGACGCGACCGCAGCAATCATGTGCGTGCAACATACGCGAAACCGAAGCGTGAGGAGAACTTCGGTCTGTTTCGCGAACGCTAGCGCGCGCTGACCATGTAGAGATTTAGTCGCTGACTACCGTTAATCCATTCGTTTACGCGCAGTTGTCCAAGAGAAGACGTAGATGGCGTGAACCAGTATTTGCCAAGCTACACTCCCTTTAAGATACCATTATGTCCATCACACATATCTCCAAAAGAAGATACATTTGTGCTACAATACAATACTTTCTATTCCACCCTGTGTCATTACGTAAACAGAAAGATTTCTTAAATTTGGCGAATATCACTTGTTGCTGCTAAGTGCTAACAAGTCATTTTTTAACTTATCATATTTGTTTTGAAAGAGAAAATATCGTTTGCCCGTATTATGGATATTACTTTGAATCATCGCAGTCAGTTAAGCCTTGTAAAAGTATAGAAAAGCCTAATATCCCGGAAAATTTAAAAGCTAAATGGGAAAATCAAAGCTCGACAGACGACCTGATGTGGTGTTAACTACCGCTTCTGGCTATAAAGCTTTAAATATAAGTTTTTTTGTAGATACGGGTGTACAAACATCCCCGTAATTAGTATATGTATTGAATCATTGCATTGAATGGTTGAAGGGTTCTTTGTGCGCATTGTTCAAATAAAAGAAGGCGTTTTAAAGAAACACCAAGTGAATATTAAACACTTTGAAGTTTGAAATAAATATTTCCCTGTATATTACACAGTTTGAAACAAACATTGCACTAATCCCAGCCCAAGGAGAAACTGTTCAACATGTCAAATTGGAATAGTACAACAAATTTTTTAAAAATGTACTTATTTAATGATTCTCGAAAGTACTCATGACAATTGTAACAACAGAGATTGGCGCTGGAAGAATGTTTTAGTAGACATATTTATGATTTTTGTGATTAACAGCGCATTTATTTGACGGCTGTTGCAATGAAAGGCGACCTTGGGCTAGGGTCCAAGCGGTCTGAAATCCAGACATGCCCCTCGAAGCTACCTATGTCAATACCAAATGGATGCTTAAAAATCGATTTGTCTAACACGCTTAAACACTTTTCGTTCCTGCTCGAATTCATTTGCGCTTCATCTTGGAAGTAATGGTGAGTTGTCCTCTTGGAATATCTTGTTTCGTTAGGTAGCCCTGTTAAGAGTTAAAAGTTCTGTTCTTGTCTTCTGAACATTTTCTAGGTTAATGTTTTTGACATTAGGCTTTCATTTGGGCCATTGACCTTTGATCCCTATTCTTAAAATATTTCAAACTTATCTATGAGACAGATTAATTGGTTTCAGGTTTTATTTGACCTTTGACAATGATTCCTTTAAAAAAAATACGAACAGACACGTTGATCGACCGGCATGCAGATATGGCCTTTATGTTCCCCGAAAACATCCACAACAAGGTAACTAAATCCATGCAAGGCCCCGTAACACAAAGCTTAGCAATTGATTGCATTGATCAATATGTGCAACCAATCGCAATAATGTACAGTACGATCAATGTTACGGGCCCCAGAACGGATAACTAAGTCTAGAATCATTTACTTATGTTAGTGGCGGTTATTTTACCTGACTGCTAAGAAAGAATAAAATGCTTGTTAGTAAGCAACCAGAGGGCCGACGGCTTTAGGTCCTCTCCGAGGGACCAATTTACTGACATATCTACAAATGTCTTTTGGGTAATCAAAAGTTTATTTTTCTGGGGTTTTTCTTTGTTTATATAGTACAGGATTTCATTACATAGACAACGTACTGAGTTCATCATGGTGTGTCCGCACAATCTTCATAGCTTTTTTTTTTCACTGCAAGGAAGTATAGCTTTTTACACAATGTTCTAAAAGTATGCCTCCTATTATCATTCTTCAGCCATCGCATCTGACATAAATGAAGCAATCCAATAATCACGACTGAAAGAACCGCATCTGCACTTGTGCAGAAACAATTATGTTGATCATCAATGACTGGAACCGTCAGACTTAATTATTAATCCGCGAGTGTATCCCTGGAAGCTAACATTGACAGAAAAGCAGTCAACCATTTCTTGGTCCATTCTGAGTGCACGTCACAAAGCATATTTTCACATCGGAGCTACCTCCCGTCTCCGTGGCAGAAGAATTGCCTTGATCTTGGTTGCACTTATACTTGCATAAATATACTTGTTACATCATGACTAAAATACCTCCCTTTCACACTCATGTATACAATGGAATATGAACACTGTACGTTCTGTACTTCCTGCGACCTTGACGCTTTAATGATTACCTAGGAAAACGGAATTCCCTTTAACCCAAGGACAATGATCATCCATTTATTCAGTCACCACCATTATCAACCATTTCACTTCTAATACCAATCTTCATTATTGTATTATTACGACTTATGATCTGGTTTGTGTTATGCAAGTGGAGTTTAATCCATAGGACAATGCAAACTGGGGTTTCTCATTAAAGTGCTATTTCATATTTTATTGTACGAATAATTTTGACGCGATTATGAGGGGACAAAGGCTTCATTTGGATTCATTTTATTAGAGTGCTATCATGAATACTATTCTTGTTAAATGCTTGAAATGAATGGGAAAGCGGAGTTGATTGGTGAGATTAACATTTATGAGGATTTATGACAAGTCATATAAGTTATACAATTATATTTAACTGGGGGATAGTGGGTCAGCGAGAATGGTCACATCCTTTTTATTATATAGTATTGTCCTCTTAGAAATCTCATAAATCATATACCTTTTGTGACCTTTTATGGTACCATTACCTTGTGTGTACATTAGCAACAAATGCCATTTTTATTGTGAATTTAGAAGTTCTTCCTTTTTTCATGACAGCACTTTTAAATGACGATCCTAGGAATTGTTGAATGATTTAAACCTGACATTTATACGCTGCAGTAAAACAAAAGTGTAATAAAATTGGTGATTTACCAAAGGACATTTTTAAGCCTGCCGAGTACGAATTTTGCTAACAAGCTTAAGAATCCATTTTTTAAAATGATTTCAGGCCTCACAAGGTTTAACAGGACGTTTCTAGAAAGGTTCTTTCGGAGATGAGCTTCATATTTTTCAACGGATTTTTTGGTAAATCCCATCAACATCACAGAAATATATATTCCCCTATCTTCTAAAGCTTTGACCGTACCTTAATTACAATAAGTGTCGTCTAGGACACGCCCCCACCATGGCGATTTTCCTAATTTTTCGCCAGTGGTTCAAGACGCCCATTTCACTGTTTCATGGGATCGCATTTGTATCGAATGATTGGTTCAATCAAACTCTAACGTGTCAGTAATAACTTTTTTTCCCTTATTTCAATGAGGAATACAAATCAACGTATGAGTGACTCAGCGGGTATTCTAATGATCCTACAGCCTACCGATCAAAATGACGTATCTGCATCGGCTTTTCAATCAATTTTATTATGAATACATGTGGTTGATACACAGGCCTACAAAACCAGTAGCATTTTATCATCGATTAATCGTAATGAATGGAAACATGATCGAATACACTTTCGAGAAATCAACAAAAGGCAATTTGAACAGCGTTGTGCGTGACCCTTAGAGATGTGCGAACGATATAAAGACATGTTACATAATCCGAACAGAATTTCTAAGAGAAATCTCGCCCTTCGGTTGATTTCTTGAAAGTCTTTGCGATTATGTTATGAATATAGTGTTCGAGAAGTAAATCGCGCTTATCCTCTATCAATGCATATTAAGTTTTTATTGCTTTTTTGCACTTTTTACAGAGTTTAAAAAGCAATAATAGCGATAATACCTTAAAAGATGTTCTAGTCGTAAGATAATACGAATAATTATGACAAATTTGTCACCCGACTGTCATTAGTTCTCGTCTGACATTATACAAATCAAGTAGCTTTAACTAATCAAAAAAGGGAATGAAGAGGTTTCAATTCCATGATACGTGTCATACTATCCTTTCCTCATGATTTGGTTTCCAAAATTTATTTTACCGTCAGAATTGCATATTTTGGGTGATTCTATTGACGGATGTAATCTCTTACCTTTTAAATCCCCCGGGTTTCTGTCGTCAGTCCCAATACTCTTCAATCTTGTGATCCCAGGCCAGCCCGCAACAAAAACCGCGGTGTCACCCTGGAAGAAGAACAAAAATCTTCCCTTTTGATCATACGCGGAGAAATAATCAATTAAACGGACATGCTGGAAGGGTTTGCATGTCTAGGACGTGTAGGAGAACGGTTTTCCAATCTACCTTGTGCGCATTGCAATATACTTAACACAATAGGTGTCATTTGCCTAACGTAGGGCTGCGTTAACGTCTTCCATGGCTTTAGATGCGTCTTTCCAACATGTCTCTTGAAACTCTTCAATCTTGTAACCCCAGGTCAGTCAGCTACAGAAACCGATCATATGCGGAGAAATAATCAATTAAATGGACATGCTGGAAGGGTTTGCATGTCTAGGACGTGTAGAAGAAAGGTTTTCTAACCTACCTCCTGCACATTGCAAGACACGTTGCACACGAGGCGTCATTTGCCTGGCTGCGTTAAACCTGGCATGGTTTTGGATGTTTCTTAATCTTTACTCTTTAGTCTTGTAACCTCAGGCAAGTCCGTAACAAAAACTTTGTTGTCAATTGGAAATAGAGAATCCTTTTTGATAATATACAGATAAATAATGAATTGATTGGACAGGAGGGTGTATGTCTAGGAAGAATGGTATTCCAACCACTGCCTCACAAAGGGCCGTCTACCTTCTGCCCTCTGTAATATCCGTTTCACACGAGGCGCCATTTGCCTGACGTCTGACTGCGTAAGTGTCGGACACGATTTTAGTTGCGTCATTACGACTATTGACTTGATGATCTGCAATCTTGTAACCCCAGGCCAGTCCGCAACAAAAAACAGTGTTGTCAACGGGAAGAAATCTTCCTTTGATCATATACAGATAAATAATGAATTACTTGGACAGGAGTGTGCATGTCTGGGAAGAAGGGTTTTCAAGCACTGACGCACAAAGGTTCGTCTACCTTCTGCTCACTGTAATACCCGTTGCACAAGAGGCGCCATTTGCCTGACGGCGGACTGCGTTAGTGTCGGACACGATTTAAGATGGGTCCTGTGAATGTGACATCGTACAACAAGTAAATGCAAAATTAACAGTACAAGGTATTGCTTTAGAAATAAAGGTGTAGTGGCTGATTGCCTTCACAAATTTGATTATCCCAGGTCATAACGCGATCGAAACTTGTTCGACGGGAATTATACCATACTGAGGCATTCCGGATTAAAATCAATGTACGTTTAAAATAATCTTGAGTTATGTTAATGGAATTCCGTGCTTAGAGAAACTGGCTCAGTGTAATCCTGGACTGTTTCATCATGCAGTAGATGGGTCTGTTTTTTTCACTAGAAAAAGACAACAAGCTACCAATAATTCTGCTGGAAATTGCATTTAAAGAAAGGCAAAAGTCACATGAGCACTTTTGAGACCATATGTCAAGGTATGTCGCGCACTTACATCGAGACGATAAGCTCAATATTCTCAAATTTCATTGCTTAACCATTACTCAGCCCTTTTACCTTTACAACCCAAGTATTTTGGCAGATAAATGATTTTTGGCTCTGAATGTTTATCTAAGTTTCATTTAGAATTGAGTGTTATGGAATAACAAAACACGTTCTGATATTATTTTCAAACATGTTAAAAACGAACGATTTAGAAAAAAATGATAGTTCAGAATACTGTTGAATCGTGACATTTAATACCCATAACATCTTATGTAACTCCTCTCACTTGACAACTTCCATTTTATGAAGGTCAGCCAAGGTTCTTCTCACTTTTCTGATGATATCAAAGTTTCAAAGCTATCGTAAAAGTAGTTTCCGAAGATCCAAATTAAATTACTTGACAAGGAGTGGAGCACGTTGAAGATAAAAACGACTTAGCTGAAACTCGGACTTTGGCGCTTCGCCAGAGGGTCCTTTCTCTCCAATAATCTCGAGGATATGAAGCTACTTACAATGTAATTTGCACTTCGCTAGGCTACAATTCCATCTCATTTCCCCATTGCTACAAAAGACATCGGGAAACATCTTGGAGAAATGTAGGATCCTCTTTAGGGGAACGGGGCATTCACTCCTCCCTGCGAATCCTTTTCCTACATAGAGGGTGTATACTCTACAATATGTTTGGTTTGTGTTCTTCATATTTTTAAAATTTCCTTCCAGCTGCATCAAGTCTGAAAAAATGAACCCTGCTCTAAATAAAAAGGGTCATTTATTACGACCGATGTAAGTAGAGATTGTGTGAGTCTGTGTGGTTCTGCGTGGTTGAATATGTGCTTCTATATGTATGGTTTTTAATCTATAGCACGAATGAAAATACTTATGATAATCGCAGTGTCTTGCGATGTCTTGTATTGTAAAGTCCTTTGTTTTCTCTCTTGCAATTTTTTTATCTGGCGAAAAGAAAAATAATGATACTACGGAGTCGATCTCGCGTATTATATTCTCCTATAGCCAGTAAGGCTTTCCGAGAATTAACATGATTCACAGGATGAGATGTGTTAATCAAGAATAAATCCTGACATGTAGCTTGGTAAAGCTTGATAGATACATATCTGTAAAACCCTAATGAGTCATGTGGTAAATTGTTGGTACTCCAAGAACGAAATTAGTGCCATAATTGTGTTAAGGCATTCAATATCGTAATACTAGAAGTTTTTACTAACAATAATTCAAAAGTTTAATTATAGAATCGTAATGGTTACTTAAAAAAGCATTTAACCTTCACCCGCTCAACAATTCAACACAAGTAGTTTCAAAAGAAGAAGATTGTTCCTCTATCAATCCCAAACCCGTTTACAGCCTTCCTGAAAACAATCTCTGCATCGAAAACCAAGATGAATTATAAATTCTGAAATAAAATATCGAAGCATATCAATTAATGTTGCAGCTGTTTTTATTAGTATTGGACAATCCAGGAACTATTTAAATGAGTTCAACAAGAGATATTGAGTAGTTGTAAGCATTATCATAAAACGTGATGTAGGCACCAGCAAGATTGTAGAATATTGATATACTAAGGTGTAAACGCGTGTATTTATTATAACAGTTTTATCTAATGTTTTCCTAGGGTACTAATGAGTGCTATAACAATGATAAGAAATGGAACAAAAACTGCTTTCGTAAAAGAATCTAGGTACGCGTCTTCCAAGCTTTCACATCACCTAAAATAGCAGTTGTCTTTGGGTGCAGATGATGCTGATTTGGCTAGACTCATCATTTCATTGTCTCTAAGGACGACAAATGAACAGGCCGATCTACAAGTATTGATTTCCTGATTTACTCACCGGCTACACCACCGCCCCCTCATTCGGTGAAAATCATACCGAACGCACCCATTTTTAGCCGTACGAGCTCCAGGGTAGGTGCTCTCCTTGCGCTGAAATGGGAATTATCTCGCCAAGATCAGAGATCAAGAGGGCGATAAGATGCTCCCTCAAGGATGGCGTGGAGGTATGAAGAGGGTAAGAGTGTTGCCCCCGGTACTACTTAACCCCAGCCCTCTTGTCTCAACAGATGAACTACAATACCATAACCACATACTGAACAGAAAGTGAGACGCGCCAGGTTAATGTCAACAAATTTGCAACCGCCCTTTATTTCTCTCCCTTCTCATTGTTTCAATCTTCTTTCAATTTACGTCCAATTTCTGATATTACGAAAGCCTTATGATGAGTTTTATAATGGTGGTAATTTTCCTGAAAAGAAAATGAGTGCAGTTTCAATTCCGAATGACCTACATTTCCAAAGGCTAATCCACCAAATCGCTCTACATCTTCACGGCTTTTAAGACGCATTGTCTTAAAGCATTGTCCATTATATTGGAAGGTGTTGGAGAGTTAGGGAGGGGCGCCGAAGAATAGAGACTTTAGACTCATGGTTTCAGTCGTAGAGTCACGTAACCTTTCCGTTCAATGAAAACACTTCATCCAAGTATTTGGGATGACAAAAGAATACAATTTATGTCTTCTTCTATATATTTTCGCGACAATTAACGTTGAGAAATCGGACCTTTAGAAGTGTGTAATTTCCCTCAAGTCTTTAGGTAAAGCTTAAACCAAATATTTGATGTATAGGCCCATTGGTGATTTCAGTTTCAGATTTAGATGAAACATGAATATCTCAAATTTGAGTTTAGTTTGAGACGTTCGCTAACATTACGAATTCAAAGTAAAGGTATTCTTTCAATATTTTGTCAAGCTCATCACTCCACCAAATTAATCTTTCAGATGTGCATGCAATTTAACGAAGAACTAAGAAGATGAAAACGCTAACGAACATGCTATTTCATAAAGGAACACTATTAACTCTAATATGACTTTCCTACATTTTTCATTCCTTAAAGCCTATTTTACACTAGTTTGGCCAGGAGGGATTAGACCTCCCTGCATGGTCACTGACAGGTGGTAATCTCATCAAATCAGCTCTCAATTAACATAAGAAAAGGGAAACATGGAGGACCAATGGTCACCGATTAGGCATTGTTTGCTATATAGAGGGCGCAAGTAGCTATAAGTAGTGCAGTGGGGCATTAAGACCTTCATCATCGGAAATGCTCTAGTAAAGTTCCCGGATTATGAACAGGATGGTCCTTAAACAAGTATACTGCAAAATTTGCTTTTTGTGAGTAAAAGAAAAAAAGGGAAAGATGGTTGACAGGTGTAATTCTTTGCTCAAGGAGTGATTAAACCACTTCGCCTTGGAAATCTCCACGTACCAATGTCCCTCCAAACACTGCCTTGATTCCATGTGAATGTAATATGCATGTAACTTGGTTCGGGAACAGCTGAAAAAGACGGATATATGTTTACCGAATGTTCCGGGGTTAACGGGGTGATTAGTCGTCTAGATTTCTGTTGATGAGTGGGCGTGGGCGTAATAGCGTCATTTGGTAGACTGGAATATGAATACGATGAGAATGAATGAATCAATTGAACCCGTTAACCATAGATTAAGTTAATCTATAATCAATTCCATTTTGTAATAAGTTGCTCCGAAAACGTTTGATTAATGTGCCATTACTGGCATGTAGCAGAAGTGAAAAGGTTAGAGCCCACGGAACAATTTTGTTTTGTTTTGAGAATGTGGGGGAGGGAGGGAGTAGTTGATTATTACATTATTCTAGCAGGACTTCTGCATTTTGTTCACAATAAAAACAAAATTCTCTTCTGATGTTGTCAACCTATGGTTCTATCTATATATTAATACGCAAAATCGTCGCGGGGGGTAAAAACGGTTCATGAAAAACGTCTTTCCTCGACCGCGCCCCCCTTCGCCGTGGCGCGGGAACGGCGACACAATTATACGAGGCATGTCTCCCGTACCCGCGTGCCACGTCGACCCCGCGGTCGCCGTCGATGTCGTTAAAGGTGGTTTCGGGGTCCCGGGAGGACGAGCGGACGAGAGCACGGCCGTCGTTGTCCGTGCAAGAAGGCGACGAACCCGCGAGAGTGAGGCAGCAAGGCGTGCACCCGCCCTCTGTCTAATCAAGGAGATACACTTTTAAGAGACGATCCACTCTATAATGTGTTGTAGCAGATACACGCTGCAACAGAGCGGGCCTACCCGTGTTAGGCATCTTGCTTATGATATGCTTTGTAGGCACTTTACGGGCATGCCAGAGAAATACACAGCATACGACAATCCACTCAAGTCATGTGGCGTAGCAAGTACAAGGCGCAACGGGTTGGGCCTGTCCGGTGTTAGGCATCTTGCTATATATAGGCCTTTGCAGCAGCCAAACTGACGAGAACGTATTATGTTGGTTCTACGCCCAGGCCACACACACACAGTTGAGACAATTCGTGCGACAGCTGCGATATATTGGCACAAATCGTCCGATTTTTCGCGTAAAATCTTTACTTTGAAAATATTTATACATATTCTGTGAACCATGTCAACATAATCATAGTCCAAGCTTCTGCTTTATTGGTCTTTTCATGAAAACTACATTAAAATCACAACAACAATAACGCAAATAGATTGTAATTATCGAGACCATATAACTGACGAGAAGGTAAATTCAGCGAGCTCACGTAATATCAAATGCCTCCGCACGGGCAACTCCCGCGGTGCCAGTCACGGCGCTCACGCCATGCAATTTACTGTACCCTGTGCGGTAACTGCAGCACTCTACTGCTGTACCTGTAATACTGGCTGTATAGCGTGTCTTTAGATTCTTCAATGTTTCGTGTTTGAGCCGTGCAATGAATTGTTGTTTTCTTTTATTTCTTTATTGAATGTGATGTGAATGTGAGTACGGTACATGCTATTACAGAAGTGTCCAAGGAATGATAGGCCTACAGGTGGAAGGGATATAAAACAATTATACAATGACTCATTCTCGGAACAAGCTAAAACTATTCGCACTCGGGAACAGTACTGTTCTCTCTGGGGCCGCGATCGATGGCCCTCGGGATAATATAATACGATTTGATGTTCCTTCGATGCGAATAGTTTTAGCTAGATCCTCGAGTCACTTCGAGTGTCATTGTATATTTGTATATTTGTATATTATTTTCATTGTAGGACTAAATTAACTTAGTAATGTGTGAAAATAACCAAAATGATAATGGGAGTGAAGTGCATGAGAACAATATTTGTAGGCCTATCAGGGGCGTCAATCCATTATCCTTCGAGTGTCATTGTATATTTGTATATTATTTTCATTGTAGGACTAAATTAACTTAGCAATGTGTGAAAAAACCAAAATGATAATGGGAGTGAAGTGCATGCTGAGAACAATATTCGTAGGCCTATCAGGGGCGTCAATCCATTATCCTGGGGGGACGGGGACCGTCCCCCCACACGAATTTTCAGGTGGTGAAATGTCCCCCCACGATTTGGGGTTAAAATCTTTCCTTTTTTTTTTCTTTCTCTCTTTCTCTGTTGACTTCGCGCGGGAGGGGGGGGGGAACTTTATTCAAACAGTCGAGAACGGTACTATGAAACGTCAAGCTTCCGTGCTACGCGCGAGAGGGTGGAAACTGAATTCAGGCAAGGATTAAGAGTCGATCGAGAACGGTACAATTACGAATCGTCTTCTTACTCTAATAATTGAATGAAACGTCACAGCTTCCGCGCTACGCGCGAGAGGGTGGAAACTGAATTCAGACAAGGATTAAGAGTCCAGAACGGTAGAACGAATCGTCTTCTTTCTCTAATAATTTAATGAAACGTCAAAGCTTCCGCGCTACGCGCGAGAGGGTGGAAACTGAATTCAGACAAGGATTAAGAGTCCAGAACGGTATAACGAATCGTCTTCTTTCTCTAATAATTTAATGAAACGTCAAAGCTTCCGAGCTATACGTGCGAGAGGGTGGAAACTGAATTCAGACAAGAATTAAGAGTCGAGAACGGTAGAACGAATCGTCTTCTTTCTCTAATAATTATGAAACGTCAAAACTTACGCGCTTCGCGCGGGAGGTGGGAAACTGAATTCAGACAAAGATTAAGAGTCGAGAACCGTACAACCAATCGTCTTCTTTCTCTAAAAATGTAATGAAACGTCAAAGATAAAAAAAGACAACAAATGAACCGGTCACCAATGGAAGTACATGCCGTGAAACAGCGTAACTAGAGAGAGAGTGACATGTAATTGTGTCCCCCCATGCTCAAACTCGGAGTGCAATGACGCCCTTGATTCGTATAAATAACGAGAGTGAGGATCCGGGAAAGGGATAGTGAGAATAATAGGAACATGGTGACGACAATAATCGTAAATAACGAAAGTGAAAACGAAGGTAAAGTCTAAAATATCTGCATCAATTTTGATTACAAATTATTGATTTCACTGTTTTCTTCCAGTTTTCAAGTTTTATTACATAATTCAGATAAAAATTAAAAATTCAAAACGATACATGATGGGACAGCAAACAAAAGGTTGGTATTCTAACGAGTAAAATATTAATGAAAAGAAGAAGAAAAATAATAAAATGATAAAAAGTAGGCCTATACAATGAAGAAAAAAAATATCATCTAGCACAGAAATATATATTTTTTATTATAATAAAAATTATAATTAAAAAATTATTATTAAAAAAAAAATCGATAGCACATATCTATTTTAAAGTATTTACAACCCCCTCCCACCCTCCCTAGAATCCCGTGGATTTTCCACGGGCCCTGCTAGTCTTTTATAAACAAGTATACTTGCTTTCTATCGAGATATAAACTTAAAGAGAACCATTCACGAAAACATAAATTTGTCTCTGCATGATAGGGGTTCTAGGAGGATGTACTAATTTTAAGATATCAGCTGCGAATACTACTTCTATAAAGAGGTATTTTGAAGTTTTAAATAAACATAGAGATAAAAGTGACTTTTGAATACACAATTTAAAAAAGAATCGTAGATGTCCACTGGACCACTGGACCTTAGCTATGACCATGATGAAAAAAGTGAAATGTTAATTACATCTTGATACTGTAGATGCATGTATTATCGTCTTGTGGATAAGTCACTAGACTGCGGATCACAAGGTACGAGGTTCGAATCCTTGCTAGAGTACTAATGCCCTTTGGCCAGACATTAATGTTCATTTACCACATTCAACCCAGTTGAAGGAAAAGGATACCAGTAAGAATAAATTCCCTGAAATTTCAGCGCCTTCATTATATAGGGCAACTAAGCTGGCCCATTGTAATAGTCTAAAGCTCTTTGGTAGCGCATAGAAACATTGATATTTTTGATGTGACATCTACTATTATTAGTAATTATATAATACTATCAATTTAATACTTATGGAGTACGCACGAATCGCTATGTATTTCACAGAAACAATTGAGACATGTTATTAAATGATAACCTACATACTATTATGACTAGTATACAGTCATGTTACGCTGATATTGAATGTGAATTAAAAGGAGGAATCCATATCAAAAATCAAGTTTACGAGTTGAGTACCTTCGAGGAGAATATCATATCCTGTAAAATCCATGTCATGCTTTTCAGATTGACACGTTGGTACGTTTCTCTTCGAAATTTCCTTTCGTTTTGAGCATTTTTCTATAGGGTTATTTTTTGACAAAACTACTTGATTGTGGATATGAAATGCTAGTTTCAGTTTTATTTTCTTGTTTCTTCTATTTTCTTTCCTTTTTCTCTAATTTCTTTCCAATATTTCTACTTTTTCAGACACAGTCGAATCCTGTTAGTATTTTTTAATTTAACAGACAATTTCATTCCTGAGAGATTTAAACCATAAAATAAGGAACCCATTAGTACCGAATATATCATGAAAACATTTTCAACCCCTAATTTCTCGAAAATGCTGATGTTCCAGATGATCCAGACATGATAGTTTATAAGAAAAGAGATATAAGATAAACACGATCGCAAATACTTTCGGGAAATCAACTCAAAGCAATTGCCCATCAGCTTTTGAAACGTGCGAACGTTACAATGCAGCCATACATCATCTTCCAAAGAACATGTCAATACAATAGGGTACTGAAACTACCCTTGAGTTGATTTTCTGACAGTCTTTGCGATCGCATCGTAACAAAAAATTCTCTTTTTAATCTCTTTAAATTTTAATTCCCATTTCATTTATTTATTTCCATCAAGATAAAAAACAATATCATATAATCTACAAAATATAAACATGTATATTAATATATCGGAAGTGGGAGGATCATAAAAAAGTAATGGCTTGTTAAAATTGATCCTCAAAAACTATACAAAATCACAATAACTTTGGAACATAATTGACACTAAATAAAGATAAGCAACCAAAAAGGGAAAGATAATGAAAATAGAGAAGAGAAAACATTGACACTATAAGTCTTATTATATTAGAATTTGTCAAAAAAGACATTTCTTATATACTCGTTTGAATTGGATGATTGTTTTACTATTCTTAATTGATGTAGGAGGGTTATTCCATAAGACTGAACCGTTATAGAAGATTGAAGATTGTATTGTCGAGATACGTTTAAATGGGGGGGGGGCGGGGTGAAACTTTATCAATATAATATATTTTGGGTGTATATAGCGCACAATACATCTATGAGATATCTCAGCGCTTAACAGCAATATCATTAGCCTAGTCATCGGACTTGGAGTTGCCGCACACAGTGTATGCACATTATCCACTCACTGGGGACCATTCCAGCTAGGCGCCACTTTACACGCTCACAATGCTGAGTATACTACAATGATACTTTCGCATCCCCCGGGTACCGATTTAAACACATGGGGACAGAGAGCGCAATGTGTATCAAATGCTTTGTTTAATGACGTAAGTGCCATGGTGGGGATCGGACCAACGACCTTTGCATCTCCAGGCACCACTACAACCTCTACCAACACTGTACGTTACCTTTAAAGTAAGATCAGATAAGTGGAAAAGCAATAACAGCATGATTGTGTTCTTGACCACGTCTAACACTAGACATGCTAAAGATAGTCCAATGAACCCAGTGCGTGATATTAATGCATAGCTATATGTGGACTGAAAAGCAATGTGTAATCTTCAACAGTATTAAATTGACTGTTCTAAGGCTAATTGGCTGTGGATTGGTTTGGTTTGATGATTTATTTTACCTGCCTGCTAGGTATGACTAATGTAACTATAAATGTAACAGTCACGTATGATCGGTGTCTTGAAACCAATTCAAATTTGAATTTACTTTACCAACATTTGATAGCATTATAAACAATGTCATTCCTTCTATGCCCTTGAGATTCGATTCATGGTTAAGGGTAAATTGTATCCAGTCTAAATTAATTTTCATTATTTTGTTATTACGGATGACTATTCACCAAACTCTTCCAAATTGCTTGTCAAAATTTACTTTAATAAATTAAATATTTGTATGTTTAAGATGTGTTTTTGTAAATATGAATCCTCAGTTTCAAATAAACAAAATATATTATTTCTTCAATGGTATACATCCTTCTGATTTTCCTCGTTGTTTCAAGATCGAGTAAGGTGTATTAACCCCAAATAAAACTATTCACGATTTCGCAGCCCATGGTATCTCCACTTTCCTTAATTTAATTGACACAGGGCCATTACTAATAGATGGTATTTACCTGCTGCGGCGGGAAGGCTGAGGTGAAGAGCGTTTCATATTCTTAAATTGTCGACAAGCCCCGTAAATTTGACCTTCCCAATTACCCCCTGACAGAATTCCAGTCAAACTCATTCGTCTTCGAAACTCGCTTAGGGCACGCGGAGACTTTCTTTCCGGGGATTCTAGCTGTTATATATATTGATTTGTAATTGTTTCTAAGGGACTTTTCCCTGTTTCATTTTCCGACTAATAATCGTCTATAAAAAGGGAATTTCCTTTCGTAAAATGTTTCAAGCTTCCATTGTGTCGTCTGTCCACATTTTCTTCACTTATTCGCTGGAGGAAAATTATCTTGAATGATATAGAAAGTATATGCCTTTTAGGCAAATACAATTCTTTGTCCATTGCATATATATTAAGAATATTTCTAGGAAGTAAGATTACAAAGGGGTTTTAGAATACCAGTTCTAAATTCTATTTGGGGGCCACACATTTTCAGTCTGATTTACATATAGTGGAAGGAAGACGATTTCACGAGAGACATGTCATAAAGATTTTGTTATATTACGGAACATTTTTCAACTCAGGTAAAAACAAATGTAGACATATATATGTATATATATCCACCTGCAACTTGAAGTTTATCATTTTGTAGGACACATATTGATCTTTTAGTGTATTTGTGTAATTAATTTAGTCACGAAATTATTGACATTTTTGAAATCTTTGTACGTTGAAGATGATGACGGTGATGATGTTTATGATAATAATAAGTATGTATTATTATTAGTAGTAGTAGAAGTATTGTTTTATTGTAACTATTATTTTTTTAATCTCATAAATTTTATAAATAATCCCCCAAACGACTCTTGTGATTGCTTACTTTAGTCTTTTACTTTCTTACTTACTTTTCCGGTGGGTTAGTCCTTTCATAGTTCTATTTCCCCGTTGATGATATTCAATTCAATCGTGTTGTGATCTTTGATTGAAGAAAGCGGTATTGTTTCCGTCTACGCAGCAGGATCATTGTAATACCTCAGTCACACAGACAAGCCGATTCCAAATCGCTCCCACACTGATTCTGGCTATTCAGTGTCATATACATTTGTTGGTCGGTCTATCGTCGGTCTGGTGTCGGTCTCGTTCGTTTGACTTAGGTATTACACCCCACAAGCTCTTCCGATACCTCAGTCACAACGCCAAACCGAGTCCAAACTGATTCCAAACCAGCTTTTTTTTGTCTTCATTGGGCTTTAAATGCAACTTTAAATTTGCTTTATCGACGGTCTGCCCCTTATAAAAAAGTACCATGGTAACCATGGTTTTTTGTCCAAATTACCATCTACCATGGTAACCATGGTAACCATGGTATCAAACAATGAAATTCATTGTTTGATGACCCTATGTTTATCATCGTTTGATACCATGGTTACCATGGTTACCATGGTGGACGGTTCTTTTTTTTTGGTGTCGATCTCGTTTGTATGACATGAGTATTTACACTCATGAACTATTGTTATACCTGAGTAAGATTGCCAAGCCGATTTCAAACAGACATATTCTTGCCATACGAACTATTGTAATTTTGTATTCGGCCTTTCGTCGGTCTCGATAGTGTGACTGGGGATTTACAGCCCACCAGCTGTTGTGTACAATTCAACGTCACAGGTCAAACTGTGCGTGTTATGGGACATGACCCCAATGACTTTCACAAATTGCATCAAGGACAACAAGATGTTTTACGCCTTCCTGTTGAGTGAACTTGAACCTTTACCATTCAGCATTACCAGAAGTTTACAGGTCATCATGAACGTTGAGGTGCAAGGAACTGGTTTTCCCCGTTGTTCCATAGTTGAACAGTTATTTTTTCCACATTGTTTCATATTGTTTTCTTATTTAATGGATTTATAATTTCATGATAAAAGATTATGGAACGAAAAGGAACGATAATATTTATCAAATAAATTCTTTAATTTTTATTTGAATTTTTCTACATAACACCATGAAATGCACTGCAGATATAACGTATGAGTATTTTTAAAAAGTGCTTCTAACAGGGCCAAATTGGGATTCAAATTTTGAGTATGAAATCTTCTTCTGTTCATTTTATTGCGAATGGGATCATTTCCTTCGTAGGAAGCCCCTAAAAATAAATAAATTAAAAATAGCAAAAAATAGTTACTATATATACTATCCACACAAGTCATAGCCTTTAATATAAATCGTGAGTGCATATGGGATAAGCTTAATCATGCAAATGCCATCATATAATCTGGCAATTGCTGTTTATTACCAACGAAATATGAGTATGATTCAGTTTAACCTATTGATCAATTTAGAAAATGAAAGATGAATTAACAAGGATATATAGCAATAGAGCATCTATTATATGAAATCCAATTCCTTTTTGTTTTCAATGGAATGATGGATGAGTTCCGTTGCCTTCATAGTGAACAGATAGTTGGACATGCCCTTAGTCAAGAAACTTGAACCAAGCATGTAATGTATACATGTAACTACAATCTTGTTCACGTGTGGTCACGTGTGATCGTACAAGTCTTCCAGATATGGAATATCCGAGGATTGAAGTTTGGTGCTTTTTGTAAGGAAAAAAAAAACTATATTTAGGGTTTCACAAGGGCATGTTCACGATTTAGTTACATTTTACATGAAAGGAAACACTGACTGAGAACATTTGTAGAGAACGGAGTTTAACATTGATAGATTTTGTGAGAATCACATGGTTAATCTAATCCCATGCAGATGATGCAGTCACACCGAGAAGACCAAATCCAGACCGATAATCGATCGAAGAAAGGCCAATTTTTTGTTGGTTTATGTGATGGTGTAATTGAGGTATACAGACTGATACAAAAAACAGAAGATTTGCTTTCTAAAGCGGAAGAGACCGTTACAAAGTAGGCCAGACATTAACATCACTGAACGGGAAACGTTTTAAAAAGTTAAATAATAAATTCTAAATCTATACCGGGGTCGCTTCGATTGGAATATCTCCATCATGAGAAAAATGAAGATAAAATTAATGTCGTATAGAAATTATTTCCAGACTATTGTTGTCATGTTTCATTATAGAAAAGGCATAATTATGGGAAGCGCGTTTCTGTCCTCTAACGGACTGTATTTCTAAAGGGAATGACTCTCGAGGGTTCCACAGATGGCGTTGGTTAAAATGCAATCCAGGAAAATAAACGAAAACTTTTCCTATTACATGACCGTGTTCTGATGCATCTTTCGGTTGATTTTTGTGACATGATTACTTTTTTCCCTTTCATACGAGCCAAAAGAGGATTAAAATAGTGTCTTCGTCTATTTCCTGTGCTCGCTTTTGATGGTATTGAAAGAAGAAGAAAACTCACTTTGCCGTTAACCCCAAATTACGTCCAGTCCCATGTTTGATAAGACTTTTTAAATACTTTTTGTTGTTGCTTTCAACAACAAAAATTACACGTCAATGAATTGAGTATACTTTTGAAAGTTTTCCCCCCGATTAAACGTACCCAATTTGAGTTGAACTTCACAGTCGCTATGCGCGGACGTTTTGCTTCCGTCTTATTCTTTCCTGTTCTTCTTTTCATTCCGCTATGGGATTGTACCTGAAACGAGATCGATGCTTGAGGGCACGTTTAGCTAGAAATACCAATCAACCACCAGTCTCATCCATCATCTGCTACATTTCCTCCAAAATCCTATCATTGATATATCTCCTATTTATACGTCAACTTCTTGTAACCTTTTGTGTTTCTCGTCCTTAAAATAATTTGTCTGGTTTAAGGCATAATGTAGGTTACAGAAAAAAAATGAAAATGTGTCGGTGACATTTCGTCGTAGTCGGAAGATTTTTTATGAGTAAGAGCGAAAAGCAGTTAACAGTAAACCGGTTTAATTATTTTGTTTTGCTTTTGTGTGTCCTTTTTTACCTAAATTTCCGGGTTGTTCTCTTTTGTATTTGTTTCGTCTGATTTTGTCATATTTTTATAAAAGTGCTTCCATGAAGTCCGATCGAGAAGATTTCCTTCTTTCTCTAGCTGGCGAAACATTTACATCACAATTTACGTTCACCTATTAATACTTTTTTTGGAACTTGTTTTACATTTTCTAATTTATATGTATGTAGCATGTTTTTAGAACGAAACTCTTCAATGGTGGCATTATGTAGTGTTATACAGACAAAAATGAAGTGAGCAAGAACAGGATGGATATATAGAAATACATGCTGTCAGCAACCCTTAAATATAGAAATATGACTATTGTGTTTTATTGCTTAATAACTCGTGCTACACTTTAAGCGACACTGACCTCCTTCTGTTGTAATTATCCATAAAAAAGGACAGTCATCTAGAAAGAACGTTGACTTCCATGTTATGTCAAGTAATATATAGAAAATGAAGGCATGTGCGCGTGTTATGTGCGTGAGTGATAACAGTGTGTGTACCAGACTATAGCTTCGTGGCGTTGGTGCAGTATGGAGCTAATAGGCCGTTATTACATGTTAACTCAATTACAGCGTCCTTGTGTGCGCAGTTATCAGTGCTATTCCGATTGCTCTAATGAAGGGTAAATTTGACGAGTGTATGCGAGTTAACCTTTTGTTAATTATGTTCTTCAGAGCGATTATGCCAAAGCAATGGAGCGCATTGAGTTGTAATTTGACAATTCTGATGGCGAGGAGAAGTTGTTTTATTTCTCCTTCTGGTCTTGTCGTCGCCACAGATGCCATGATGGTACTGCATGGTATCATACAACATACTGGTATTGCGTAGCCTCGGTGAAGATGAAATGTTTGGGTGTTGGGGTAGGGGTCATTGCACGCCCTTCATAATAAATCACGTACATCAGATTTTGAGATCCAATATTCTTGAGTAATGTCTTAGTTAAGGCTGTGTAAGATTTGTCTTATTTCAAATCATGACATAGTCCCTGCATTGATAACCATTACCTCTTGCAAATTGAAGGAAACGGAAGGATTTGTTTTTACTTGCGTCATCGAAGGATGAGGGAGCCTGACAGGGGGTCTAAATAAATGAATGATTCAGGATCACACAGAACAACTAGGCGTTGTGGCGTGCGCCTGTAATCCAGCTAACAGTGGAAGTTACAAACTGATTCAGCCGAGGACGCAGGTTCGAAACTGAATCGCGTCTTTCGGATGGTGACGTTAAAGGTCGGTCCCCAGACGCACTGGCGTACTGGTGGGGTTGGGGGGGGGGGGCGCTAGCCCCCCAAAAAATATTTAACCATGACTTATTTTCAATTCCATACAAGTGATTTATAAATGTTCGTGATATCACTTGATTTTCAACAAAATGCGCGTTTCTCCATTTCTGTTTCAAACTGACACATTCCCAAATAGCCAGGAAGAGCATATGTTTTTTTAGTCACTAATGGGCCTAAGTGGCCACTAACAGTAACACTAGTAGATAACCGTATATCCAGTTTAGCGAAAAGTCTGGATACCCGTATGTCCGGCCTAGAGAAGAGCTTAGAGAAGATCGCGGCAGCTCTAGATAGGCGGTACGCGGGGAAATGCGCAGTCGCCTGCGCCCAAGGTTTGTTTTGGATGTGGCGAGGAGTGTCATTTCCGGAGGGAATGTTCCACAGGCGCGGATCCAGGGGGCGAGTGGGCCTTGCCTCCCCGCAAATAAAAAGAAAAAAAGAGAGAGAGAGAGAGAGAGAAGGAAAAGAAGGGAAAGGGAAAGAGGAGAGAAAGGGAAAGAAAGAAGAGGAAGAAGACAAAAAAATGGGGGAAAGAGAAGGACATCGGGGACAGGGGGGGGGGCGAAATGGCCTTGCCTCCCAGGCTGTTGCCCACCCCCATCAAAAAAAAATAAGAGAGAAGGAAGGAAAGGGAAAGAAAGAAGGAAAAGAGGAGATAAAGGGAAGGAAAAAAAGAGGAAGAAGAAAAGAAAAGAAGAGGCGGATATCAATTGCAATTTTCCCGCCAACAAGTTGTGGATCGGGGGCAAAGGCCCTTGCCTCTCCCCGGCCAAAAAAAGAGAGAAGGGAAATGGAAAGAGGATAGCTAAAAGGGAACAAAAAAAGAGGAAGAAGAAAAGAAAAGGGTGAAAAGAAGGGAGATCAGTTGCGATTAATATCGCCAACAACATGTGGATCGGGGCCTTAATTGCCTCCCTAGCAAACCTAAAAGAGAGAGAAGGAAGGGAAGGGAAAGGGAAGGGGAGGGAAAGGTAAGGAAAGAAAGAGAGAAAGAAGATAGGTAAGGGAGATCAGTTGCGATTTTCCCGCCAACGAGGTGTAGATCGGGGGCCACTGGCGTACTGATGGGGAGCCAATTAGTGTCCTGCCAGTGTCACAATAAAATTCAAACGTGGTTCATTTCTAATTCGATACCGGTGATTTACAAATGTTGCTGAAATGACATAATTTTCCGAGATTTTTCCTCACTTTTTAGTAAATTATACTTTTTTATGCGTTTGTTGGGAGCCAATTAGTGTCCTGCCAGTGTCACAATAAAATTCAAACGTGGTTCATTTCTAATTCGATACCGGTGATTTACAAATGTTGCTGAAATGACATAATTTTCCGAGATTTTTCCTCACTTTTTAGTAAATTATACTTTTTATGCGTTTGTTGGAAAATTACAAATTCCTTAATTTACAGTCAGGCAAGAAATATGCTTATTTAGAGGCCTACATGGCAGGGCCCGCAGAACGACGGGCTCCGGGGCCTCGAGCCCCCCACTTTTTTGGAAAAAGTATACTAAAGAGAATTAGAAAGAAAGAGAGAAAGAAAGAAAGAAAGAATAGTGACCTGCCAGTGTCACAAAATTATGAGGTATCAAAATATGCTCATCTGACCGTGATTAAATGCCTAAAACCCCTGAGCTTCCGGGGGCTCTGTCCCCTGGATTCCACCTACGGCCCTAACGCGGGCCCCTGAATGCTTATCTGACGGTAATTTAATGCCTAAAACCCTGAGCTTCCGGGGCTACGCTCCTGGACCCTACGCCAATTAGTGACCTGCCAGTGTCACAAATATAGGTTATCAAAATATGCTCATCTGACCGTGATTAAATGCCTAAAACCCCTGAGCTACCAGGGGCTCTGCCCTCTGGACCCCACCTAGGGCCTAAAACGGGCCCCTAGATGCTCATCTGACGGTAATTTAATGCCTAAAACCCTGAACTTCCGGTGGCTCTGCCCCTTGACCCCACCAGCGGCCTAAGGCGGGCCCCTGAATGCTTATCTGACCGTTATAAAATGCCTAAAACCCTGATCTTCTGGGGCTCCGCCCCTCGACCCCACCAGGGGCCTAAGGCGGGCCCCTGAATGCTCAATGACCGTTATAAAATGCCTCAAATCCCTGAGTTTCAGGAGGCTCAGCCCCCTGGACCCCACGCCAATTAGTGACCGGACGCCAATTAAATTAGTGTCGACAGTGTCACAAATAAGGTATCAAATTATGCTCATCTGACCGTAATTAAATGCCTAAAACCCCTGGACCCAACCAATGGCCCTAAGTCAGGCCCCTGGATACTCATCTGACAGTAATTTATTGCCTAAAACCCCTGAGCTTCCGGGGGCTCCACCCCCTGGACCCCACGCCAATTAGTGACCTGCCAGTGTCACAAATAGGGTATCAAAATATGCTCATCTGACCGTAATTAAATGCCTAAAACCCTGAGCTTCCGGGGCTCCGCCCTCGACCCCACCAGGGGGCCTACGGCAGGCCCCTGCAAGCTCAATGACCGTTATAAAATGCCTCAAATCCCTGAGTTTCAGGAGGCTCAGCCCCCTGGACCCCACGCCAATTAGTGACCGGCCAGTGTCAGGCGCGGATCTACGGGGGGTTAGGGGGTTTAAACCTCCCCCCTTGGGCCGCCAAAAAGAGAAGAAAAAACGAAAAAAACGCACACTGGAGAGAAACTTTTCAAGTGCAAATATTGTGAGAAGATATTCAACTCATCTGGGGTGTTTCATAAAGCTGTTCGTAAAGTTACGCATGACTTTACGAATGACTTAAATATGAAAAGCCAAATGGGATGCTCAATCATTTTTAACTGCATCAACTAAAGTTGAACTGTGCAGATGTAGATTAACATTCTTATTATAACAAACATTTTAATGCAAAGTATATTTTTTGCCATAATTTAATTGAGATTATTGGAAATATAGTCACACTTTGTTAAAACATCAGGAAAAATTTTGGGCATCCTTTCTGGCACTTCATATTCAAGTCGTTCGTAAAGTCATACGTAACTTTACGAACAGCTTTATCAAACACCCCCCTGGTAACTTAACCAAACACATTATAACTCTGGATATAACTGTGTATTAAACTGTTACTTGATTTAAAAAGACGTTATCATGCACTGCTTTTTATGGCCTCCATTGTGTTAGTAGATGCCAGGAAAACATCACTTACGGGCCGGGGTTCAAAATAGCAACAACAAAATGCCTCGCCGCTACGTGGCTCGTGGACGATGCTCTGCATCGTCATTGGGTCAAACAGATACTGTTAAAAAAGTTACTTGATTTAAAAGACGTTATCATGCACTGCTTTTTATGGTCTCCATTGTGTTAGTAGATGCCAGGAAAACATCACTTACGGGGGTTCAAAATAGCCCCCCAAAAAATCGCCTCGCCGCTACGCGGCTCGTGGACGATGCTCTGCAACGTCATTGGGTCAAACTGTTTAAACTGTTACTTGATTTAAAAAGACGTTATCATGCACTACTTTCTGTGGTCTCCATTGTGTTAGTAGATGCCAGGAAAACATCACTTACGGGCCGGGGGGTTCAAAATAGCCACACACAAAAAAATCGCCTCGCCGCTTCGCGGCTCGTGGACGATGCTCCGCATCGTCATTTGGTCAACCACCCCTTGGCAAAAGCTAGATCCGCCCCTGAGTGGCATGAATATGGTATCAAAATATGCTCATCTGACCGTAATTAAATGCCAATACCCCTGAGCTTCCGGGGACTCTGCCCTTGACCCCTGCCGGGGCTTTGCCCCTAGACCCCGCGCCAATTTACACTATACGCTCTACCTGATCGTAAAAAATTTAGCCTCCCCACCCACTTTGAAAAACGTTCAGCGGGGCCTGCATGTAAGAGTGGGGTGATGCGGATTTTTGTCTGCCAGCCCCTAACGTTTTTGCTCATTACGCCACTGCCCAGACGTAAATAATCATATCTGATTGATACACGTCTGTAAAAACCCAATACACACACACGTAGTAACTCTTCGTAGTGCGGCCAATCGGGCTTCATCAGGAAATCATTTTCGACTTCTCTCATTTTCAAATAGTCCGAATCAGATCTCTTATTTTGCTAAATACATAGATTTATATGTACATTTATATATATTTGTTTCGTTATATTGGTTCCATATAAACTATTTATAAGTGGAAGGAAAACATTCATCTCTATTCCTCCATTTTACTTTCCAGACTGAAATGTCTACATCTGTTTTGTCATACATTTCTGTCTTTCCATATTTATTTTGCACCGCTCAATGGAGAATTGCAAAGTGAGGTAAAAATCAATGAGGACACAGTGTCAATACCTGCTCGAAGCTTCGACACGGTTTGTCATTTGAGAAATAAATAGTACAAACTCTCTTTAGCCGAGCAGAAAGGAGTGAAATTGTTCAATTTATTCACACCGGACAAATATTTAGACCCTCGGGGTCTCTTGGGAGGAGAGTGCGTTAAGCACTACTGGAACCGCTTTATATACCTGCCGTGGTTGTGTAAAGTCGAGGTTTGTGGTGCTACGAGTTTAAATATGTTTGAAGTGGTAATTAATATTTTAAATTATCTTTAAAAGCTCTAAGACCGGTTAGACCCGTCGAATATGTCTTCTTCTGATAGGTACAATGTTTGTTCATGTTTTTCTTAGTTTTTCTTTATTTTAATGTTTGCATTTCTTCTTTTCAGAGAATTTGTTGATGTTAATCTAAGATACAATATCATCCATGAAATATGCATAATATAAATGAACTCTGTTTGTTTGTATGAATGTTTTGAATTTTGTTTATATCATGTAAACTTCAATTTTGTTACCTTGATTTTTTTGTTATGTGCTTTTGAATTTTAAGCGAAAAAAAGAAAATGAAATGAAAAATTAAATAATTGATGAAATCAGGGATATACCCCTGTGACGGTTGATATGCAGATATCTCAACAAATGCCAGAGTGAATTCCTTTTATAGAAGGAATTGCGCCGTTCATCCCTAGGGGAATTCCCAAGATAAAATGTTCATGAGATCTATTATGTGAGTTTGACTTTTACCTGCGCATTGCATTCGTTTACATAATCCTGTATAGGCAGTTTGTTTTCAAATGAGCCTTATGTGTGCAATGATGATTTTTTTTTTTTTTTTTACCTAATCGAGATTTATTAATAAAACTATATTTACTATATATACATCAGATATACTCGCTTTATACACCATGATCTCCGAAGGTATGTACAGAAATATAGGTATACATTAGGCCCCTTTACCATCAAAGGAGCTATTTTGATTCCCAGGGACTTCGGTAGTCCGTGTAATTACGAGGATCTTGATTCCCGGCGACGGGGAAAGTATTGGACCCTGTGGGCACATAATATAGGGGGCGTGTGTCGCTAATGACCACGCTGACGATGCCCGCGAGGGAATCAGTAATGGGCACAGTGAAAGAAGATGACGAAAAACCTTAAACGTTTATGAATAGTAACGACAGATATCTACCATGTCACTGCTCGTGTTAATCTTTTTTACAAGATAGCCTTGAGAATGAGTGGGATCAACAGCCTCAAGAAAGACACGTCAATATAAGCATGTATATTTAAACGAATTTTCGAACAGTTGGTAGGATGGATATTCAGTTTAATAGGCTTCTATTTCCATAGGTCTTGATCGTATCACCACAAGAATATCATACTCGAATTCCACTGGTGACCTCTAATGCCTCATTCAAAACACTGGCAATTAGTGGTCAAATGAAATAGCACATACGTATCGTACGATAATATTCAATACGCTGATTACACGGTTCTGTAAGACATGCTCCAGCGACAATTCTTCCGTGAATTTATTACACTAAGCAAATTGATAAATTTACTCCTGAACCAGACTCTCTCTCGGCTACCTAACCCTAACCCTCAACATACAGCCGAATCGCAACTCTAACCCTAAACTTATACATAATCTTATAAAACCCAGAGCATTTGTCGAACGGAGCTATATGTCGGATCACACAATGCCACTTCTTACGAGGTGCCCAACTGAATGAAATGTATTCCGTTAAAAGGAAGCAAGGTATATTCATATTTTATACCAAATTATTTCAAATTTATCTTTTCTACAGACACTATGTGGCATCATTCCTCTCGCCTATCAACGCTCGACGCGTCTACCCGTGCTTCGACGAGCCCGCCTTCAAAGCTAACTTCTCCATCAGTATCATCCATCCCGTCGGCTACAGCGCCTTCTCCAACATGGACGTCATCGACCAGCATACGATTCCGGCGACGACGGCCGACGGCGAGGTGTGGGAGACGACCTCGTTTAGGACCACGCCCGTGATGTCGACCTACCTTGTTGCGTTCGTCGTCTGCAAATTCCACAGCAAGACGAGGCTGGTCAGAGATGGAGTCGAGGTATTGTTTATTCTTATTTTGATTTGTGTTGGGAAAATGGACCTAAAAATTACACCATGACTACATTCAAAGTAGGATTACCCCTGGATAATCTTGTTGCATTACACTTACAGTATACAAACTAATAAAAAGAAGAAGAACAAAATTGAATGCAATGCCCATTGCTTGCTAAACATGCTTATGATCTTGCATTTTTTAAAGTAAAACAGCCCTTTCCATGTGCGGACTTCGACTGCGGCTGTGACTTGTTGCCTGTCATTTCAGTTTCTAAGATTTAAAAATATTCTGAGTGAGCGACCCGGACACCTTTTTATGACACCCACTGATTGTACATTGTAGGGCCTTTTTCTCGTTGTTCCGCCAATATCCCTTCTATCATATAACGAATGACACTTGTGGTATATGTAATTTCACTTTTCTTTCCCCTTTCTATATGTTTTCGGTTGTAGTTCCGGGTATGGGCCAGAGAAGATGTAATAGACCAGACATATTTCGCGCTTGATATTGGAGTCAGGCTTTTCAACATTCTAGAAGATTTCAGCGGCTTCGATTATCCATTGCCCAAGTTAGGTATGTAATATGCAACATTCTACATAACCGAAAGAGCTCCCCCATAGACTATTTGAGGAGGCGCGATAGCTCAGTTGCTAGAGCAGTGGTCTCGTAATCCGGTGACCCGGGTTCGAAACCAAGTCGATGCGCTAGTGCCCTTTGGTAAGGCATTAATCCTCACTACCAGGTCCTCAGAAGACCTAAAGCCGTAGTCCGTCTGGTTGCTTACTTACAAGCATTTATGCTTTCTCAGCACTCAGGTAAAATAACCATCACAATCAATCACAATAATGAGGTTCAAATTGGAAAATGATATCTGATCAAACAAACATTTTTCGTGGGTCCATGAACTAGATCAGTTTAGATCTCACATCACTTACCTTCTGTTGAGAGTCAGAAGGGCATTAAAAGTCATGAGTTAACTCTCTCTGACGCTCACCAGGCATATTATGTATTCATCTCGTGATATTCTAAATACACCATTCCCAACAAGACGATTTGTTTGATGAATCGAAAACATTATTTTCCCGTTGTCTCAACACGTAGCGCCAATTGGGCATTGATCCCACAATAGTGGAAAAGTGCTTTGTTTGGTAATAGTTGAAAATGGTTGTTGATAGTTATTGATAATGTCACCAAAGTGTAGGATAGTACAAAAGAAGATTCATCTTGAGGCAACAATCAGATTCTTTGAACGGTAGAAATGTTCTCTACTTTCTGCTTTCCGATGAATAGAATGCTTTCTTTCACATCCCTATATATTTGACCCAACCCATTTTTTTCTTCCATTCCATTTCTTCTAACCCATCTTCCTTCCATTTACATTTATATTCAAACATATTCTCATTGCTTCGTTTTTTAAGTTCACATGATGAAAAGTTTCCCCATGTAATTTATAGAACAGTTTGATTTCCTTACTAAGCATAATAATAGTAGTAGTAGTATTCCTAGCAGTAGAACTAGTAGCAGTAGTAGTCATAGTAGGAGTAGTAATAGTAGTAGTAGTAGACTACTAATACTGCTACTACTAGTATTAGTTGCCATCGTCTTCGTCGTTGTAGTAGTATTAGTAGCAGTTGTAGCAGTAGTAGTAGTCGCTGTAGTACTAGTAGTGGTAGCAGCAGCAGCAGCAATGAAATTTATTGGATAACTTGTACAGCACAAGGCTAATCTTCCACACGGTCCAATACATGTATATCTCTAATTCCTCTGTGGAAACTATGGGTTTTTCTTTCAGATATGGTAGCCTTGCCCCAGCTTGTGGCTGCCGGCATGGAGAACTGGGGCCTCGTGACATACCGAGAAGAATACATGCTCTATGATGAAAGAGAGACACCAACAGAAAGCCTTCAGGAGATCGCTTTCGTAATCGCCCACGAACTCGGTCATCAGGTAGGATGAGCTCTGCTAGTTTCTTGAACTCTCTTGTGGGTGGAAACGGTTAGGACGCTTTGTAATCCGTGAGGAAAGTTAACGGAGATTGATACGTTGGTCGGTAGATCAAGTGATGTGTAAACATGGTTAAGACTAAAAGTTGATTACATGTGGGTAATTGAAACTCTTTTGCGAGCCGTAAATATAAGCCAGTGAACATACCAAGAGTAGCTCATCTCGAAATATAGGAAGTGGATTTCACTGTTCAGGCCATATGGTTAACATCTAGATAGTGCATGCAGTTATAGATGGTACTTTTAGATGCAAGCCATTCTAGTTACAGGATGAGGAAATTCACTTTACATGTACAGCTTCCATAGATTAGTACGGAACCTCTGATATTAACAATTGATGTCAAATGCCATGTTGAAAAATTACAAATTTCGCTCACAAAAAAGATATACATCACCTGTGCTAGGCAACAGCTAGAAAAACTGTGTCTACAGGACATGAAGAAGCGATGTAATAATCGATAAATCTAATGATGTATTGATTGTCATTTCCTCTACAGTGGTTGATCCATGGTGTAGGTTTTGTGTGGTTTTTGTGTAATGAATACTCGACCGGAATGAGCAGTGTCACACAGTGTAAATATGGTAGGAAATACAGAGTGTTAATAATATTTCCACATAAAGCAACTGTTAAAACACCAGAAACACCGTGTTCGAGACACGGTCTTATTTCCGACAGGGATATAGATAGCATCAGCGGATATAGAGGTTGGCTAAAGAGGTCATCCCCTCCCCTCCTTTTCCTCTCCCTTAAGTAAAATGTTAACAGCCAAGCTAGGAGGGCTTGAGGAATATTTCAAATTCATACTCCTGGGATGTTTCTGAAGGGGTCGCTTTCACCCTTTCTGACAATCCTAGATCTGTCCCTGGCTCGTATGATAAATTGATTGATCCGCTGATTTTGTCTCGAATTGCTGATTTTGTTTTATTTAAAATGTGAATATTTTTAATTTTAAAAAGCCCAAAATAAGTAGAACCTATTCTTTACACACAGAGAACACATTTTCTATCAAAAACCATTCAGGGTTCCTTATCTGGTCACGTTTATGAAGTTTCTTAAGCTTTCAGGTTTATTTTTTAAATACTGAATAACAATCGACTAACATCTGAGAACGAACAGCTGGTATATGAACTTTTACAGAACTTTTTATCAGAAAGCCTGTCAAATTAGGGAGGCGCAATGGCTCAGTGGTAGAGCAGTGGTCTCGTAACCGGAAGGTCCCGGGTGCGAAACTAAGTCGATGTGCTAGTGCCCTTTGCTAAGGCATTAATCCTCATTACCAAGTCCCTGGGAGAGGGCTTTAAAGTCGTCGGTCTCCTGCTTGCTTACAAGCAAACACATACTTTCTTAGCAGTCATGTAAAACAAACAAATTATTGTCCATAAGGGATAATGAAAATAAAGAGAGTCGTACCATTCATTTTTGTCTGCTCTTTTGACAGTGGTATAGCAACCTGGTAACGCAGGTGTACTGGGATGAGCTCTGGCTGAAGGAATGCTTCGCTACAGTTATGGGAAAGATAGCTCTGGAAGACCTCTTCCCAGACTGGGCCATGGTAGGTTGTGAAATTTTCCTTTTCTATAAACACCTAACCATTAACGTTTCCCTGGATCTTGTTAACCCTCTGCCTGTCATTATGGTTTAAATCCTCATGGAATATGTGCAAAATCACCATTGATGTAACTCATTGTAATATAAAGTAAAAATTGATACAGGTATGTTAAAAAAGAGAAAAACTTGAAATATCATAAACAAAATAGATGGGGAATTTAAAAAGTGAGGGATAGCATCATCAACTTGCTCATTTGCATACAACCCATGTTGTATAAATATCACTGTTTCATGATACTATGCAAAACTTGAAATTTCCATAGAGTTTTTATTTTTTCGAACGATTTTGATAAAACTTTGACCGTTTTGTTTGTTGTTGTTGTTTTTTATACTTATTCAACTCAACTGACAAATGGATCGGGGCTGCCCTTAAAGAAGACGGTACAAATTTCAGAATAATGTATTTAGCATAAAATATCGTTACAAGACAAGGATGCTATGGCCTATCAAGTCGGATCAAGTTTTGAATAATCATAAACACCGTCATCTTGTTGTTTTTATTTTTTTTTAATCAGAATCTGTTCGTAAATAAATAATCCTCTTTGTATCATGTTCGTTCAGTGGGATGAGCAGTTCGTGGTAAAGGAATTGCAGATGGTGATGAAACTGGATTCCTTAGTGACGTCACACCCAATCCAACAGCCTGTCACCAGGGTGGGTGACATCATGGACAACTTTGACATGATCAGTTATCAGAAGGTATGTGTACAAAGCGATGTTGTAGTCGAGTCGAGAGCTTTCAAGGTCAAGACTGCGTCCGAGTCACAGCATTTCCATACCAAGGCCGGTGCCAGGGCCGGTGCCAGGGCCGGTGCCAAGGTCGGCATTGAGTTCTTAACGCTTGTTAGAAGAACGATGTGCCACAGTGGTAAGGTTTCGTGAGATACAAAACAGTTCTCATTCAGCTTGTTTCTACAAGATTTCAAAATAAAGTTATTTTCTGGGTCTCCTTTGAAAACACGCTGTTCTTTACCACAATCAGTATGGACATATCAGTGCACAAAGAGGCATATGATGTATTAAAAGATATCACATACATTACAATTTTCAACAAGGAAAACAAAATTGGTGTTGAAGACTAAATATATCAACATTACTTAACTGTGTTTTATTCTACCAGCAAAAATAGAAGCGTGCACAAACGTCAAGTAAACTACACTGTTTTAAACGTAGAATTATTAAGAAATAATTTATATTTGTATTTCAGAGCCCTGCTATTCTCCGTATGCTTGAACATAGCATTAGATACGAAACCTTTAAGGAGGGCTTAGAGGTAAGTTGAATTACCCTTTTACCTTTTTTTAAATCTCATTATTTCACCAGTACCTACATCAGGTTATGGGTAGTAGTAAATTTGAAAATAGTTTTTGAAAGTGTTTGACTGCATTAATGGTTGCCAAAACGTTGCAAGCTAGAACGAGAAGAGGGTACACCGACAAAATATTAAGAAATTTAAAAGCATTCAAATTTAATTTTCCTCATCTCCCCTATTCGAAATATTTATGATTTTTTTTTTAATCGTTGAGTATGAGAAGAAAGACACTGACCTCGTTTGTTTTAAGTAAGAAGGGTTATATCAAAGTGAAAGTCGATGGCTTTAAATTTACTACGAATCTAATGAATCTAATCGTATCATTCTCCTTATTAACTACTTACCTTCACGTTATTATCATGAATTAAAACTTTTTCGTCTTAAAATTCTAGGTATTTCTTCGCAACAAGCAGTATGGAAACGCGGATGCATGGGATATTTGGCGAGCGATTACATCAGTAAGTATTAATGTCCTGTGTATCCCCCTGTACTTTTATCGACAAATGGCCTGGTAAAAGTTTGCAAATACACAAGCTCTAAGAAAATGTGAGCCGTATTTTACAATGACAATTTAAAAGATGTTGTTACTAAAATCAACGTCTGATTGAAAGTAAACAATTATTAAGTTAATTTATTTAAGAACTGTTCTCTGCTTCACTGAGAATAGCGGATGTTTTGAAACTTTACAAGGAAAGGTAGAATAAAGGTTGAAGGGAAAGGGAGATATAAAAGAGAGAGAGAGAAAGTCTGCTCGACATCCATTTCGTGTTAAAGCTATCAAATTTAGACATTCGCAGGGCAGTCCATAAGGGTTTTTTCTTAATGCATCTTATGAGGTCCCTAGTTGTCACAGGCAAAGATCTGTGCGATAAATACTCTTATGTCAATTCAGCGAATATCGACAATTCCAACACAATCCCGAATTGAATGTATAAAGGAGGAAATGTAGGCCTAAATACGCATCTGTATAAACTAATGATACAATTTCACAATGGCGTAGCTAACAGGGGCCACATGGAGGAACGTCCCCCCTTATCCTATGGTTTTAAAAGGGGGAAAGAGAGAAAGAGGGGAAAGAGACGGTAACAAGATAATTGCACTCCTTTCCACACCCCATCCGACTCGACGGTCTTGTTCTTAGCATGTCATTCACCCAGCAAAAAATTGTACATTAATTTAAAGACCTTTACCAAACCTCCTTGAAATACCGTAGAAAGCAGGATTGCACTGCGGGGCTCCCTTGTCCTTAGATTGGTAAAAATAGGGCTGTTTTACATTTCGACCCTTCATTTATTTTGATGTTATTGGTAATAAGGGATATATTTAATTAAGAGATCTTGGAGCAGTCATGTGTTAAGGACCAAAGAGTGATTCTATCCACTGAGGATTCGGAAAGCGTAAGTTTATCACTTTTGGGGTAGACTTTGGATTCCAAAATTCTCTAACGATAAAAAAATGGTGGCACCATATTTTGTGGCACCACATTCACATGACATCACTTTAAAAAAAAAGTAGCTCCCAAGCACGTTCTGCAGTACCCCCAGCTTTATGGGATCTTTCAGGGAGTGCACAGCACTCCATCAAGCACCGCCGACACCCAAGTTTTTGCATGTGTTACACCAGTCTTTCTACAAAAGTGAATATATATCACGATAGAAGCTTAAAAACCTGAGACGATATAGCTTCAAATGTACCTTCGTCATTATCCAGGTGACTCAGGCTCACGGGCAGTACCGGGATATCAGTGATCTGATGGCGCCATGGTTAGGTCAGATGGGCTATCCTGTAGTGACTGTGTCACGTGACTGTGGACAGGACATGGTGTGTCTTCATCAGGAGCACTTCCTGTTGGACAAGGGCAAGGCAGAAGTAGATGAATCCCAGTACAAGTAAGGCAGTTGTTATACGTGGTTATTAAATCCAAATTTGTGCTAAAAACCTGTTATCAAGGGTTTTATTATGATTTTAGTCGTACCTATACTTTAGTATGGCGAAACACCTTACATAATCGCGGCTTATTTGAAGTTTTAGTAAGTTTAA
Organism: Mesocentrotus franciscanus; assembly: GCA_037976565.1. Taxonomy (NCBI): domain Eukaryota; kingdom Metazoa; phylum Echinodermata; class Echinoidea; order Camarodonta; family Strongylocentrotidae; genus Mesocentrotus; species Mesocentrotus franciscanus. The sequence goes on along the minus strand of CP137671.1, from coordinate 18,603,913 downwards.
TTAGCAGCAGTAGTTACTATAAATAACAATGACATTTTCCACACTTCGTTGTTTTAAAGGTAAAGACCAGTTTTGGAAACGCCCCTCTCTCAAAAAAATGAAATGGAAGCTCTCATTACCAATCATGTGAAAGAATATGTTTTGACTAATACGTGATGATACAAATTTTGCCGGGAAAGTCGGAAACCGCCTACTAATTGATATATTTGGTAAATTATATTGGGACCAAATAGATATCGCGCACGTGGTCGCGTAGTCCCATATACATCTTTCTGTGTACAGTGCTTGTAACTTTACCAAGACTGGGCCAAATTTCTTATCATTTTGATGATTCCAGAACCTTGCAGTACACACCAATACTTATATGCTAGATGATCAACCTTTTCTGATCGATTCCACAACGTTTCTTTCACAATGCAATCGCATGACCAGAACTGGTCTTTCTCTTTAACCACAAATACACATAAAACAGCTGTCTTTTTTTTATACAAGCGTACGGGCACAAATTTCCCAGGGGTCGGAAAGGTCATCTTTTGTCTGAGCATCATTTTTTTCCTGTGTTTATTTCTGTTTCTAAACGTGCGTCAAGATTGACCCTCTCTTGTGGTGAAAATGGAATTTCATTATCAAAATATACTAGGCAAGCTATCAAATTACAACTATTATTTCGGGAAAGGAAATGTTTGACGGAGGATATAAATGGGTCAAAAATTAAATCAAACCAAACCTTTGAACGTTAAAGGGAACCAAAACCTTCGTCCTTAGTTACCTATATTGTAAAGTTTAAAAGATTTGAATAAGATTAGTGAAAAATTGAACAAAATCAGGCAAGGTATAAGGAAGTTAAAGCTAAAGAAATAACTTGTCACCAGAGGGCGATATTTAATTTGATGACATCATTTGTGGACAACTCTCCATGCCTTCTGATCATGGAATTTCACAATTCTTTCATTTTCTTCGTATTCATTTGTGTTCATAAAATGTGAAGGAGAATATCATTCTGCATTCTATATATTGTTTTCAGGGGAGTAGATTATCTCGATCACAAGAAAGAAGGAAAAACATGAAATTCCATGATCAGAAGGCATGGAGAGTTCTCCACAAATGATCTCATCAAATTAAATATCGCCCTCTGGTGACAAGTTATTTCTTTAGCTTTAACTTCCTTATACCTTGCCTGATTTTGTTCAATTTTTCACTAATCTTATTCAAATCGTTTAAACTTTTCAATAAAGGTAACTTAGGATGAAGGTTTTGGTTCCCTTTAATTTGTCAATACTATGCTCACGGTGCTGATGATTTTTAAGTACATTTGAGTGAGAAGACAATAGAAAAGATAACGGATGTAACTTATGTTTTGTTTTTTTAGATATATTTGGCCTATTCCAGTGACGTTTTCATCTGCTGCTAGTAATGATATCGTTTCACCATACACGTACTGGCTAACCACTAGATCAGGTTTGTATGTCACTCCATTTATCCCACTCCTGACACCGTATTAAATCTAATACACTTTCGAATTATATCCCTTCTTTCTGATATGAATATCATTAAAGCAGTTCTTGTTCTACTTGTTAATTCTATTATTTTGTTGATAGAGTGTTGCTTATCCTCTAACTAATAATATACAAATAACGAATGAAAAACATTCATTATTGGTTTATATAACATCTGTCAACAAATTATGCTTTGCTCCTTATATTAAAGATAAATTAAAGTTGGAGTCAGGCCTTATCGATTACATTCAGATTGCCTTCACGTCAGATGCGCGCAGCTAATATAACAATGCGATACACGCAGGGCATAGAGGTACGCAGACTGCATATAACCAAAAATGCACGCCCGTTGAATAGTACTACGGCGAATAGTACCAAAAATGCACGCCCGTGCAATAGTATATCTATTGAATATTACGTGACCAGCAATCCTCCAATCAAATGACAAGAATTTACTTAGATGTTGTGTAAAACAAAATAAAACAACATAATGATAATACCTGTATTTAGATAACAACATACCTTTATCATGATTTTTATTATGCTTAACTTGGTTATGAGAACATGATGCAATTTTTTTTTTAAACTTAAATCCGCTTCTTAATTCATGACACATTCTTTTTGTTGGAGATGAAACGATTAACACGATTTCTATGTTCAAATAGTCTTGATGGTTGTACCCCGCTCACTGTAGGCCTAGTATTGGTTTGTTCTATTGTAGGCCCTATGCTTTAAATGTCGAGCAATAGAAATGTCGAGAAAATGGAAAGTTCGTGGACTGATATTACACCTCAACTTGATATATAGACACGTGAATGGAGCTTGTTGCCATATCCCCGTTTCGCTACAGAATATGATGGGATGCAAACAGTCGTTTTTTAGACATATCTGATCACTAGTCAACTATTAAATCTTCTAACAGTAAATATTACCTCTTCACATTGTCCTTACCATTATTCAAGGAGCGTTTGCGATCCCCGATGTCCAACGCGACCAGTGGATACTGGTTAATGTCAACAGGACCGGTTTCTATCGGACCAACTACCACATCCACAACTGGCGCCTTCTCTCCAGACAACTTATGGAAGACCACACGGTAAATGATTTTAACGTTTACTTGTATCCTATTTCCCAGTCCTCCAGTTGTTACGTCCTAATTCCTATGTCCATGTGAGGTGAGAAAATGACTGGGGGAGAACAGTATTATATCATTATCAGTTACTCTCATTCAGTGGTATAGAAATTGAAGCAGCTAACCAACATTCCATAAGAGCAGAAATCAAGATCTTTAACAATAACATTATCAAACGTTTGGAATTTTCTCTTTCAGCTAAATTAGTATCTTGCCATATTCATGTGTCGTATCTACGAGAAATAAAGCAGGAAAATGGTTACCATGGTATGGATCCAATGTGTCCTATTTGTCTTAATCTTTTCTCCTCCGTAGATCATCTCACCTGCCAGTCGCGCCGCACTGATTGACGACGTTTTCAGCTTCGCCACCGAAGGTCGTCTCAACTTCTCTGTCGCTCTCGACCTCACCAGATACCTGGAGCGCGAGACCGACTTTGTCCCCTGGAAAGGCGCCATAGTCACATTCGAGTACATTGATCGCATGCTGAGAACGACGCCCGTGTACGGTATCTTCAAGGTTGGTTTTTATTTTCGTATCTTCGTGAATGAAAGCTGAAGAGAGCTAGCTGGCCAATGCCTGAGTATAGATCTGTTCTTCTTCTTCTTCTGTCTTGATATTAATCATTATGAATTTCTAGTTCCTTGATTCCACACTGATAGTTTGATCAGTTTCTTTTTGGAACAAAAATATAAAAAGCCCAATGGTACTACTCCCTCTTATCATTCGATTCATTTTTACATCTTCTTTTCTTCTTTTTGTTTTAATCTGAAGTTAAGGAAAAACCTGCTTTCACCAACTAGGCTGTATTTCAGCAAGAACCGTACAATGCAAAATGTATTAAGAACAACAACGATAGCAAGGGCTTATACTTATAAAACTGTCCATATGATCTCTGGAATGTCCATTGGGACATAAATGTTCAGGTGGATCTCAAAAGCAACAAGTAACACTAACAGAGGAGAGCAGTGGGACTCGCTAATGTCACATTTAAAAAAAAATGTCTTGACATGTTCATATCTTCATTAGATGAACTTTAGAAATGCATTTCCATCTTGAATGTATGCACTGGTGTTTCATTGTTTTCAGTTTATATTAACTATCGATGAACTTGACAAATTTTCAATCTAGATCTACTTCATGTTTGAAGCGCCAGTTCAAAATCAGGAGATCTGTAGTTGTGAGAGAGGTCCATAATCATGGCAAGGTTGTTTTATTGCTAGGAAGGCCAGAAGTCTTTTTTTTTTTAATATTTTACATTTTTCTTGTTTATTTCAGGAGTACATTCTGCATCAGGCTAGAACTGTATATGACTACGTGGGATGGAACAATACTGGGCCGCATCAAGAAAAGTAAGTAAATTATTAAAATAGGTCTGCAGGAAATGAGTCAATGAAAACCAGTGAGTTTAAAAGGTGCAGATATAATCCAGCGCAGTTTCGATAGATTTTCTGTGATACCATTATATTACGTGACAAACAATAATTATATTTCCTTCAGGGCAAAAATTAATGAATTTCGTTGGTTTTGGAATTTGACTGCGGGAAATAGTCTGTGGAGAATGTGTAGAACTGTTTTATGGTATGTCCCGTTTCAGAGTAACGATTTTTTATATATGTATGTATATAATAATAATCGTACAGTGATAAAGAGGGAAGTGAATTCACCAATAAAGACGGAATTGATTGATCAAACCGAATCAAGAATGAAATAACTTAAAGAGATTAATGTAACAAAGATAAGAGTCTACAGAATTTAAGATAACTTTCAAATTTTAAAGAGTATTTTCCTAAGATAATGAAATTTTGCTTATCATTATTTTTTATTTTTCTATATATATCTTCTAAACAGGTTATTACGAGTGATGATTCTCCAGCAAATGTGCGCATATGGACACGAAAGCTGCATTGCAAAAACGAAAGAATTGTTTCAAAACTTTTCAAATGGCCATGCGTAAGTAGCGTAATACCAATATTTCAGTTTAACTATTTGTAAGGAGTAACAATTAATGTCAGGAAAAGAAACGGCATTTTCCTAAGATCCTTTCAACTTCTACACTTTCTGAATTGTTTCGTTGATATTATAAAAGCCCTTCCCCCTCCCCTTTCCAGTTTTTAGTTTATCTTGGTAATTGTCGCATATATTTTTATATTTATTTTTACCCTCCCCCGAAATTCGTCCTGGATCTGACACTGCAATTGCAAAAGATTCTCTCCACCTGCGATGAAGAAATTCAATCTTTCTTTTGAACTCTATCAACATTTAATTCTTCCGTCCCCAATCCATCAATCTCCACCCTATATATCATGGAGGCACGGGTCAATTGTGCCCCATAAAACCTCATCTTTGATAGCTTTAGTTAATTAGTAAACAACAAAATCCTGTGCCCCCATTTTGTTTTTGTTCTTCTCTCTCAGTTTTAGACCCCGAAAACAATCTAAAATGTAATATCCTTTCTTTACTTGCCAGAGATTTATTGAGTAAATATGCACATGTAAAAATTGTGCCCCCCCCCCAACCTTTGATAAAACCTGGATCCGCTCCTTTATACATGTTTACATTTTCCTCTTTTAGGATTCCACCCGATTACCGGAGCTTCGCCTACAGCACACGGGTAGCCTCTGGGGGACCAGACGTATGGGAATCGACCTGGGATGCCTACAAGCAAAGCTCACCAGGAGAAGCAAAACACTGGTTGGCGGCGCTCACGGCCACAGGGGAACCATGGTTGATCAACAGGTGGGTTCTACCACGAATACTCCAGCGATAATTCTTCCGCTGTCAATATCCGACATGAACTATGCTATTACAATCCCTAACTTCACCCCACGGTACCAAACACTATACCCAACCCAAAAGCAAATGATAATCATGACAATAAACATTTATCTTTGATGAAATAATATATAAATAAATATATATATTTGAATGGAGGAAAAAATCCAACTTAACTTGACAGTGGATGATTGCATACAATCAGGGGCGTCAATCCCAGGGGGGACGGGGGGACGCGTCCCCCCTACGAATTTTCAGGTGGTGAAATGTCCCCCCACGAATTTTCAGGTGGTGAAATGTCCCCCCTACGATTTGAGGATAAAATCTTTTTTTTTTTTCTTTCTCTCTGTGTTGACAACGAATCGTCATCTTTCTCTGATAATCAAATGAAACGTCACAGGTTCCGCGCTTCGCGCGGGAGGGGGGAAACTTTATTCAAACAAGGATTAAAAGTCGAGAACGGTACTACGAAACGTCTTCTTTCTCTAAAAATTTCATGAAACAGGGATTAAGAGTCGAAAACGGTAGAACGAATCGTCTTCGTTCTCTAATAATTATTCAATGAAACGTCAAACGGCTTCCGCGCTACGCGCGAGAAGGTGGAAACTGAATTCAGGCAAGGATTAAGAGTCGAGAACGGTACAACGAATCGTCTTCTTTCTAATAATTAAATGAAACGTCACAGCTTCCGCGCTTCGCGCGGGAGGGGGAAACTGAATTCAAACAAAGATTAAGAGTCAAGAACGGTACAACGAATCGTCTTCTTTTTTAATAATTTAATGAAACGTCAAAGCTTCCGCGCTTCGCGCAGGAGGGGGGGGGACTGAATTCAAACAAGGATTAAGAGTCGAGAACGGTACAATGAATCGTCTTCTTTCTCTAATAATTAAATGAAACGTCACAGCTTCCGGGCTTCGCGCTGGAGGGGGAAACTGAATTCTAACAAAGATTAAGAGTCAAGAACGGTACAACGAATCGTCTTCTTTTTTAATAATTTAATGAAACGTCAAAGCTTCCGCGCTTCGCGCAGGAGGGGGCGGGGACTGAATTCAAACAAGGATTAAGAGTCGAGAACGGTACAATGAATCGTCTTCTTTCTCAAATAATTTAATGAATCGTCAAAGCTTCCGCGCTTCGCACGGGAGAGGGGAAACTAGCTGAATTCAAGCAGGGATTAAGAGTCGAGAACGGTACAACCAATCGTCTTCTTTTTAAAATAATTTAATGAAACGTCAAAGCTTCCGCGCTACGCGCGGGGGGGGGCTGAATTCAAACAAGGATTAAGAGTCGAGAACGGTACAATGAATCGTCTTCTTTCTCTAATAATTTAATGAAATGTCAAAGCTTCCGCGCTTCGCGCGGGAGGGGGAAACTGAATCGAACAAAAATTAAGACTCAAGAACGTACGTACAACGAATCGTCTTCTTTCTCTAATAATTTAATGAAACGTCAAAACTGAATGTGGGAAACTGAATTCAGACAAAGATTAAGAGTCGAGAACGGTAAAACGAATCGTCTTCTTTCTATAAAAATGTAATAAAATGTCAAAGATAAAAAAAGGCAATAACTGAACCGGTCACCAATGAGAGTACATGCCGTGAAACAGAATAACTAGAGAGAGAGAGAGTGTGACATGTAATTGTGTCCCCCCATGCTCAAACTCGGATTGACGCCCTTGAATACAATCAATAGAGTACCGAAGTGTGACATCATACTGGCCAAGTTGTCAAGGTTAGTGGTTCCAAGCAATGTTGTGCTAATGGTGTTGTGATCACACCAGCCCCAAACACTGAATTTGCCCTGCTCCAGCCCGTTGCTTGAATAATTTTGCAGTGAACCTTAATGCACAGGCTCTGTTGTTAAGAACCAATAACCTGGACGAATTATGACCTAAGCACTTCGGTACTCTATCCAAGATCCACGGGTCGAACCATTTAGGGAGCACTTGTGTTTTGGATCACTTGGCTAAAATGCAAGAGAACAAGGCCACTGAGAGGTGGACAGGTGATGGTGGGTGTCATATCGTCTTCTTTAATGTTTCCTTTACCCCTCTTCCTTGGGTTTCTTTTCCCCATTTCCTTTTCCCCATATTTGTACAATCTGATTGCCCCCTTCCTCCACCCCATCGTGTAGCTCTGCCAGAATCAAGATCTACGTCAACATTTATAGCACTATTAAAAGTAATGAATGACTTTTAATGCCATATTATTTACCGTTATTCACCCAGGCTTTTATCCCGTACTCTTGATCCTGAGCAACTTTCTCTGACAGATGCAGTTATTGTATTCCAGTATGTATCAGGGAACCCCATTGGAGGATACTTGGCTTGGAATTTCTTCAGGGACCAATGGGATTTGTTGAAAGATAGGTATGGATAATCTTTAGAACTTTTATGTCGGTCTTCATTCTTACCCCGAAAAAATAATTTTCGACATTCGTTTCATGAGAATGAAATATATTCTGCTCTTGTGACAAGAGGTGTGATGATGACAACAGTGATTGTATGATGATGATGATGGTGATGACAATAGTGATGATGGTGATGATAGTGCTGCTGCTGAGGATGATGATTATGATGGTTATGACGTTGATGATTGTGATGACCATGATGATGATATTGTTGCTGATGATGATTATGGGGATGATGCTGATGATAGACCATATGATGATTATCATGTCATCATCTCCATCATTGTTGCATTTTAATTAATCAATAATATGTTATGGATTTCAGGTCCTTATAAATACTCATAAGGGAAGCAATTAATCCGTCTATTGATCATGATATCAAGTGATAGGAACACAAATGGAAAGGTTCATGTAGCTTAAATAATAAAGTGATATGCCCCAGATTGGCATACACTATTATTACACTTAATGAATAAAAGTAGTATAAGATTTTAGTATACTACCAGACACATTTTTGTATTAATATGACATTTACGTTTTCTTCTAATATTATCTAGATATGGATCTGGTTTGTTTTTAATGGGCAACATTATTACAGCTGTAACTGAATGGTTTAATACCCAATACCAACTTGAAGAGGTGAGAATTGAATTTCAAGAATAATGTGGTTCCTTGTTTCATTTCACCATTAAAGTTATTTATAAGTACAAAGAGTATAAAAAATGTGGTGACGATATCGAAATGCTGAAAAGTCAACTAAATATAGATACTAACCATATTAATCGTTTCAATATTCTTCATGAATATTTAAATATTGTCATCTGTGTTTTGAATATATGTACAATTAACAACTAAATTATTCATACCCTTACCAAGTTTTGTCATTTTTTGAGTAATGTAATAATGTATATGAAATTTTTTTTTTTTTTCTGATTAACGTTTCTTGAGAATGTGACATATTAAAGCTTACATCCAAAAATATTCAACAAAGTCCCTAATTCAACCAGTCTACCCAATTTACAAGGGGTATGAATAATTTTGTTGTTAACTTTTTGTATTGCTCATTAGAGGTGAAGGTATAAGGAAAGAAATATACATTGAAATCTAACAGTTCTTCATAATGGAGCCCTCTCATTTCATCATTTCATCATCACCCCCTACTACACTTTGAACCTGATCATCTTAGTCAAGAATGTTAGGAGAATTTAGTTGGTTAAATGTGAAAATCTGTAAACTGCAAAACGAATATGCTAGCGCATTATCATACTACAGATTCTAGGTATATTGACACGTCATTTATAACACAGTTTACTAAGTTTGTCCAACAACCATCTGTTTGGAAGCAATTAAAATCCATGTAACTTTTCATTAACATTATTCCATTTGCTGTAGGTGATTTTTTTTTCTCCATCGTTAACACTCATACTTCTTTTCTGGAATCTTTCCTAGCTGGAAGCTTTCATTTCAAGCAAAAAGGAGGACCTGGAGAATTTATCTGGCGTCAGCAACTTCCTTCAAGCCGTTGACAACACAAAGGCCAATATCCATTGGATGGAAAACAATTACGGGCAGCTGGAAGTATGGCTTGAGTATTGGAAAACACAGAAGTCTTGAACAATGATGCACAGCATTATTCTACGTGTAGGATATTTTGAGTGACGCAATTTAGGATGCGACTAAAGGAAGTTTTAAATGCCTTTCAAAACCACTGGATGTGTCGGCACTTTCACCTTTGACCTTTGCGTCTTCAGAAGAAATCATGGAAAGTACTTGAAAGTTGAAAGTGAAGGAAAAGTCAGAAGGGTTGCAAAACATTTCTGGAATGAACAATTAAAAAGCCAGGAACATAAAACAGGCATGATGACTAAGGCATGGATGAATTGAGACATTTCTTGGTGGAAATGCTCACTTTGAAGCAAAGTGAATGCCTCAAGAAAACTGGGATTTCAAAGGCCGAAGACAAACAGACATTCAATTGGTGAAATCGGGTAAACAGGAAGAGGCCAGCAAATTGGTTGACGTCTTTGAAAATGCTGAACTTATGTGTGCAAGAAGAATGAGAAATTTGTACTTTGTATATAACTGAACGCATAGAAATTATGAAGTTTTGTGTATTATCCCTCTGTAAATGAGGTGCAGGAAGCATCGTTATCAAAGGCACCCAGAAACTAGCAAGGGCATTTTTGTCTGTGCTGCAAAAGGCATTTGTACTAGCAAGGGCATTTTTTTCCGTGCCGCAGAATTTTTTGCTCAACAAAATGTTTTGATAACAGAGTGTTATTGTAAGTCGAGTGAAGATCTTCTATTTGTAGTTTGTCTTTTGGCTTTTGTTTTTTCCTCGTATAAACATAACAACACTCATAAGGCCAGGTTATCAAGCACCGCATTAGAGTGGCACTTCACTCAATCTTCAACAAAACTCATCTACAGGTTCCTGTATATAACGTACATGTTTGCAAAGAGGCCTCTAGCAACGAGATTTTAAAGTTGCTTTAGAGAGCTATGAACGATATTTGACTTCATGATTTCAGCAGTGAATGTCAAAGGTTATCACCATGTGAAGAGACTTCTCGCTTAGAGAGCGAGAAGTGGGTAAGAAAGATGATGATAAAGATCATTAACAAGGAAAAGATGAAGAAACTGATCACGCTAAAAGGGTAGAAAGACCAAAAGGAGAGGCTTTTAGAACTTACCGAAATATATGGAAGTTAAAATCTGCTACATAGCTTAAACTGTACGAGGAAAATAGATACCCTGCACTGCACAGAATGAGCAAGAAAACAGTGTTAGAGAGGAAATATATGTACACATACTTCATCAGTAATTGTATAGTTGTATAGTTGGAAAACTGAAAGGAAGAAGCAAACCTTCATTAGGAACATTAAAAATATATTGTTTTCCAGAAACATGAAAGAGTTTACAATAAATGATACTGTAGCTAACGGAAAGGCAAGAATGCAGTGATCATTTGAAAGGCTCGGATTTCATATTTCTGTAGGTACCTATTGGAGGGTCAAGAAATCTAGAAGAAAAGTTACGATTGTACATAGGCGGATAATGTATCCATTAATCATGTGAATATTGTGTGATGTATATGTACAGATTAATTATGATATTGAATTGTTTGAGGTAGTCCTATTTTTGAAAGAATTTTGTATTTTCATAATTTGATCTAATTATTCTTGTATCTCTATGTTCGATATTTATGGAAATATTTATTGAGTATCTTGTATTAAAGTTGGTGAGCCCTTTTGATGTTTTACTCTTTATTTCAAACAGTGACAATTGTATATATGAAATTGATGTGTCAAGGGTATGGTCTTGCTACAAAATCTTCTTTTATTGGGATTAAAACTGCTAGTAACGAACAAAAACTACTTCAAGAATATAACATAACAAAAATCTTCTTTAGATTGTTACTAGAAAATTGTTAGTACTGAAATTGTCAACAAAGTAAGGCAGAAATGGCTCAGTTTTGAAAGACAAATTTCAAATCATTATTGGTAAGTGTATAAACGAGTAAGAAGTTAGAATGGTTTAGATGTTATGATATAATACTGAAAAATGGATTAACCACTATGTGACACCACTTCTCTCTCAGCATAAAATTTGTGCTCATATCTAAGAATTAATCAAAGCATTTTGTGACAAATAATCCATTGAAACCATCAACCACCTAGTGTTTCATGACAGGTTAATCAGTTGTTAAATTACATGTTCATGTAAAATGGAACAAAAGAATAAAAACTTTATTGAGACTGGTGACCATATCTGATATGCGGAGAAAGTATTGGAATGTGTCAATTGAAGATATACACACAAGACTATTGAGAGCCAAACAGTCATTTCCTATGGTAATGCATTTCAATGGTATAAGATTTAAAGGGATCCGGTAACTTTGTCTCAGATTCTGAAACAAAATCCTGGATTTAGCTTGTGCTGGAATGATAATTATAAGCCTTTAGGTCAGTCAGGAACCCCATGACTTTTACAAGCCGATCGCCTGTCTGATTATCAAGATATTTATGATTGGAAATCGAAACCAAATTTTGCGTTTTCCTAACGGTTTTCATAACAGTACAGTCTATTGGGGAAAACGAGTATGGTAAAACCGGTCACTCAAAGATTTTTACTTTTTTGAGGCACTTCTTGATATTTTGAAGCGCAATTTTTTTAGGGCTTCAATATTACACCATATCACAGACACTGATAACACATAGGGCCGTGCATCTCAGATTTAACATTGTTAAACGATGTCTTTAATGGAAATCATCATTCTACTATACTACCCCCCAAAAAATGCCTTTTCCTTGCAATACATAGCAATTGTTATTTTAAGAACCATGGACCTTGCAAATCAAACAAAAAGCCATGATAAATTGAAGAGCGAATGGGATCCCTGTAAATAATAACAAATATAACAATATAGACGTATTTTACAATACAAAGTTTCTGGACACCTTGGTGCTGTTGTCCTTCAACTCATAGGCAAAGTGAAATCGAATGCTTTTATACCAAATGGAGAAATCAGATAACAGGCATGTTTATTACCTTAAATAAAAATAAAAATAAAAACATCTGAGTTATAATTTAGGACAAAATTTGTCATATCGCTCTAAATCATATCATATACACGTACACAGGTACCACTGCATCTGAGGTTTGCATCCTGAAATAGAATCACAATTTAAACACGTAAATGAAGATGAAACTAAGATGCAAAGGGGGATGGTAGGAAAATCTATCATCAAAAATACAAAGTACGTATAAGAAATATTATCAGGAAGAAAAAAAATTAGATGTATTGCTAAAAATATTTTAAAAAGATGAGAAAGAGGATCACATTCTTGTAAATCATCAATGAAAGTGAACAAATATTAGGGGAGAGGCATCAATCCATTTTACTTGATTAACTGGATGGCCCGGTTTGGGTTCATTTTTGTTTCTTTTTATAAGCAAATATTTATGCTATAGTAATGAATTGATGTGCGACTGCAGCAACAGGCCGTCATTTAAACGGACCAATTAATAGTCTTCTGGTAGGACCAAGAACTAGACTCTCTCTAGGACCAAGTTTTTGTATTCTAATGTTGAAGATTATAATGTGAAAAGAATTCGTAAGAATCTGATAATGAGATTGTTCAGTGGAAAAGTGAGTACTATTTTGGTGTTGTGTAAATACATTAATCTGTATTCCATTTTGTTTCCGTGTAAGATAAATTTACAAGTACTTATTAACTATCTTTGTTTATTTATTCATCATATTGTAGTGTACAAAGTTGGATAAACCTTGTTTTATACTTGCATGAAGTGTAGTACACATACCGTGTATATCATAAATCAAAGGATTTGTGCACTACAAATTAACTGTTCACAAATATTCATGAAGGCATGTTGTGTACTATTCACTATGGCATTGCATTACAATAATACAGGGCTCTTGCTAGTCCACTGCCTGGACTGTTTCCGCGTCGTGCGCCCAATCAGCTGAGAAAATAACACACCCTCAACGCTAAAACAGAGACAGTGCTTTCATTCTTACCTCGACGGGGGTCGCGTGATCAGTGGAGGCACCGCTCTGTGCAGGATGTGTGTAAGGGAGGAGGAGAAGATGATTGAAGAATTAAAAATGTATAAAAACGGACAGAATCTGGACTAGGCTCTTACATGCACAAATCTGAAACCTACCAGTAGCTTATGGGAGTATAGAAAACATTCAGGCCATTTGTGTGTCCCACATTTCATCCAATTAGTCATTCAGTAGATAGATTTGTTTGGCGCTGTCAGAGGGCAGTTTACAACAAATTACACATTTTGTTAACAAAACACTTTGACCACTCACAGAGTAACTCTTTTTTTTTAAAGACTATGTACATGTACATAGAAAAACCTCGCTGTCGATTCACAGCTACAATGGCAGAAAAGGTTATGGTTTCAAAATAGCCTGGTAAATATACATAGTTTGAATTTCCATTCCTTGATTAGAGTTAAGATCTGGGATATTAACCAGTATATCAATACCACTTTCTGTGGATGCATCTTGGCTCAAACTCAAGTTAAAAGAATTCAATATTGTCTGTAAATAGAAAATATGATTAAGTTCTATATGTAAGCCTGTATTTAAGTACTTATCGTGTACATTGTGTACTCGTCGTGCATATCTGTATTTAGGAACAGACCTAATTCATATTTGCTCTTGTTTGTGTGTTGTACTGTATTATATTGCAGATGTTTTTACTGAATAAATCATTTATTTACCCAGTGGTGACACAGTACATCTATTGTTTGATATAATATACTCCTTTATTGTTTTACTACAGTAAGAAGCAAGCAGAATGGACGGACGTGTATGGATGGACTTCCACATGCAGTGATTTTATTGGTCACAGCACACCATATGACCAGATAACTGAATTTTGAAATAAATTGCCAAAGTTACAGATTTCAGCTTCTCAAACCTCATCACAAAACAGCTCTAGAACATATATGTAGAGCTTCACAATCAAATTTTTCACAGATTAAAGTTTCTAGCATCTGAGTGCATGGTGCCCCTGTTGAATCTTCATAAGTTTGGATGTCCACAGGATATATTGGGAGTCCAAGTGCATATTAAAGGGAGTGGGTCGTCAGTTTCCATGTGCAGAAGGTCATCATTCGCTGACACCAGACTTGGATGAAATACCACTAACAACCATGAAATACCCAACTGTCTCTCTTGGAGTCTTAGGGTGATGGAAATGTCAGATAAGGACTTTACCATATAGAGAAAAGACAGAGCATTACATAAGCCTGTTGGTCATAAAACTGAAGGCTAATCTTAGTGATTGACAACACCTGTTATTGGGTAAACACCCGAACGAACAGTGTCAAATTCCCCATGAGAGCCCACTTCTACATGTACATGGGTATGTGTCTTTAAGTGTCAAATCCTGCAACATCCTCAGCGTCTCAAACATCTTGCATTTCAAGCAGCTAAACCTGACAGTTAAACATGTGGAAGAGATGTCAACTCGGATGACTGTCCACTCTCTAAACTTCCTGCGTCACTCAGTTGGGCTTGTTGGAGGGCACATTCACATTCGACCAAACTTCCATCATTCAGGCTGTACGTTTTGTCACCTGGCAAAGCCCAGAAGCCCCTTCTTGACCAGTGTCTGTACGTGCTGTCTGAACTCTGCATCTGCATCACGCATCATCCTGAACAGAAGACACAAAGGAATCAAAGAAAACGTGTTAGATACATGTACTGCTAAACTCTAACTATAAGCCCCATTCATACATGCTGCGGAAAACATGTCTTAAGCTGCCTACCAACAAAAAAAAAAAAAAAAGGTTTAAGAGTCGTTCAGATATGACGATGCAGTAAACCCATGACGAGAACAGTCTTCTTAAATCTCACCTCAGTTGGGACCCGAAAGTGGGGTGCATTTATGGTTGCCCAGAAGGGACATCACGAATCATGAATAATTCACAACATTCGAGACAAAATATGCGACGTCATGAATCTCATCGCGAATTTCATCGTGAATTATTCGCAATTTCACGATTCGCGATGTCCATTCTGGGCCACCATAGACAGAGCGAGAGAGAGAGAGCTAGTCCCTGATCTGCAGTGTAAACAAACTTTGCCAGAAAATGGCCAGCCCGACCTTCATAAATACTGCTTGAACCAATGGACCCTACTGGTGATTCCTTTATCAGTGGACAGTGCTCCATCTGTCTCCCTATCAGATCATGGTAGCACCAGGAAAAGTGGTGAACTGGTGAGCTGAGCTCAAATGAGATGTTTTCCTAATGCGCCGCAAAATAACGCCTCCTTTTTTTTTTTACATATAAATGAATGGGAACTGCACACAACAAAGGTAGTGTATTCACTTACCTCTGTGTTATAAGAAAGGAAATGTGAAGGGTATTACATTTTACGTTTTTAAAAGAAATTGCGTTTTCTGCTGCATATCTGAACAAGGCTCTACTGTCTTACCCCAGCATTCTAAATCACAAGAAAATGCAGTAATTCTACCAAAAAATGGGTGACTCTACAAACATTTAAATTGTCTCTCCTTTACGAAGTAAATCATGCCAAAGAATTTATATCTTTTACTAAACAGTTTGAACTACATCCACTGTTTATTTTGCTTCCTGAGGAAGACACCGGATCATTTACCATGAGGCTTGTTCACATCTAGATGTTAGAAGCCCCCAAAAACAATGAAACAAAAGAATTTGAAATACAAATCTGACTCTTTACATTTTATTTATGATAGCGTTCGTAAAGCTTATAGCAGAGAAGGGAAAAGTCTATATTAGACATGTATACCTTTGAGCTAGATCTGGATTCGTCTGCAATGCCTCAAACAGAAGCGGCGTCTGTGGATGACTGAAGGCTTTGACGACATCTGGGTCAGCCATGATTTCTTTCATCTTGGCTTCATCCGATGCCGTTGCCTGCTTGGGGTTAGTACTGCTGGACACGGCCATATCTGCACCAGGACTATCACGAACTTTGACCTCTTGAACTGGACTCACCTTGGGGGCGGCAGAAGTAGGTGGAGGTGCTGAGGATGGACTAAGGCTGGAGAAATGGTCCCCTGTGAAAGTGGAAAAAGATAGGATTAAACATTACTATCACCACGCAACAAAGAAGGTTTATTGCATACAGGCTCTTTCAACAGTGGTTGTCACAGGAGAAAGTGTGTACTTCAAGTAAATAAAGAGTGAATTTGGTGATTAAATGCCCACTTCAGCACCATTTCCTCTGTGGTCTATTTTAAAGTAATACATGTAGAATTACAAATCGAGTTGCAACTGGGACCATACTCTGAAACTGTCGTCTTTTACATGAAAGACATTGATTTTGTCATAACAAACTGTCAATGCACAGAAAGACTTCTTATTGGAGCTTACACAGTTGTCCCTTTCATTTTTCTGGTGTGCAGTCAGCTCTTCACAGACAATAACTAATGACTTGTCTTACCGAAATTGACATTATTTTACTAACATAAAAGATAGTAAAGCTAAAATCATAGTTTTCACTTAATCACCCATGTCTATCCGCAAGATTTACGATTAAGATTAAGTTTCGGCATACTGTTAGGGTCCCAGCATAGTGTTAGGGTCCCGGATTATAGTTAGGAAACTTAATACTGTTAGGAATAGAGTGCAGAGCAATTATCACAAGAGCATATGTCAAACCCTCAAGCAAGGCATGTGTTCTACATATATCTGACATAAAGTATTCCTATTTATATATCTGGGCCCCGTCTTATAAAGAGGTGATATAAATAGCAAATAAGTTGCGATTAATATCAATCACAACTATGTGCATAACTTGCGATTGATTGGAGTACTTGCAATTGATGTGGATCAATCGCAACTCTTTATAAGACGGGGCCCTGGAATACACATATATAGAATGTTTAAGAATTCAAATCCTTTTTAAAGGTAGTGTATCCCTTTTGCAGCCAACATCGAATTCTGTAGAACTTTGCATGAATTATGAATATGTCACGTATGTCCTATCTGTGAAATTTAAACATTGGCAGTGTCCTAGTATTCAAATTATGCAAGTAAACCTGTTTATTTTCTAGACTTCACTGTCAGACACTATTGAGTGACTGACTGACTTTTTTTTCTTTCGTAATAACATCCATAAAATGAGCTGTAAAGGTCTAGGATATGAGCTTTTGTACAAATCAATAACCCGCTTCTTGTAATGGTCAAAATTAAGCTGATTGAATCTTTGCGCAGCACAAAACGTACGACCATTTGGTACAAGGGTCTGAAAATCAGACTATTTACTACGCTGATTTAAGGAGCGCTTTTCGGAAATTGCTAACGGTCGATATAATTCCACAGAGGCAATTACCAGTTCTAATCTTTTAAGAGGAGTTTTTATTTGGTATTATCTCTTGTTTACCATAGGATTTACACAAGTTTATATTTTCAGCCTGCAAAAGGGACACACCACCTTTAAATCTGCCCACTGTCATGCCAGCCCTACCTAGAATTCCACAGAAGTCCTGAAAGAAAGACTGAATCTCTGGGTTATCCTGGAAGTACTTCATGGCCCCCTGTGGGTTAGACTGGAACATGGACATGGCCTGATTGAACCGAGGATCTGACAGCTGACTGGCCAAGCGAGGGTGCTTCTCTAACTTTGACAGGAGATCGTCGTTCACCCAGTCTGTAAGGAGAAACGTGAAAAAAAACCGTTAAAGAACAGACCATCTAAATTATTTGCTGTGTATGTTGGAGGTTTCATACTGTGGTATACTACACTCACCATAACACTATCAATTATTAGTTTTCTTATTATCGCCACTGAATCCACTCTAAACTGACTGCAAACTGCCTGGAAGGCGACAGACCCTTGGATATTCAGGATAATGTCATTTTTATTTATTCGGTCCATCTCCAATATGTTGTCAGTTTCAATGGTGTCACGAGAGTATTATTGCAAACTCAATTTTAAAGGGAAGGAGATATTTATAACATCTAGAACACTCAGCCCTCTTCTCTTTTCAATTCTAGCAAGGTTTTTTTTTTCTCTTATTCTTCCAAATTAAAATTTAGCTGCGCTATGAACTTTCTGTCTTCTTTTCTTTCATTTCAAACTACAATTACAATGAAGTTAAAGCAAGTAATGTTGAAACTTACGTAGCAATCAACAGAACTCAAGCCATTCTGGGACTGTACCGGTAATCGTTCATATCAATCTTCGACAAGTGCTGAGATTCTTCTTTGCCCTGTTTTAATAAAACTTGTACTAATAAAAAGCTACAGTAAATCAGTAATTGATACAACCCACTAAAATCACAATTGTATTTGATTGGCCATGAACGATTCGGCACTTTGCAATAATTCATGCGTTGAATGAAACTGGGCCCTGGTTCTCACCAGACGATATTCACCTTTGTTTTCGAGGAGAGGAGCACTGGCCTTGAGTGCATCCTGAACCTCCTGGATTCTCTGTGCTCCATTCTGTGCACCATCTCCCTGAGGTTTGATAAGTGGAATGTCCTCAAAACCGTCTCCTGATGCAGCATTCTGGCCTTTGGTTGATGGCTCTTTAAGAGGGCGCTGTTTAGAAGTTTGGGAAGATGCTTTAGAGGATGACTTAGGTGCAGAGCCAAATAGGAATCCTTTCTTGAGGCCCCCAAACGAGTTAGGCTTTTGAGAAGCTGGTGTGTTGGTCGTGGTAGGAGTCTGGCGTAGAAAGATGGAAAGAAAGAGTGAGATAAAGAAGCAAACATACAGAGTATTGGGCTATTAGGGGCTCCTCAAAAGGAGGGAAATGAAGCCTCCTGTATTCTCGAAACTTGAAATGCCACATCACCACAAAATTCAACAGACATTGATCATAAGGGAAAATACAAGACGGTATTGTTCATTTTATATATGCCAACAAGATTTTAGGCAAAAAGACCTAAAATTTTAGAATACCAACAATGACATGAATATCAGACTCAAATACCAAGTTATGAAACAGTAAGAAAGTCTTTTTTTCTATTACACGTCAAGATGACTTTAAAGAGAAGGTTGAGTTCTGGGAAGAGGTGAAAAATAATTTGTGAGCGCGTAATCATTGTTATTATGCAAGTGTGGAAGAACATCAGATAAAATATGTTCCCTGAAAAGCATGGCTCTTCAAATGCCTTAATATTCTAAATATGGCATGTAACAGCATAAAAATCGGGATGGATTTTTATGCCACATGTTCATGTAGTCCCATATATATCTTTCCATGTATAGTGCTTAATTGTAACTTTACCAAGACTGGGCCAAATTTCTTATCATTTTGATGATTCCAGAACCTTGCAGTACACACCAATACTTATATGCTAGATGATCAACCTTTTCTGATCGATTCCACACCGTTTCTTTCACAATGCAATCGCATGACCAGCTAACTCAATTACTTTATCTTTAAACAAAAAGGTGCAGCATATGAAGTCTGCCCATCCTCTTCATACATGTATGGGGTTCACTGGCTACTGGCATGACCATACAACAGAAGTACTCTTTTCGACATCTATAATAACACTGTACACGTTTTTCAGATAAGCACTAAATCAACCTTTCTCTAGTTTTCATGTACAAACGAGAGATACAAAGACAGCTAGAAAAACCTAAATTCATCAAGATACACTGCAATACAGGATCAGAAGATAAGAAACATCAATAGAAGAATGTGGAAACACATCAAGCAATGGTACAGGTGTACGTGTATGGAAAATTTAAATTTAAATTTTCAGTCGACAATATAGACCAACTCCATACAATGATGCTTCCCTGAGTGAACATTCTCATCCCCCTCCCCCCTCCCCCCTCACCCTTAATACATATATACATACGGGTCATTCCATGAGGTTGGGGCAAAAATTATATATGTCCATGTAACATTGGTATGAGCATTTCTACTAACTATACATGGAAGATGAAATCATCTGTTGAATATTTGTATGCAATGAATATATAGAGCAGTGCCCTGCCAGAATCATTCCTATTCCAGTTGCTTCTCTACAAAATCTTGCTTAGTATGTGTTTCTTTTTCACCGCAACAGTACATGGACACCACATTTATATAACATTACATAAACTTTTGGTCTGTAATATTGATTCACCTTGGAAACTAACATACTTTTTGTCTTTTATTGCTAAACTCAATGTGAGCAAACATTGTTATGGTTGACAGGAAACATAGTTTGTCACCTCTGGTACTTATACACGTCACAAAAATTCCCCCATCATGCCATGGAATGACCCAGATACCTACCTTGCTCTTGTCTCCCTGCTTGGTATCTCCCTGGGTTACCGGAACCTTGGGTTTATCCTCTGGTTTTATACGACCATGGGGCGATGACGATGACGATGATGATGATGATGATGATGCCAAGCCCTTTCTCTCCTTCATTCCCTGCAGTTGCTGAGCTTGTTTTAGCAGCTCACTCATGTCCTCTAAGGGGGGTACATCTGTATCAATTCAATAAGAAAATATTGGTCACAAACAATTTATACAAATTGGTTTCATAAGAACTTCCAATTTGAAGCATGTGATGTGTGTTTTAGGACTCAAGACGATCCAGACGTGCAAGCAAGGTATGTTTAATAATTTACGCTAAATTTAAACCATGGGTTATGTAAATGAGGGTTTAAAATTAAACCATGAGTTAAATTCAAACCTCCTTTGTGAATTCGGGTCAGTAGTGCCAGTAATTTTACAGGATACAGCTATACTCTGACTATATATGCAGGGGTATAGTTAGACAGAAATAACCGTCTGGTATGGGTCATTCTTTAATAAAACTGACATTTGTTGACATGTATAGAGGCGGTCAGAGGAGCCAGATGCAATCTCAGCGGAACAACCGTCGATATCAGAGACTGAAGCTTTCGGTCTAGGGTATAGTAGGCCTACAACTTACAAGCTTAATATTTCAAATGTACTCGAAAAAAAAATGCCATCTGCTCTCGTTAATAGGTGTCTATACTCTTCCAACTAGGCCATGCATGATCATGATGGGGGATGGTGTGTCCGGACGCTAACAAAAGGTGAAACTGAAATTTGAAAAGGTGTCACTTTTCATTTGCATTCCGACTTAACGTAAAAAAAGATTTGGTCTGTGCACAACTCGTAAAATATTTTTGAATTATTGAATGTAAATTTCTTTAAATGACTGTTTGATATAACTGCTCAGATAAACAACCTGTCCATATACGATACATACTCCTACAAATACAATGCATGAAGCCTATAATGCTATATATATATGCCTGTGGCCTACATAACCGTAAACGGTGATGTGTGTGTGATTACCTTCGTCATGTTCGTCTTCCATTCTGTCTCCTTGAACTTTGCCTTTGACTTTGTCTTTGTATTTTAGTCGAATAGTAGTAACCACGTAACTAGCAGCGGATCTTGGGAATACGATAACCTACTCTCCAGTGACAAATTGGTGTAGATCTAGACCTAGATCCTCCGATTTAATATTGAACGAATTAACATCGCTTTCCGGCTAGGCTCTGACTTTGGAAGAGTCGACGGGATCGCGGGACGCTCGTGCAGCGCATAGCAACGTCACTCGTTCTTTGACAGTACACAGACGGGGAACTCCCCGGTACGTTGCAACGCCTAACGTTGATCGACGACGTACGAACGCGTTTACCTGGCGCATGCAGTACCACTTGATCATTTACCTATACACAGCGTACATTAGTGCGTGGTACTATAGGGACCGGAGTGGTGTGGCGGGGGCGTCTGGGTCAGCTAGGGGGTAAAGGTGGCGGCGATGGGGTTGAGAGCAAGGGCGTCAATCCGGGGGGGGGACAGGGGGAACATCATATCAAATGTCCTCCGGCCCCATGTTTTGTCAGTAAAGAAGGGGACCACCTATTTTGCCCCCATTTTGGAATTTTTTTTTGGCTCACTACCCACCCCTCCCCGCTTGTTCACCGGCAGGCTGATTCGCCGCTAAATATGTTTTCACGAATTGGCCCCCAAAAAAAAAAAAAAAAAATTAGTGCTCCTTACCGCCCCCGCTTGTTCACCGGCAGGCTGATTCGCCGCTAAATATGTTCTCACGAATTGGGCCCCCAAATAAAAATTAGTGCTCCTTACCGCCCCGCTTATTATATTACAACTTAAACGACTACATATATATATGGGCACTTCAATTCGGCTGAAGCGGTATGTCCCTTTGACGCTGTGTCCATGCTCTGATGCGAACAACTTGTCCCTTTTTTTTTAACTCGGTGTCTATATATATAAATATAGTGTCTAAAATGTTTTTGCTTTGTTTTTTAAAAATGGCATGACACGTCTTTTCTTTTTAGAGGGTCTATAATAATTACAGGCATTATATGATTGTAATCGAGTCAAGAGAATATTAGTTTAAGTGTGATTCTTGGTGTGTGTTGCAATCACTAGCGTAATCATAACTATAGTAATGATAATAATAATAATAATGATAATAATAATGATTTAATAATGATAATAATAATAATGATAATAATAATAATAATAATAATAATAATAATAATAAAAATAATAATAATAATAATAATAATAATAATAATAATAATAACAATAATAATAGTAATAATAATAAAATAATAATAAGGAAATATTGATCTACAATAACCATTTTATATTATAGAATCTATCATTATCATTACCATTAGATTATTATCATTGACATAATGATCATCATAGATTTGTTTGATTGATTAATTATACTGGATGCTTTTACTCATATTCTCTGCAAAATTAACAAAAAGGCATACAACATTTTACAAAAAATTGACATTTCTTTAAGTTTTTATGTAAGATCAGAGGCGGCGCTCCCGGGGGGCAGGGGTCACAGTGCCCCCAAAGTGCCCCTTCTTACATAGGAAAGTGCCCCTATTACTTAGTAAAAGTGCCCCTTCCACTTTTCACCTCTGATAAGTGCCCCTTTTATTTTGACATGTACCCCTTTTCCTACGAAAAGTTTCCATTTTCTTTAGCAGTAAGAGTCCATTTTCCATTCTCATAAGTGCCCTTTTAATCTCTAGTAAGTGCCCCTTTTCAGGTACGAGAAGTGCCCCTTTTAACTTTTGATAAATGCCCCTTTCACCTCTGACAATTGCCCTATTCAAATCTGAGAGGTGCCCCTTTAACTTTTAAATGTGCCCCTTTTCCTTTGCCAGAAGTGCCTTTTTCCCTGTTAATAACTACCCCCTTTTTAAACTCGGATAAGCGCACCTTTAATATCACCTGTGCCCCTTTTCCTTTCAATAAGTGCCCATTTTCCTTATGATAAGTGCCCCTTTTCATCTCTGGTAAATGACCCTTTTCAGGTACGAGAAGTTATTCCTTTTCATGTCAGATAAGTGCCCCCTTCACCTCCGATAATTGCCCCTATTCAAATACGAGAGCTAGATGCTCGTTTTACTTTGACAAGTGCCCCTCCCCCTCTTGATAATAGCTCTTTTCATCTCTGATGAGTGCCCCTCTCCACCTCTAATAACTGCCCCTTTTTATTGTGACACGTGCCTCTTGTCCTTTCTAATAAACGCTTTCCTTCGTATAAGTGGCCATTCCCCTTCTCATAATTACCCGTTTTAATCTGTGATTAGCGCCCCGTTTATTTTAACATGTACCCATTTTTCTTTTAATAAGAGCCACTTCCCCCTTCTCATAAAAGCACCCTTTCACCTCCGATAAATGACCCTTTAAAAATCTGATCGGTGCCCGCGCCTTTTCTTTCAACAAATGCACATTTTCCTTTATTATAAGTGCCCCTTTTTTCATTCTCATAAGTGCCCCTTTTCATATCTGGTCAGTGCCCCTTTTCAGGTGCGATAGGTGCCTCTTTTCACCTCTGATAATTGCCCTTTTAACAATGATACGTGCCCCTTTTACTTTCTAATATGGGAACCATCCCCTATTCATAAATGCCCCTTTTCACCTCTTATAAATGCCCCTTTCAAAATCTGATAGGTGTCCCTTTTCCGTCGACAAATGCCCATTTCCCATTCTCATAAGTGTCTTTTGTCATCCCTGGTGAGTGCCTCTTTCAGGTGTAAGAAGTGCCCCAATTTTCACCATAATTACACTTAGTACTTTGACACATGATCCTTTTCTTTTCTAATAAGACGTTTTATCCCTTTCGTGCCTCTAATTATCCTCTCATCATTAAATGTGCCCCTAATTTCAAGCGACTAAGAGCAATTTCCCCCAAATCTCGCTTGCTATGCTCGCTCGCATTTATAGATGATATAATTATGTTACTTATCAAAGGCCTTTTCAGTCTATCGTCATGAGAATGTGCTTATAACCCCATCAGGATTGGGTTTTTTCCTCTTTATAAGATGTAATTTTTCGCACTGCGACCTCACAAATCGTGAATATTTTCCTCACTCGCTTCACTCGCTCGCAAATGAATATTCAGACCATTACATCCAGCTGCAAAATATGATGCTTAAGCAAAATCTTGTATGATGTATAAAGATAAACAAATGTTGAAATCATCCCTGATAATGTAATCACAATGTAGAGGTATATACCAATGTCAAAAATATTGTATATTTTCGTTTGAGATTTCCCTTTGTAGGTACCCTTTTTGTTCCAGAAAGTGACCTTTTTTGTTGGTGCCCCCCCCCCCCACTTTGGAAGTCACTCCGCCGCCTCTGTGTAAGATTTACCAGAAAAGCCATATGAATATAGAATCGACTGATGTGTCTATTCATTAGCGTCAGTGCATGGTCCTCCAAGTGTTTTTTTTTATAATATTTTTATAAATCTCTCCTGGCTTCATGATTTGTTCTCGTCTGAGTCCACTTTGTCAGGGCGGTTAATTCAGGCAAAAGGTGATGCCCAAAGTTTCAGTCTACGCAATTATGATAAGCTTTAATCCAATATATTTCTGATTGGAAGTTCAATCAACATAACTATGCACATATATCATCAAGGCAACAATCAACTATATTAATTGGGGAAAAATAAAAGAGAGAGAAAAAAGCGGGCTGATCGAGCTATAATTTTGTATAATATGGCCTGCTGCTCAATGGAATTTTGAAATTTGAAATTGCCAATATCCGGGATAGTTGTAATACATTTTCTATAAAAGAAAAACACAACAATCGCTTGCTCCTTTCGATGGCTCGCAATGAAAGTTGATGTTCAGGCAATTAGAGACGGCAACCCCCAAATAGGTGTAACTGTTTCCCCCTCATCCCCCAGCTATATAATATAGTATTCCAATAGAGATATGTACTTAATAATGTTAGTAAGTATATATCTCTATGAGTATTCCATACCGTCATACTTGACGCCGTTTGCAGATCATTGTTTCCCCCGCATGTGTTCCATGCTATGAACAGTTCAAAATAAGACTATATAGAAATATTTCAATGTGTTTGTAATCAATTTAATTTTAATGATTTTCGTGTTATGATTTAAGGAATTTAATCACTATTTTATCTTTGATCCATATTTATAAAGTTCACCATTTGCTAGGATGGCTGCGATCATTGCTGGGTTACATAGATTTGTAGATTGGCAATCCAAGAAATTATTCCATCCAGACCTTGGTCTAAGTTTCATTTGCGGCTTCGTGGACAAAAACGTAAACAGCTGTTGTGCCTGCTCTGTTTCCACTGCTGAGATTGCCATTTAAGAGGTAACATGTTTCACACTCAGGCATTAACATAATTTACAAATAATTGGTCAGCTAATTTTCTCTATTTATGTTAACTTTTATCAGTGTTTTCCTTCTCATAAATAGCCACACAAGAAACCAGTCCCACCTGTGAAAATCTGTGTTGTCATATCGTGCTATAGTCTAGACGTAGTAGTAGACCTAGGTCTAGATGTAGACAGAAATAACCGTCTGGTATGGGTCATTCTTTAATAAAAACTGACATTTGTTGACATTCCCCATACACAGACGGTACTCCGTACGCCTCGCACCACGGGGAGAGATTGAGCTTGAGCCAATTGTGACCCACTTTTTACCCCGAAACTTTCTCCCACGATTTTCTTTATTTAGTCTAGACACACGTAGAACTATTGCCGTTGAGCCATGTACAGTGGAGTTACGCGCTCTGATTGGCCGATACGCTCCAGCTGTTTCGAATTTAAGTGAAAGAGGGCCTACTTAAGTTAAGCGCGACTTAAGTGCGACTTAAGTTCAATGGCAAAGTTAATACGAAATATTACGTCACACCACAGAGATTTTGACATGACGTGCTTTAACAGGTGACGCACTTCACATATAGGTGACGCACACACGAAATTGCACACACATAAAATAGAAAAACCAACAAACATTTCAGAATAAATTTCCAGTTTGTACCTTAAATATGACTAAAATGAGAATTTTTCAAACTTAAGATATACTTACGTAAGTCTTAAACTAAGTTAAGTGAAATACTCAACTTTTCAAGGACGCTGAAAAAATTGTAACAAATAGAAGATTTGACTGGAATATCATAATTTTGGTATCGGTAAAAACGGAAAATCGCAAGCTAGCTTCTCGCACTAATGTCTTATAACATAGAGCCTATGGGAGCCAGAGATAGCCAATCTAAAGGGCCCATGTCGGCTCAGCTAGGCGCCAAATTACGAAAATGAGCTGGAACGTAATGCGCATGCGCTGGCTGTATTGCCGCTGTAAGCTAAAGGTCTACGTGACATAATAGTACATTTAGGGGTCTATAATCTTCAAATTCCCATCAAATATCAAATAAAACTTGCAAGATTAAATTGTAAATAAATATATTTTACAGAACTATAATAATGTGCATTCTAAGATGTATTTAATTAATCACATATCAATAAATTTAATATTTTAAAACTAAATTACAAACAGTCAATCAAAACTCGGGATAAATCGGGCGCTGCACGACTAGACTCGGTCGTTCGTGAAGTAGGCAAGTTTGCAATCACTACATAAACACTGAGCCAACGGGTATGACGCTCCCGTGCGTAAAAAGTTCGCAAGATGGCATAGGTATCGCATGTCCGTATGCTGCCCTCTATATGTACCCAAGCTTGAGCATCTTTAACACTCGGTTCGTACAGATGGACTCGGAATTCGAAAGTATTCCGATTATCCGATATCGGCAGTCCCCACTCCTACAACGCATGACTCTAACCGTAAACGGTATCGACGATCGACTTCATACACGCATTAGCGCTATAAAGTGCAAAGTTTTTGCACATATCCTGCACATCACATGACATGTATAAAACAAATGTGAGAAAAATGAAAATTATTGTTGAAACACTTTAAATTTGGTGCATCAAAATCATACCGTTACTGTTACACAGTACTTTTTAGATGTTGGTCATTACTGTAAATCATTACTAAATGACTGTAATAAATCAGTTTTGTAATATCCAGCCGATTCACAACTCAAAATCATGTAGGAAAACTGCCTCTGATTTCCCTCTGTCGCCTCCTGTTTCGCTAGCATTGGCGAATCGTCTAGTTTCAGCTAATAATGGACCGCCCAAAACTCTCTCCACACAGTCCGTTTCACGCCCGTTAAAATGTACAGGGTTTTACGTATGCACAACATGATAAGGTATGGATTTAGTTTTTATTCTCGACTGAATTGAGTTTATCGAGTTTACATGGAGATTCAGCACTCGTGGCGACCAGGAAATGCACACAATTAATACGAAGCAGCTCTTCGCCAGGATTGACGATCGATTTCCCATTTCAATTTTCATTCTTTTTCTCCAACGTTGTTGAGTTGAATCATTTTACTGCTATTCACAGCCTTCAGGTGTCATCATTTGTCACTAAAGTGCCAAATTTTGGTGAATTCTGAAAGTATTTTAAGAATTAAGAGAGGGTGTCTTTAATAACATTTTTTCCTACTCAGAAAGTATGCTAATGCTCTTATGAGTGGCAGTCCCTGATCTTGACCTGCGCTACATTAAGGCCAAAACCCGAGTATATTTAGAACTCTTTTCTCCATAATTATTATCACTTCTAATATCAAAACAGTGGAAGAACATCGTGTTACTGAACTTTCAAAGACGAAAAATTCTGGAAAAAAATAAAGAGCTGCCATGCAATATTAATAATTTGTGATGTCTTGATGATAGTCTTGAGAATAGAGGCAGTGGTTCTGGGGAAATATTTTGAATGCCACATTCAATGGTACAAGCTCTAATGGTTTTGTGGTGCTCAGTCAAACTTGTTTTCTCTACTTTTTCAGAGTTTTGATTTAATTAAAGATAAAGACCAGTTCTGGTCATGCGATTGCATTGTGAAAGAAACGTTGTGGAATCGATCAGAAAAGGTTGTTCATCTAGCATATAAGTATTGGTGTGTACTGCAAGGTTCTGGAATCATCAAAATGATAAGAAATTTGGCCCAGTCTTGGTCAAGTTACAAGCACTGTACACAGAAAGATGTATATGGGACTACGCGACCACGTGCGCGATATCTATTTGGTCCCAATAGATATAATAATTTACCAAATTTATCAATTAGTAGGCGGTTTCCCGACTTTCCCGGCAAAATTTTTATCATCACGTATTAGTCAAAACATATTCTTTCACATGATTGGTAATGAGAGCTTCCATTTCATTTCTTGAGAGAGGGGCGTTTCCAAAACTGGTCTTTACCTTTAACCCATACATGTGCATGTACATAGTTTTAAAGGGGCCTTTGTTTTATTCAACCTACCAGTAGTCATATTATACTTTGTTTGGTGAATTGATCTCTTAACTTTTTTCAGTGCAACTTCTTTGCATATGCTTTTGAACTTTATACTATCACAAGTAATTTGTTCTATGAAGTGGCAAAGCGTGATTTGATTATCTTGACTTGACTCAATCTCCCATATTTTTCCCTCAAGATTTCCCAGGGGAGAAGCTAGAGGAGAATGGAGTGAGGTACGTGTAGAGAGTCCTCCAGATCTTCTTCTTACTCAGTTGACCCGACCAACCCACCATGGAGGGGTTATTTGGACAGATCCTCAAAGAGGCAACGTCAAACAAGCATGCAGCTCTTCGAGATGCCGTCAGTCAAGCACAAGGTACGTGTATGTGCATGAAATTTTCTGTACACAGTCAGGATATTATTCCAGTGGACGAGTGATCTGAAACATGTCTATAGATAAAGACTGGTCCTAATCGGCAGGTGGTCTTTTTGTACAGGTTATTTTACGTGTTTCAATGGAAAAGTCTGCTCAGGTGACACAAAAATGTTCTTTCAGACGTGTGGTCTTTTTTTACAGGTGGTGGCTGTTCGCAGCCTTCACTGAGTGATTTCAAGTTTGGTGTTGAAAGCTGGTGTTGGTGTTGTGAGAACACCAACACCAGCTACAACACCGAACTTGAAATCATGCTGGTGTTGAGGTTGACCTCGAAAAATATGACACATTTCTGGTAGTCTGTGTTGAGGGCTGGTGTTGAATGTCGTCTGCTGAACCGAGTATCGCGGTTAGTGTTGACGATTTACGTGTAATTTTCCCATTCACCAACACCAGCCCCTAGGGATTGGGAAATTCATGATTTCAAGTTTGGTGTTGGTGTTGGTGTTGCAGTATATCGCAGGAAACTATGCTTGCATCTGATACGAATCCCACGATCAAGCCAAGGTAAAATCCATTTTCCAGTCAAAACAACTGTAAATCATGGGAGCTACATGTATACAGTATATGTTTTTCAAGAGAAATTATATTTTCTCTAGTCATTTTGTAATATGACTTTACATTTGATATTCGATATGATGTAATTCATTGGAATTTCTGAAAGGATTATGCTTTTATCGCAAGACTTTTCGCCTGTAGAGTAGGATGTCACTCGGTGTTGGAGCTCGGCTTAGCAGCCTTTCCACACTCTCAACACCAACACCAACACTGAATACCGTACTTGAAATCACTCACTGTATTTTAACCCTATCTAGCCTGGGCTATTTTGAAACTGCATAGCCTTGGGGGCCTTCCCCCTATGATCGATCGCCCCGAAAATTTGCCAAGTGAAGGGTATAGAATAATATGGTAGTTTCAATTTTTTTGAAAAATTCACTCATTTGCATATTTATGGTAATTTATGCAAATGAGGTAATAAAATTCACATTTTTACCCATAAATCATATATTCTTCAAATTTAAACATTAGTTTTCACTACATATATTCTTTAGACCATTTAGGATAATAATACAACAACAAATATTGGAAGAGCCAGGTTATTCCTTATGTTATCTATTGTTTTGATAATTTCTTAATACTGTATGTATTTCTTTGTTTTTTTAAACTTTTGTTGTTGTTTTATTTCATTTCTAACTATAATTCAACTATTTAGACCCCCAAAATAAACACTGAAACTATAGACAAGACCAAATAACCAATGTTTTATCTCTTTTTTTGGTAAAATGAGATTTCCATATGTTTTGTACACAAATCACGAAAATGAGCGATTTTCGGGCTGACATGCAAAGACAAAAGGTCACGTGACTTTGCAACAGTAGGCCCGATTATCAAAAAATTTGTTTCAAAAGATGCGCAAGACTCGAAAGAAAAAAGTCATGACATTTCAGCCCAAGATTTTTTGGTGTTAACAAATTATTGCAAAATATGTAGCTAGATAGGGTTAAATCTTTCATTCAATGGTCAATCCTTATGGTATTGAAAGATTATCCAATATATATGTTCCTTGACATCGTCCCAATATTTCATGGAATACCTTGTTTATTTCGCTTATTACTCAGGAAGTACACAGTAAAAAAAAATAATAATAACATTTACTGATTATTATATACATGTATAGCAGATGGAATTCAGATCTTGGTCCAGCAATTACGTGTACATACATGTACATACTTGACGAATTGAAGAAGTTGTAGGCCTACTATGAGTCTCCTAATCCTGTTTAATATTAGCCAAAATATATGTACTGTAGCTCACTGATCATTGAGGACAGAATAAACTCTCCTTGAGTGCTGCTTGCTAAAATCAAGTGAGAAACTTTAGATCTCCTGTATGGTAGACAACTAGACATGTTTGTTTGTAAACATTGATAAAAGGTCAAGTATGTGTGCATGTACACTGTATATTTGTTTATGGAAAATGTATTTAATACTTTTCACTTCAAACTTGTCAGCAATTACTCTGCTTTTTTTTTCTTCTTCACCTCTGACAGACAATTAAATGCAAACGCGATGCTTCTATACATAACGCAAATGCTGCAAGAAAGAAAAATAGAATCTGCAGTAATTCATGAAGGAAAATTAAGGCTGCAATTTCCAGATGTCGATGGAAAAAAAAACTTCTAAAAATACATTAGAAATTATATGTCTTTTAGTTTTTCTATCGAGGTAGATTAATTGGAACATCTGCATATTCCTTGATTTGTCCCATTTATGTTTCTTGAGAATGTGACAAATTAAATATAGCTTACATGTACATCTAACATTATTCAACAAAGGCACTAATTCAACCAGCCCACCTTTCTTTCTTGAGTTATGAAAAACACAAAAGATATCAAATTTACAAGATGTATGAGTAATTCAGTTGTTAACAGAATATACACATGTGTATATATATACACAAAAAAGATATACTGGAAAATTAAAGAGATTTAAGGGGGATAGATAGAAGAGAGTGGGTGTAGCAACAGATTCTTGTGTGCATCTAAATATAACACAATCACTGAGACTTTAAAAAAATCAATCTGAGGCAGTACCAATAGCCCTACACACACCCTTTCAAAATGTGCAAAACATTACAAGACATACAGTACATGACACATGTACACTGTCAGTGTATTAAGTAATCCAAACGTGATTGCAATATGATATTGACATTGCTCTTAATTGATTTGTAAGGCTGTGTGACGATGCTACAATTAGTCTGTTCGGAGCCAAAAGGGCATTACTCTGTATTAAAAATATGTGAATTAATGCCCTTCTGGCTCCAAACAGACAAAGCACTTGCAAGGTTTGAACCATAATACACCTGTATACACTATACATGTACATGTGTAGGTGTCTTAATTGCCTAGCTCATGAGAAATTTGAGTAGTGTTCACAAGCAGCTCTCATTACCAACTGTTGATTTAAGGACATCTGTTACCACTTCTCATATTTTTTGTAAACAAGGAGCTAATTGAATGAGTTGCATTGTTTGTTTAGTGTTTACAGTATTTAAAGGTAAAGACCAGTTTTGGAAACGCCCCTCTCTCAAAAAAATGCAATGGAAGCTCTCATTTAATACCAATCATGTGAAAGAATATGTTTTGACTAATACGTGATGATACAAATTTTGACGGGAAAGTCGAGAAACCGCCTACTAATTGATATATTTGGTAAATTATTATATCTATTGGGACCAAATAGATATCGCGCACGTGGTCGCGTAGTCCCATATACATCTTTCTGTGTACAGTGCTTGTAACTTTACCAAGACTGGGCCAAATTTCTTATCATTTTGATGATTCCAGAACCTTGCAGTACACACCAATACTTATATGCTAGATGATCAACCTTTTCTGATCGATTCCACAACGTTTCTTTCACAATGCAATCGCATGACCAGGGGGGCGTTTCATGAAACAATTAGTCGGTGGTTTTCACCGACTAATATCATTTTCACCAACAATTTTATTGTCACCGACTATTTTCCAGGCCTCTGATTGGTCAAATTTAGTCGGCCCCGACAGTTGTCGGTGGACAAATGTTGATGAAATGCCCCCCAGAACTGGTCTTTATGTTTAAACAGTACATGTGTACGTGAAACTTTCGTGTGAAGGCACGTTCAGATATGGTGCAGTGAACCGTTGCAAAAAAGCTGCCACATGCATGTATCTTTTGTGTATGTGTCAATTAACGGCAACCGCACGCAACAAAGGACTTGCGCATATTCACTGAACTCTGTGTTGTAAGATATAGAAATGTGAAGTTTATTACACCTGATTTCATCATTTAAAAACAAAATTGTGGTTTTGTCGCGTCTTATCTGAACAGGCCTTTAGAGTACATACAGTATGCATGTTTATTTAACATGGTGCTTCCAATTGAAATGAGATTAACTTCCACTGAAAATATGTTTGAGAAGCAATTTGTGGAAACAAGATTTCATAAAAGAGAGAAATCCATATCCCCTTGAGACGGTGCTTACCTTTCATATTTAATGTACTACAAGTGAATATTTGTATCTTGCAAATACATGTACAAATAGTGTACTCAATGTAAGAGAATGGCTAAAAAAACTTGTTTCCCTACTGTTTCCATGAAAAATGCACACAGAGACCTGTGAATACATGTACGTGCAGGATGTTACATAAATGTGAAATGAATATAGAATTTAGAAACAATACATGTGACTGATGTGTTTAATACAAGTAACATCATAAAGAAAACAAACAAATTTTGTCTGAACTCTACAATTCATACAAAAGCTGTTGAACAAGTATGAATGATGAATTAAGCATAACAAAGATGCAAGAACAAGAAGAATGATAAAAAAGACCAATCTTTGTCAAATATGTAGTTTTATCGAAATACATGTATACTCCACCCTTCAGAGATAACGTGCAATTTAGCAATTTTATCCATTTGTCTCGTCTAAAATTTCAATTGCATTCATTCAACCCTAGTTCATCTACTTTCCATGAGTTCTTATCCTCGTCGCATCCGCTTTTCTCTTTTTCCACAAACCTGTTAGTAATCTAATTCAAGTAAGGGCTCTTATTCACTTCTATTTAAAGGTACTACATGTATGTCCCATTTGCAGGCCAAAAAAATAAAAAAAAGTGGGCTTGAAAATGTCTTTAAGTGGGAAAATAATGACTATTAGTTGTCGAATCGACTTAGGAGCTATAGAGCCAGTCAGTAATAGTCTGATTTTTCAGACCATTGTACCGAATAGTCATACGTTTTATGCTGCGCAAAGATTCAATCAGTTTAATTTTGGTGATTACAAGAAGTGGGTTATTGATGTAGACAAATGCTCATGAATGTACTCTTTACAGCTCATTTTATGTAGGTTATTACCAAAGATTTTAAAAAAAGCCAGTCAGTCACTTAATAGTGTCTGACAGTAAAGTCTAGCAAGTAAACGGGTTTCCTTGCATAATCTGAATATTAGGACACTGCTAACGTTTAAATTTCACAGATAGGACATACATGACATATTCATAATTCCTGCAAAATTCTACAGAATTTGATGTTGGCTACAAAAGGGACATGGTATCTTTAAAAGCCTACCGGTAATCACATTTGGTATCTTAAACTTATATGGTACATACTATTCATCTGTTGCCAAAACTTTGACCACTTTGTTTTAACCAATACTGGTTACCCTTCATACCTATTTTCAATGCAGGGGCATACAGCCAGGAGTCTGAGGCTTCTACACACTCACAGAGAGAAGTCTGTATTGCACCATTCAAACTGTGTCTGGAGTCTAAGACTAGCAAAATTATTCCACTGGGGATCACTGGACTTCAGGTTTGGATGCTAACTTTTTAACTTTTAACTTTTTAACCCATCGACAGTTGAATTCTCTCTTTCCCATAGGCTTGATACATAGGGAGCACTCGGTTCCAAAAATCAGTAGGTTAATTTCTGTGTAGATTTCTTTTGTGATTTTTGTAGTGAATGTATTGTACTCAAAGCAAAATGCCTCATAACATTGTCTGTGACACCAAAGAAACAAAGTTACCCTCTCAATAGTACATCCCATACTGGTAAATGTATATCAGTATCTTGCCGCAGGACATTTGTGGTGTCAAGATAAAAACATATAGGTAATCCAGTGTTACACTGTACATGTATCTGCTAGATCACAACACCTACATGTATGTAAACAAGAAATAGTTTACCTGTACTACATATGTTCTTCTTAAAATAAAAACACCTTTAGACTTAGTGCTACAAAGATGATGTACAGTATTGCTGGTTTTTGCCAGTTTTTTTGCCAGAACTGCAGTATTGCTGCTTCTACATACATGTACATGCACATACATATCTTCAATCACTGGATCCTGCTACTTCTGATACCACTTGACACCACAGATTATATAGAAATGCAGTGATCCTGTCATCAGGAAAATGTCAAGTGAAAGCTCTGTTTACATAGAGGATTGTAAGATTGATCTCATTGAGTGTTTTTGTTCCCTGTAGAAAGTGGTAACAGATGAGAAACTGAAGTGCCGAGAAGGCGAGATAGAGCATGAGGATGACACGATGCCAAACCAGATTCTTAGAGCGGTGGCCATTACTCCCTCACTCAGCGAAGACCACCAGGTTGAGATTATGAAGGTGGGCTTCACAACAATATGATGATGTTGGTCTTAATGACGATGTGGATGATGGTGATGTGATGATGGTGCTGATGATGTATGATTATGATGGTGATGTTTGTGGTGATAATAATGGTTATACAACAGTGAGGATGCTGGTAGGGGTATTAAATGACGGTGATGATTAAAGTGTTAATGGGTAATGGTTGTAATGATCATGGTAGTGATGATGATGTCAAGTGACGATGATGATGATGATTATGATGGTAATAATGATGGTGATGATGATGATGATGGTGGTGGTGGTGGTAAAAATTATGAATTTATGTTGATGACCATGATGGAAATGATGATGAGGATGATGGTACATACAAATGATGCATGCTCATGAGTTCATTATACAATCTATCTGCACTCGAGTTGAGGATGTGTGCGATAGATACACACAGCATCAACGAGAGCGGATAGATCGTATAATGAACGAATGAAAACATGCATCATTTGTTTTATATAACGAAACTCCTAGATCCTTGTTATTTGATTTTAAAAATAATTGATTCAAGATTGTTTCGTGACAGTTTATTGCTGACAAATAAATCTCAAGTTTTAATAAGTCTCAATTTAGTGCGCACACATAAGTATAGATATAGCAAGCGCACCGCTATCTATACCCATTTACGCATAGTGCTGCGCAAGAATTGGCCCATGTGTACACGCAGTATTAAGCGCTCTAACCTCTACGCGCACTACTGCGCGGCACTGAAAAATCATTGGATAGTACTGGAAAATATTGCACGCTTTTTCATGAAAAAGCGTGCAATAGGCTCAGTAAATGAATCACACGTGACGGCGCATGACCAATCATTTGATTAGGATCTGGGAGTGAGTTGTATAATTATAGTTATCACATACCTAGTAGTAGTGATAGCTGGTGCAATGGTTATCTTTTACTTAGCCTAATTTCTCTACTACATGTATATCTGATATTCCAAGTTCACAGTTCATTTTTTGTCATACATTTTTTCATATTATTCTTTACAATATTTCACTCTTAAGTCTAAATATTTATTTTTTCTTTCAGCTTCTCTTAATGGTAGCCTGTTCCAACCCATCCCATGTATCTCCACAGACTGTCATCAATATCGCCAAGGTAACTATTCCAGGAACTATTCCAGGAACTTTTGTACCTAAACCCTGTTGCTCCTTTTGCAGCTTATCTTTAAAACTTGTCAGTCTCTTACAGATGTGTACGGTATATGAAATTAACAGATGCACTTATAGACTGTAATAGGGGTAAACAAAAGTTGGGAAAATGTGTGTATGTCCGGCCAGAGAAATTCATTTTCTCCTTGTTCTCCTTTGAAATTGATCACCTAGTTTGAAGTTTTATCGATTTGATTAGAACCAATTTGATTTAAACCAAAGGATTAAGAGTCTAAGATTGTAATTTGTGTCTTCATCGACTAGATAATTTTCTTCAGATTCTTCTTGTCTCCCCTCCCTTGTATCAAATAATACAAAAAGGGAGTGGCAGAAAAAAAGCAGGCTGGAATAAGATCTGAATCAGTTATATATAGCCATAATAGAATATGGGAGGCCCTATAAGTACACTGTATCAGCATAATTTATGTGATCATTGAATAATCTGTTAAAAATCATTTTCAACACCATGGTTGCCCCAGTTCTGCCAGTCAGTCTATGTACAGAGCAAGCCTGAGGTTCACAAGGCTTGTCAGGTGACCATTCTTCAGGTCATGACAGACGTTGCCCAAAGCACCAATAGACAGGTAGAAGTGATATGTTACCAGTCTCTCTCCCCACATAGTGCATTACCTGCTGCTTGATGTTTGCTGCATTCATAAGTTGTTGTATTTACAATTGTGTATTTATTTGTCTTGTTTCGAGCTTTATCATACATACATACATGTATACATTCATACAAGATGTTATGTTTCATGCTGAAGTTGTACCTTACATGTACATGTGTATGCTGTACATGTATGTAATCTTGAGTTCTTGTTATAAAACAACAAAGAGACAACAAAAAAAACCTGAACTCTCTATCTGTGGAGAGACGGTGTAAAAGTCTCTCAGAAATGTCAATCATTTTAAAAAAAAGGATCACTGTGAGTCTGTGACAAACTGTGACATTTGTTGAAAACCGTGGGAAAAAAGCAACAAGTGTACATGTGTAAGGACCAGATTCTGGCAGGCCTAAACCCTTTTCTTTCAAAATAGTTCTTGTCAGACCTCCTTTATATGTACATGGACAGTAGTTTGTAATACTCAGTTGCAAATATTGTTTGATTTTATGAGAGTTTGTTCGTTATTTCAAGAACTCAAATTGCTATCAGTACTTTGTGTATGTCACTATTTTGATCAATGTCTACTCATTGCATTGATATGAGAAAGAGAAGCATATCAACTTCATGTATTAATCCATGTTAATTTTTCCACCATAATTGTTATTGACATGTTATGCTCATTGTAAGACAGTGACTTCGATGTTCATATGAACATTCTCTGTAACTATCACTCAGTACATTTGATTGTTGCAATGATGCCGACGCACCATTCGTTTTTAAATTTTTGGTTGTTCTTGGTTGTGTTCTTGGTCATTCTCCTCTTTTCCTTTCTTCTATTGCTCTTTTGTTTATTTCTCCTCCTTCTTTTTCTTCTCATTCTTCTATTTGTTCTTCTATATCTACTTTATATTCTTCTATCAGTCTTAAAGGTCTATGTCCTACATAAGATTTTTGTTGGCCTTATGTGTGATGCAATATTAATCCAGATGGTTGTAAATGAAGAAAGTAACCAAAAATACAACTCTAAAAAGTTAAATTTGTTGGTAAAAACAAGAGACATCTTTCCACACACAAAAAGGAATTTTCTGTGCATTTTTTTCCCCTGCAAATTTCAATATGTTTCTTAAAGCATTTTAAGAAACATGCATTTATTCACCCAACTACCATTATTTTCACTTGACATACATGTAGTACCAGCTTGGCATGCGATTTTGTTTTTGTGTGTGTGCCCTATAGGCTTGCATTGATTGGCCCTCTGTTGCTACCCGTCATCCTAATCCAGCCAGTAACGCTGCTAAAATCACGCTAACACAAACATTACGCATGCTGTGTGACTCGCAAGTAAGTCTGCTTCATGTTTTGTGCTCACCTCTAGTGTGTATTCGTACGTGTCTAAGCCATTATTTTTGTAAGAGTTTTATTTTTGCAAAATTTCATTGTAGTAGAGATGATTTAATAGTCCATGAAATTGAGAGCGAGCTGCATGAGCAAACATGTAATGTAAGTAGCCTGTGTTCATTTTAATGAAAACAACCTGCTGAAATGAAACATGCCCCTGTCATCCACAAAAATACACACAAATATTGGCTGGCACATTAGCTCTTTAGAAATAATTGATCTAAATTCATTACATATTCCTAAGAATTCAGCCTTTTTTGGAAGGACTGTTTCAGTGCTTGTTGAGTATTATACAATTGTATATAATTTGCTTTGTGAGTTGGGACTTTAAGAACCTCCAAATTCATCCTAACATTTCACTTTTCATGTCATATTTTGTGGTTGTTTGATTCAATGTTGCTCTTTATCAATGTACATGTATTACAATTCTGTAAAAGACAGTGTATCGAAGTACATATGTAGTTGCATATCCTGTTATTTGTGAAAGTACAGTATTTCTTCTTTGAATGCTTTTTTCAATTGTTTAAAATGTACTGTTTTACAAGTGGTACTTGGCTATCAATTGTTCAAACATACATATATCACACAATTCATGAAGTATCCATATTTCAGGTTCATGTTACATGTATTCCAAGTTGAGCGAAAACCTTTTTGAAAATGAAAATATGTATTATGAGCATTTTCTTTTCATTATTTTATTCTGCTGAACTTCAAGCCCTATTCTAGGTTTGCTTAAGATCTAAAGTCAAATTTAACAAAGCATCTTATTTGTATACAAGCTTTCAGTGGTCACCAAGCTTAAATTTATTGTTAGGTTTCAAGAATGTCACGTACCTATAGGTTTTGCAAAATTGAAAACACTTTGAATCCATATTTATGCTTTTCACACTCAGCTTTTTTTTAGCCCCTTTACTATTTTCTTTTCGCTTTTCACACCCGGTTTTCTTAGCCTCGTACTATTTGCCTAACCCTGGCAAACGGAAATCCATGCTTCTCTCACTTGGAATGGCTAACCCCAGACGATCTCTTCGCGGGTTAGCACCACTTTTCCTTAGCCCCGGACTATATTGACTTCTGCTCTCACTTGAGCTCTTAGCACTGCATTTCAAGAGATAGCACCATATTTGCTATCGCTGCTTTTTTTTCTGGGGCCAAATAATCCTGTATTATCAGTGGTGCTAGCCCACTTTGGTAAAACCAAGTGTGAAAACCAAGTGGGCTAAGTTTAGCCCCCATATTATAGGTGGGGCTAAGACCCCCTATATAGCGCCACCTATAGTACGGGAATAAGGAAAAGTTTGCCAGTGTGAAAAGCATAATAGGTACCTGTATTCTCTCTAGATACACAGAATAAAAAGAGCGATAAACTATACAAAGCTTTGGCTTTTGCTGTTCAGACATAATTGTATCAAATATTTTTTACTAAAAAAAACAGTGTCAGTTTAAACGTACAATGTATCTCAATTTTTTTTAATTTTTTAATGCAGACATTGCATTTGTTCATTGCCTACTTTGTGTACTCATACATATTACATAATGCTATTTTCATCCCAGGTCAAAAACACCATCATGCTAGACAAAGGAGAGATGGGTAAGAACTTTCATTGTTTCATAAATGAAATAGTTTCAGAACTGTTCTCATTAGTTTCAATATTTCAATGCTCCAAGTACTTCTGATACATTTTACATGTAGCCTAGCTTATGTACATGTATACAGTGAAGTATATACACAAACAGACAGAGTTTGGCCAATTCTAAATCAGTGGGAACTAGCAGTTAAATTAAAAGCCCACCGCACTGTATACGATCCAACTACGATCCGATTTCGGAAGAATTTGCAATAGCATTTGATACAAATATGTAGAAAATGTAGAAAATCTTAATGACAGAGGATCTGAATGGTCATAAAATGAAGCAAATCTAAATTTCAAGGGATTTCATGCTTCCTTGGAAGAAGAAACCCTAAATCGGCTCAGAATTGTAGAGACGTCATACCAGTTGTGAGATTGTCTACAATTTGAAGCCGATTCGGCTTTTATTCTGACTAGAAGAGGTCAATGCTCTGAAATTTTGATTGTTAGAATTATCATCATTATTTAGACTCTAAATCAGTAAGATGATGTTTGATTTGATTTCCTATCTATTAAATACAACTACAATTTCTTTGAAAATCGGATCGCAGGACAATCGTGTAGTGTGCGCTAGGCTGTACATGCATAGGGGATGTCGTTACTAGTACACAGGCGATCTGCTATTTGTTCCAAGCTTTATTTTGTCATTAGGCTTTCAGGTTATGGTTAGGTGAAGTGTTGGGTCCAGGGTTCGAGTTTAAATAGGAACTTTGTCAGTGTACATTTGTACATGTAGGAGAATGGCGGCAGAGCAGTTGTCGCAGAAGCATCTGTCACACGATCGCAAGTACACAACAAAAGAATGCTGGTATGTGTGCCATGTTGTTAATCACTGTAACCGAGTTTGCCAAACTCTGTTTAGGTACCTCAATCTCTTCTACATGTAGGGCTGTACACATACACTGTCCTCTGTACATGTACACATACTTTACTTTTGCTCTGCATTTTACATGTAGGTACTCATCCATTTCAGTAGTACACATGTACAATATAAAGAGTCTCTTCCTTCCATTTTTAGTTTCAAGAAGACTTTTAAATAGAAGAGTTGATTCTTCAAAATAGTAAAGCCTTCATAGTCCCATACTCTCTTTCTAATGTTCATGTATATCAAGGTTGAAGGTTCATTAAATGTACTTTTGGCAATCATTTCTGTCAATAGTTATAAAAGGTTTACTTCATTCTGTTAAGACAGGCTCAAATTTCATTTGAATTTTGTTTATTTTATGTTTTTATGCTACCGAAAGTAGTTTAGGATTGACAGTTATTACATTCATACTGCATCATACACATATTGATTAATGGCTTTTCTTTAGACATTATTATATATATATATATGTTGTGTGAACATATGTGATTTATAGACATTATTTTAGTTTTAAATTTCAGGCTGATTTTATATTCTTTCTTTTAGTTGATTAATAATATGTCTGACTCCTTGAGTTATAACTTTGATCACCATTTTCTTTTTCCTCTTCCAGACATTATCACAGCACCTTTCCCCATTTTCTATGAATTTCATGAAAGCTGATTATTTGCACATCATACTGAAATATGTGTAAGCGTATTATAATGGACTGAAAGTAAACAGAATTTGGAGCAAGAACGTAAAAATAGTACTCTCACAGTGTACATTCATGAACATGCAAGTGAACAAAATAATGAGGAATAAATCAATGAAATCCGTGGACAGTATACTTTCAATTGTAGGCTATATATATATCGCTTGCTCCACATTTTGTTACAGTTTGAAGATGTACATGTATGTACATGTTCACGTAGATGTATGTCATACACATTCTTGAGCATATGATCTAAATAACACTGGACTACACATATTTATATTACACATGTCAATCGGAAAACAGGGATCTTTGGTTGGAATCAAATTATATTGTATCAAGTCCCCTCCAGTTTGTACATTTTTTACGTAAGCATAGAATTGCCTATTACCATGTTTGTTTATTTGACATACATTTATGTGTTCATGTTCATGTACATCTTCAAATGTTTCAGTTGTTTAACTCATCTCCAATTTATGTTATTCACCACATATTTTGATTTATTTCTGACATGCTTTTCATTGTGGATTTCAAACCTATGTAAGTCATTTTGTACCACTGAATTCTTGTTTGCTTTTTCTGAAAATGTATTCAAGATTAGCTTGAAGTGAAAAATATTTGTCTTTTTTTTGTTGTTGCAATTATTTTAACTTGTACAACATATGAAGTCAATGCTACCATTTGAGATCTGTATAGGCAAACATGAGAATAATTGAATAAAGAAATTTGAATTCTTTTGAATGCTTGAAAACAGCAAATAAACTATTTAATGTGATATGTTCAGGCCTTTGGTTTAAAATACCACATCGCCCGCACTTAAGAATATCTGCATTAAGCGAAAAATGTTGTGCATGAGGGTGCTGCGCCTTTTAATGCTTTATGGTAATTTGCATGTTTTCAACTAACGTGTGTGATGTGAAGTGATTATGTCTGTATGTGGCAGTGGCTATTTTACTTTTAAAAAGCAAAAGGGCTATTTTACTTTT
The DNA here is from genome assembly GCA_037976565.1 of Mesocentrotus franciscanus. Classification (NCBI taxonomy): domain Eukaryota; kingdom Metazoa; phylum Echinodermata; class Echinoidea; order Camarodonta; family Strongylocentrotidae; genus Mesocentrotus; species Mesocentrotus franciscanus. Next base: position 18,560,977 of record CP137671.1, on the reverse strand, counting down.
AAAAAGCAAAAGGGCTTGACCGTTGCAAAATATCAATTGTCATTTTGGGACACACAATTTGCTAAAATGATTACGAAAACTGGGACAGAATTTAAAAGCAATGCATGTATAAAAATATTGTGAAAAGTGTAATTTGAATGATCACTTAGAATCTCTCTATCTCTTTTTTAAGAATGATGTGCTGTTAGATTATTAAACTGTAGACTATGTCATCACATTAAAAAGGAATAGCCTGTTTGTTTCAACAGTAATGTTTCTCCTTTAATATTAAAATGCATGGAAAACACACTGGCGCTCCAATTTCTCTTGCAAATAAACATCACAAGTGATTAACTTGTGCTTTTTTTGTTGTTGCTTGCTTGCTTGCATGTTGAATCTGTATTACAGAGAAAAAGAAATTTGTTTTGAGCCAGAAATTAGTTTTCTTCAAACACCATATTTTAGTTCAATTGTGTCTTTTTGCCTTTTTTATTACAAATGTATATGCATGACAATTTTATGATATTTTATTTCTGTATAATAACCATTATACTTGATGTATTACATTGCAGCTTCTGTTGATGGTAAAGACCGACTATGTGGTGATGTGGTTGCTGTATTAGGATTCCTATGTAACAAGGTCTCAGAAACACACAAGTAAGTCATCCTTTTCTCTTTATATTTTATGTATGTTCTATTGATAAATATTCTTTTCTTTCTCCTCTTCCCCTCCCATTCCTCCCACCCAACCCTGTCACGTACCACCACCTCATGATTACAATCTGTACTTCCTTCTTCCCTATCTCCTCCTTTTCCTTCGGTGTTGTTGTATTTTTTTCTATTATTTTCTATAATCTACCCCTTGTTCTGTCATAAAATAGATGAGAACTCATTGTAGTGTTCTTTCTTCCTTTTAGAGCTGGAGCCAGCACCCAGAATCAGACGCAGTTGACCTTTGAACTGGAAGCCATCTTGGCAATGCTAAGTAACATGGAGCCTGGCCTGCGAGGCAGTTCGGCCTTCCAGAAAGTCCTCTGGTAAATCCTTGAGCTTGGCTTATTCTAGTCACTCAAATTTCTGTACTTTCCTTATATGTATGTGTGCTCAATCATGTGAATGAAAATGTTCAGTTGATTGCAAGTTTTATCCCATGGAAGATTCACTGTCGAAATAAAACAAAGGGCTGAATTCCTGTATCATAATTGATGGATTCTGAGTATGTAGTGTACAAAATACAAGTTGTAGGCCTGCTTTGAAGTTAAAGGAAATGTTGCGTAGAACCACAGCTACTTGGAGATGTACCCACAAAAAATATTAAGATAAATACACTTCGTTTGATCCCGCTGTACATAACATTTCACACTGATTTGTTATTAAATCCAGTTTTTATGTTATCTTCAAAAAGAGATAAATGCCATGAATACCATTTTAGCTCTCTTTTTAAAACCATTGTCTTTATATTATGTTTCTGGTATTGTTTGTTTATTTTTTGAATAAAACAGGCAAGAGCTGTGCCCCACACTTATAGCCATCCTAGGCATCCCCAAAGACCAGAAATCCATCATCTCTTCCAGCTCATCCTCATCCTCCAACCATCATCCCGATCATCATCATCCTCCTGGTCACCTAGCAACCAACCATCAAGAGCATGGCAGGGGATCTAGCAGCGCGGTGTCCGTTCCCGTCTCCTTCTGCTCAGCCAGGCATGTCATCTACTGCATAGCTGGAGAACTGATTAGATTGGTGGGCTGCGTAGCTTCCATGAGGCCTGTGATTGGTTCGCTGCTTCACAGGATGCTGCTGTTCCCGCCCCCTTCGCAGAGGAACGATGCCCTCAAGGTTCTCAAAGAGGTACATACATGTAGAGTTCTAAAACAATATATGGTATACCGAATAAGCTAGTTTGTAGATACAATTTGCACATGAGCAGATAAAGGCCATCTGTACAAAATTGCAAAAACCCATTGAGACAAATACTGGATTCATCGCATGAAAGTTATGTAATCATTCATTTACGCACCGACGGTATATTCTAGCATACACAAGGTGGAAGTATCCTACTCAAGAGGGCAAATAATCTGTTTTTTCTCTATTTGTTTATAGTGGTCATAATGTAATTGCCCTTCATAAAAATATCTAAGCCATCAACATGTAGTGGTTACAAGAATTTTTTTCTCCATCATAGATACTGTCTGCTCCAGGTCGGATCTTAGACCTAGCTGGGCCAGCTATAGAGGGAGCCGAGATCACTAGTATGTCAAACAAGGACCACAAGGCTGACTTGGACCTGATCAAACTGTGAGTACATGTGTATATATTAAACCTCGTTTCTTCTCCCTTTGATATGATACAGTCCACAACTGGTTTATTTCAGTTATGGGGGATTGGGTGTCTGGACACTTAACAAACTTAAAGGCTTCTCTGTTGCCTTTGGATTTAAGGAAAATCATTCATCAAATAGCACCTACCATCATGGATATTTGTCCTTTATAATATTGTCCAACATGAGTCTTAGAAGATTCATGAAATATTGCTTGTAAATTTCTTCAAATTGCTGTATTAAAGATACTATGTCCCTTTTGCAGCCAACATCAAATTCTGTAGAACTTTGCAGGAATTATGAATATGTCATGTATGTCCTATCTGTGAAATTTAAACGTTAGCAGTGTCCTAATATTCAAATTATGCAAGGAAACCCGTTTACTTGCTAGACTTCACTGTCAGACACTATTGAGTGACTGACTGGCTTTTTATCTTTGGTAATAACATACATAAAATGAGCTGTAAAGGGTACATGAGCATTTGTCTACATCAATAACCCACTTCTTGTAATGGCCAAAATTAAACTGATTGAATCTTTGCGCAGCATAAAACGTACGACCATTCGGTACAATGGTCTGAAAATCAGACTATTACTTACTGGCTCTATAGCTCCTAAGTCGATTCGACAACTAATAGTTGTTATTTTCCCACTTAAAGACATTTTCAAGCCCCCCTTTTTTTAGGAAAGTTCTAAATTAGTATTGTCTTTCAAATGCCGTTAGAATTTAACCTTTTCATTTTTTTTGGCCTGCAAATGGGACATAGTACCTTTAAGTCAACTCTTTGGATACTTATTTATTTTGGCTTGCACCCGATAAATAAAGATCACATGCGCAATCTTGTAGTTACAAAAAACAAGTCCTCTGCATGTACACATACTTCTTTCTTTATTCATTTCCATTTTCCATCACTCTTCTGTCATCTTTCGACTCAGATATCTTAACTTTTGTGTATACATTCACAACATCTGTATCAAAGTCTACTTCATAGAAACATCTTTACTGTTAAACCTGAAAAATTATACCATTCTAATACTCTTGTCTCATTTTCTTTTGATTGAAGACTCATGGATGGTATTTCTGAAGCATCCAGTTGCCATGAGGTGTGCCTGTCTAGCATCGGGTGTGTGGGGGCGCTGTTAGCTTCGCTGGAGCAGATCAGTCATGGGAAAGGAATGAGCCCATGGCAGGCAGAGGAGATCCTCAGGAGAGCCAAGGAGAAAGAGGAAGAAAACAAGAGAGGTTAGATTAAAGAGATTTGTATGCTGTGTTGCAGATGCGCTGTGACTATCCTGTGATAATTCCTAAAAATAAATTTATTTAGGATTTTTTTTTTTTTGCGCCACAAGCTTTCATGACTTTGCCATCTATAGTCTTGCACATCATTTACACAGAGCATTAAAAAAATTGCTGCATGCAGCCAAAATGGACATTGCCCCATATGCAGTATACAGTCTTTAATTGTATTTACATTTATGAATAATAGCTTAGTGATAATTCTACTGCAATGAGATAAGTATATAGATATGAAACTTCATGGTCTTATTCATTTTAAGATATGTGAAATGAATCCTACATGCCAATGTAGATTTTTTTGTCATTGCATTAGGAGGGGGTCTGCTTATAAAGAGTATTTTTTAGGGTCAACCATTTGAGTCGAATGTAATCTTAGCTTATGGGTGACTTTATATATTCTAATGATGTAAAGCTAACGGGGGATGGGCGTTGATTGGTCTCCCCTTGAATGACAATAACATTGGCATGCTCTTAGTATGTATTTTTAAGATTTAAAAAATCTTTTTAACGACTTATTAATAACAGTAACAACCGTCACATTTCAGAAATGGAACAAGAACTGGATGGACCCCCTTGCCTTGCACCAGAAAACCTTCATACCAGCTTCCCACCAGAGCGTAAAAAGACACTGCTGGAACTTGCAGGAGCCTACAGGCCCGTCACAGGAGACGAGGACAAGCCAGATGAAGGAGTGGACAGGATCGGACTGCCAAACGGAGATGGAGAGAGAGAAGACGATGGGGATCTGCAGGAGGTGGATCCCATCACGCCCAGAGGAGGATGCGACAATGGAGATGGATTGATAGGAGTAGAGGAAGAAGAGGTGGAGGAAGAGGAAGACAAAGTGGTGGACGAGGAGGATCCGGTCGCACTTGCTGCAGCTGCTTTCGCTGCCGACGATGATACACAGGAGGATGTTGTGGATGATGCCACCACTGATGCAGTCCAGGATGAAGCAAGGGAGGAGGCAAAAGGCAAAGAAGAGAAGGAGAAGAAGGAGGAGACCAGGCAGGTTGCAGGGGAAGGGGATGAGGAGGACAAAGAAGAGCCTAGTGAAGATTTGAGAGAGGATTCACCTCTTATTCCGCAGGAAGAGGATGTCAGCAGCAGTGGCCAGTGTGCTGAAGCAGATGCCTCGACTTCAGAGACTGAGAAGAAGGGAGAGAAGGAGGGGGCACCAAAGGGATCGTCTCTACCAGGAAGCCCATCAGCTGCTGCAGAAAAGGTTGGAGCTCAACTACTCTTTCTCTTTCCTTTTCATGTGTATATCCATTTGTCATACCCTTACAATAATTTATTGTAAAATATTTAGTCCAAGACACCTTTAATCTTTCATTTCCCATGTGATCTTTTACTGTCAATACAACTATTCAAACAAAATTCAAAACAGAATCCTTTTATATATTGTGCCATTCTTCCCTTTCTTTTTATCTCCTATGAGAAATAACTTGCGATTGATTGGAGGACTGACGATTGATTTGAATCAATCGTAACTCTTTATAAGACGGGGGCCCTGGCCTCCCAAAAATTACAAAGTTATTTAAGGCCACTTTTGATGTCATGATGCATTTGGCCACTGTGCCCCTCTGAGCAGTCCAAAGGGCACGCCTTTAGAATTGATGACAGTTTAGGATTGCCACTTCATTGAATTGCTTGAATAAAGAACCATTCAGCCATGTCTTGTAAACTAGATGTTGTATGGGCAATCCATATCCTTCAATACATCAATTGGATCATTCTATGATCTTCTTCTTCATGTACAGGCTGCTCTTCTCAATGCCAAGAAAGAGAAAGAAGCTGCCCAGGACTTTGCTGATGCCCTCCTCTCCATGCTGCCTAGGTTTCTTGTCATCGATGATGTAACAGATGTTGATAAGGCCATCCAGCTGTTTGCCTCCAGATATGTGATGGGTAAGCCAGGAAATAACTGAGCCATTTATGCATTGTTCTCTTAAAAGGTACAAGTTGGTGACTTTCCTCTTAATCCAATAGTTTTAAACTGAATTTGTGACTTCCTGAAACACGATTACAAATGTTGATGTGACTATTATAAGCCAGTCACTCCTTGTATCAGTCAAAACAGACATCTGAAATCAAAACTAGATAGTGCCTTTCAGCCTCCACAGATGCCAAACTTCTCAGGTCACTACAGTGATCTAAGCAGTGCAGATCACATACGGCACAAATGTGTGTTTGAAATATCTTTAGCACAGACAGGTAGATAGCTCCCCCTGAGATACCTATACAGAACAAGGGCTCACACCATGTGAAGGTCTTGTTGCTTTCAAACAAGCACATTGTGTTTTACCCTTCCAGCATTGGCTGTTGATAACCACAGGTGTTTTTTTCTTTTTAATACACACTACATATTAGTATTTTGCTTGAAACTCAAACCATAATTCAAAGCATTTGTCATTAATCATTGTCTACATTTCCCACTCCATGTAGGATATTCTATGAAGAAGGCCGACTCAGAAAGTGACAAATCTAACAAGTTAAACCTGACCCCTGTCATCAATGCTGATGGTATCTATGTCGCTACATACGCCTGTCTGCTACTCAACCTCAAACTTGTGAGGAGTGATCACTACCAGAACCCTGCTTCCCTGCCTCTCACTCAGGTGAGTTATGACCTTATGGCATGTGTGCTTAATAGAACCACTGGCATATTGCTTTGTTCTGTCAAGAGGGTGGAAGTGGGATTGTACCATAAACTAGTATTAAACATCTCTCCTCAATGTGATGAGAAAACACTTCCAGAACCCTGCTTTCCTGCCTTTCACACCAAGGGAGTTACTTCCTTACTGCTGTTATGTTTAGAACACCACTACCATTTTGCCTTGGTTTGTCAAAAATGCACAAGTACGAATTTCCCAAAATTTAGGTACACACTAAGTTCTCCTCCTTAACTTCAAGCTTGTTTTAATGTTACCAGAGCCTTCCCTACCTCTATGTGAGTTACATCTTTATTGCATTGACTCTCAAAATAACATTGCCTTGTTTTGATAAAAGAGTGCTTGTGAGGATTGCCTTAAATTAGTAAGCAGGATGTAAATATTATAAAAGTATATAATTTTTTGTTTTGGTGCAGAAACAATTCATAGACAGTGTGCACTACAGTGGAGTGTTAGTCTACCTGTCAGCCACTTGGCTGGGTGAACTGTACAGGATAATAATTACAAGGAACCTCCTGGAGGAAGGAGGCTACCAGCCTTCCATGGAACACTGTAACCGGGCTCTCATCTCCATCCTGACAGGTGAGGAGAAACTTGTTAATCATAGACGGATCATGATGAACATGATGATGATGATGGTAGTGTTGAGAGGGATGCTAATGGTGGAGGGTGTGGTGGTGATGAAGTCGAGGGTGGTGATGACAATGGTTATGATGCGGAGATTGATGGTCGGGATGTACATGATGAGGTGATGGTGATGATGATGATGGTGTTGCTGTCATTTTTGTTGATGAACGTTGCGATGAGAAGGTTTGAGCTTAAGATTGTGGTGATGACTATGATGAAGATAATGGATGATTGTGGTTGTGATAGTGATTGTGAGGATTTTGATTGTTGTAATGGAGGTGATGATAATGACTTGTAATGTTGAGTTTTATTAGTATAACTAATATTTTGTTGAGTTTTTATGATGATTACATTAGTGGTGATGAGGGTTTCTGTGATGATGGAGAGGGGCCTTGATAAAGATAAAGATGCATATGGTTGATGTCGATATATACTGCCAATTGTGATGACAGTGATGATGATTGTGACAATGTGTAAGAGTAGAGGAAGCGTTATGACAATGATGATGTTTCTTGATAACAATAGAAGCTACATGTATAGGAGAGCTTGTTGAATATTCTGTGTCCTCTTCCCTTCAGATCTTGATGGATTAGGAAGCCAGGAGCTTGGTGGTCAGATGCTTCATGATGCTCCTACTTACAATCAGGGGATCAGAACCCTACTAGTCAACAACTCCAACCTTGAAGGATCTGCAGGTATGATAGTGATTTCATTTATTTAACCCATTGACTTCTGAATTCTTCCTTTCCCACTGGCTTTAATACAGGATCCATCCAGTTCTGTTAGGCAATGTGTTCGCTTGACTGCTAAGTAAGCAAGTGTTACATATGGTTGTAGGTTAAAGCAACCAGCAGACCTTTTGCTTCAAGTCCTTTCCAATCATGGTAATTACTAATTATGCCTTTTACCAAAGGACACAAGTGCATCAACTTGGCTTCTATCCCTGCGGGGCCTCCCGGTAGTGAGACTCTTGTTCTACAACTAAGATCATGCCTTTCTGATTACTTACCAATCCTTTTGTCTGGTTAGCTCTCATTTTCCAAGCACTTGTGAATCCTTTTTGCCATAATTACGTTATATCAAGCTTCTATTGTCGGTTGTTCACACCAAGAACCTGACATTGATAATCCTTTTGTAATCCTTCAGTGTGCCATTTTTTAATCCATCTTTATTTGTCAGTGACAGAAGCTCCTTTGCATACACGTAGAGAAGTTAACATTTCTAGGTTCCAGCCTGTACACATGTGACCCCTTTCACAATGTACATGTAACATTTAAAACTTTTTGGGTCCAGATAATGAGTGGCCCGCATATCCCAGGTTCCTGTTTAATACTATCAAGCCCTGTATGAATGTTACTCTAATTCACTTGCAAGCAACCTCTGCCTCTGATACATTTTTGCAGGTGAGGTATTTGCACGAGCTCCTGACGACATTCTGGAGGCGTATACTGTCCATCCTGTCAATTCCACTCTCCTCCAAGCACACCCAGGTAGGCGGTCTGGCCTTCCTGCTGGGCAGTGAAGGGAGCAACAGCAAGGAACAGAACTCTAGGGACAGGGATGCCATCTGTCTAAGTCTGGATGGTCTCAGAAAAGCTGCAGAACTCAGCTGTACACTAGGTAAGACTGCATCTCGGAATCATTGATAAGGAAATACATGTAGTGAGGATAGCTGTAAAATTTAGTATATTTACAGGACTTCTTGCAATCTATCTATTTTCATTTCATCTTCTGCCATTCTGGTGCACTCTTGTTTTTAGTTTTAGTCCACTCCAGTTCTTGACATTCTCTTCCCAGTTGATTCTGGGTCTCCCCTCTGTCTAGTTACTTCCACTCTTCCCCCCAACACATCATTTAAGAGGCTTTGGTGCCTTTTAACATGACCAAAGTATTTGACTTTTCTCTCCTAACTAATCCTACCAGTGCAATTTGTTTACGCCCTGCCATGTGCAATATCTCTTTGATGGATTTCATTCGTTTTCAGGATATTTTCATCATTCTTCTGTAAATCCACATTTTAAAAGATGTTATTTTATTTTCCATGGCCTTGCTTATTGTCCATGTTTCTGCTCCATACAATAGGACAGACCATACATAACAGTTTTCTAGTCTTAACCTAAGCGCAAATTTCACCTTTCTATCTGTGAATAAGTCTTTCATTGCCAGAAATGTATTCCGAGCTATTTCTATTCTTCTTGCAATAGAAAACAAGTATTCATGTCATACACTATTGCAAACGTTCAGTGATACATTGTAGCTCATGGTCAATTGTGCATCATGTTGCAAGAAATAATTTCCGCTGACCTTATGAAAATGATTTAAGTGTTATTGGGCATACTTTTGATGTTATATCCAGTGTATTTTTTTTTTTTTTTACTATACTATGGTAATCCTGGGAGAATTTTAAATTTATTACCATGTGTTTTTACTCCTTGTAAAATGTAAGTTTTTGTTTCCAAATGATCTTACTTGTAGGCCTCCAGACCCGTTGTGCAGCCGTCTTCGCCCAGCTGAGCGAGGCGTCCTGTGCAAGTGACAATCCCACTCCTGACACCCATCCTGCAGAGACGTCTTCCAGGATGGCAAGCCTCAGGGGCAAGCTGGGCAAGGGACAGGGGATGAGGCTACATGCTGCCCATGTCCTCAGCATGGATGCACTGCTCTCCATGGGCCTGGAAATGGGTAGCCACTCTGCAGAATGCTGGAGCCATGTCTTTAGGTAGGGATATAGCCTTGATTAATATCAACGTGGGCTGCAGTCAAATTTGTAATAGTAGCCACCTCTACATAAAGACCACCTTGTATGATGTGGTTCCTTAACTGTTTCCTCAAAGAGAATTTTTAAATGTTGATGGGTATTGTATAACCTATCTATCTATTTCTATTTCTTCTTGGGAGCCCATTTTGGGGATAAACTGTATGTTATTTCATTGTGGAGTACAATTTATCACTCTACATAAATCACATTTTTAGAAGTATTACAACATGTACATTGTATATATGGAGATGTAGTGTGCATGTACCTGTAACTTCATCTCTATTGATTTTTCAACAGGTGCTGTGCCTTCGTCTCACAACTCGAACACACGCAATTCAGCAGCACCGAAGCTCAACCCTCGGTCACCCCGCTGCCCAACGTCAAAGAATCCACTCGGCCCATTGAACCCATGGAGGAGGCCATGGCAGACGAACTTGATCTGATTCCCCCATACATGTCAGCACACGTCCCTGTAGCCCCTCCCCCTGTCGCCCAAGCCCCGCCTCCATCCTCGGGGATCGTCGTGCAAGAGTTCATCAAGAAGGAGATGGAGGAGTTGGGGTTTGAGATTGGGTCAGCCAAGGGGGGTCTGCTCAGTGTGGCCAAGGCTGCTAAGGTGGTGTGTGGACTCTCTGCTGGAGTTGACAGGTACGCAGGGGGAACATGATGCTACCTGCATATACTGTAGGAGTCTGAAATTTTCACATTTTAACAATCAACTTGCAGACTAATAATCAAAAGTTTATTGCCCTTGGGTTTTTTTTCGTATTAGACCTGTTTTAAAAGGAGATTTCTATTGATTTCACAAGTGATATAGTGTGATATTTTCTCATAACTTCCTGAATTACATGTTATCATATTCAAATTATTGCATTATCTACATGTACATAAATTTTCATTAGAATTTGATTCTTGTTGTCCTTATCATAGGTGCATGGTTTTACAAATTGTGTGGATGTAGGTACACTGCATATTGCATGACATAATCTGATTTTGAGAATGTCCTTATGACCATGCAAAAATGCTTCATAAATCAGTCATTTGAGACTTTCATACACTCTAGACACAAGACCACAATATTTGCGCTGTATGCAATAGTTGGTTAAAGTGACCTTAATTTGCATGTAGAGGTGGTTTGATGTTTGATGATTGCTTTACCTGACTGAAAGTAAGTAAGTAAACAACCAGCGGACCAACAGCTTTTGGTCCTGTTCGAGGGACTTGGTAATGAGGATTAGTGCCTAACCAAAGGGTATGAGCGCATTGACTTGGTTTTGAATCCAGGACGTTCAGGTTACGACACCACTGCTCTACCACCGAGCAATCGAGCCTCCCAAATTTTTGTAATCATTTATTTTTATGTTTTTTCCTTGATTTAATAATACTCTCTATTCCTCAGATTATTTGATGATGCTGCATCCAGTCTAAACCTCCAGGCCCTTCTGGGTTTCTTGCGAGAGTTACGGCTTGCCTCCCAGGCCCAGCTGTACCGCTGCTCCCAGCCATCTTTGTCTGCCAGGGGCATCGGTCCAATGGGAGAGGATGCTGCCGGTCACAGCCTTGCTGGCGACCACAGCATGATCACCCCTACCTCGCCCAGTAAGTCCCTCCCAACGGTGGGAAAGGCGGAGACGTCCCTGCTGCTGTTCAGGTTGGGGGATGTGATCCTGAAGTGCGTGAGGCATCCCAATCGCCCCGTGATCCACATGATGCAGGCCTGGAGTGTCGTCGCCCCTCATCTGATAGAGGTAAGATTAACCGGTAGTTAAAATGGAGGTGATGGTGCATGTTGTGATGATGCTGATAGCGGTTTGGTGACAGTAATACTAATACTAGTGACAGCAGTATGAGTAGTAATATCTATTAAGATTATCTTTTCCAATTTACATTATTGCGATTGCCTTGCATTAACCAAGTTGCAATGGATACATGCACATTTCGATAAATTCAATCGCTTCCCTCCAACCAGGTACCATTTACCAGATAGAGATATGTCAAGTAGTACTTCACTCTTTAAAGAATACATTTATTAGTAATGATTCACATTCACAAGCTCTTTTGTTAAATGTTGTTATCTGTACTTTAAAGGGATCCGGTAACTTTGTCTCAGATTCTGAAACAAAATCCTGGATTTAGCTCATGCTGCAATGATTATTATAAACCTTTAGGTCAGTCAGGAACCCCATGACTTTTACAAGCCGATCGCCTATCTGATTATCAAGATATTTATGATTGGAAAACGAAACCAAATTTTGCGTTTTCCTAACGGTTTTCTTAACACTACAGTCTATTGGGGAAAACGAGTATGGTAAAACCTGTCACTCAAAGATTTTTACTTTTTTGAGGCACTTCTTCATCATTTTGAAGCGCGATTTTTTTGAGAGCTTCAATATTACACCATATCACAGACACTGATAACACGTAGGGCCGTGCATCTCAGATTTAACGTTGTTAAACGATGCCTTTAACAGAGCTGCCAAGTAGTACGGATTTACCGTATTTCGTACGGAAATCTACTTAAAATACGGACGTACGTTTTTTCATGTTAAAATACGGAAAAAGAAAAAATCAGTTGTGTTTAAGTCTATGGGCGGTGCCCGCGCCGTGTCAATTGTGTATTAGTCAATGGGCATGGCTGGTGCGCACTCCGTGCGCTGAAAGACGTGTGTCGGCTTAGATATCCGTGTGTATGTTTACTATGCATGTGTGCGGTGCTTCGAGCATGCATCGATTGTCTGCGTATGGGACTGAAGTAGAATTGGTGCTGCAACTTGCCAATATGCGTACACGTGTGTATGTGTACGTGATGTGTACGTGTGTGTGTACTAATTGTGCATGCGATGTGACTCTACGAGTCGAGTTAGAACTGAAATGAAGGACATTTGCAGAAAAGACTGAAGGAATTGTCCGGTCTGACGGTAATGAATGTTCATTTGATAAGCTACATGTATGTGTAGATCTACTTCTAAGGGTTTTTTTTTTGAAAGGACAAACTTTAATGTGTTACTGTTATGTCCATTGTGCAGTGCTTAGGCCTTAGTTGTTTACGTGTGGGACGGAAATGTAATAGGCCTAAGTGATCAAACATCACTGATATGCATGCATATTTTTTTCACGCGGAAAAAATACGGATTTTTTGGTCAAAATACTGATTTTGGGGGATAAGAATACTGAAAATGCAAAATACAACTTGGCAGCTCTGCTTTAAGCTAAAATAACTTGTGAATGGTTTTAAAAACCTGAACAGTGTACATATTTACCATGACATTCTCTTGTCTATAGGCTGCATGCCACAAGGACCGCCACGTGTCCAAGCGAGCCATCGACATCATCCACGATGTCCTCACGGAGGTGATGATGACTAGCCAGGAGCTACCTCACTTCAACTTCCATGAGGCTCTTCTCAAACCCTTTGAGAGTCTGCTTAGGCTGGAGCTCTGTGACGGTGATGTCCAAGATCAGGTAATAGCAGTTAATCTACATCTGCTTCTTTCCACCCAGGTGTACTGAATCGCAAATAATGCTTGTGTGTGCCATTGCCCTATATATACAGTAATAGGGCAATATATCTAGGAAGCTCCCTTGTCTACAGATGTATGTAACCATGTGAGTCGGATACACCATGCTACAAATATACAATTTTTGTCATTACAAAAACGGGCCAAAACATTTAGAGTAATTGTCTGGTTTGTGCAATTTCATTTAATTAGCCTTGAAATATCATCTTTTCTGCAAAAAGAAATATTGTTAACAGTTTATTTCTTAATTCTAAATGAAATAACATGTTTTATACTGCTAATTGGTTTTGCATTATGTTAGTTGTCAATACATGTCAGATGGTATAAATTCCTTGAGAGTTAACACTGGTACATTCTTTTCATCCCTGTTAGGTCGTCTCTTCAATATGTGAGCTTGTTGAGGGGTCCTTTTCAAACATCAAGTCTGGCTGGCGCCCTCTGTTTGGAGCCCTGCGAGCAGTGCGCATGCAACCCCATCAGCATCATGAATCTGATGATTCACCGGACAGAGCAGAGCACCCATTGGCCCCAGTGTGCAATGTGTTTGAAGCTTTCCTCAATACCGATAACGTGACTGTGTTTGCGAATGCTGCCATCGACTGCATACTTTGTCTTCTTAAATTTGTCAGGGGTGGAAGTGAGTTGAGAATGATGTATTGCAACAACGATATTTGGATCCAAAATCAACAACGTGTTCACTGGTTTTTTTAGAAAATGTGATAAAAAGAAAACCAAGCTCATAGATACAAAGAATGAAAAAGATCATTGCACAGATGTACACAGAAAAGGATTAGAAGAATTGTGTAGCATTGTTTATTTTGAATGAAAGATCGCTAGTAACAAGTGCAGAATTGGAATGTTTTAGCTGGAATTTTGTGAGGTGAGATATAATACAAAATGGTTAACATATAATGTTTTTCTAATGAGAACCTCACCTTAACGTGTATGTAGCTACCATAGTTTTCAGTAGCTATATTGCTTGATAGTAGAATATTATTTAGATATACAATGAAACAAAGAAACTAATTAAAACAAGCTTCTTGAAATCTTCACTGTAATCTACGAATGTAGTTCCATAATAACTCCACACATGCTTTCACCATTAAGTTGCATATTTTGTTTTCATAAATTTTTATCTCAAGGCAATGCTGGTATATCAGAAACCAGCAGTGAGGCTGAAGAAGGTGACGGTACCGGCTCTCAGGCCAAGCCCTCATCCCCACGGCAACGACCCGATGACCTACGGTGTCTTCGACCTCTGCTTCCCTGCGCTCAACTACCTTCACCGGTGCCACAAGATTCTTGCCTCCATTCACCAGATGCCATCCTGCCCTATGTTCAGAGGAGCACATTCCATCAGGCTGGTAGCCAGGGAGAGCTTCCCTGCAGGAGAAATGTCACCTCAAAGGTTAGTTTATACTGAACATGGATTGGCAGTCATTTGAATTCAACTTGCTTGATCTGTACATGTGGTCCACTATGATGATAATAATAATAATAATAATAATAATAATATGTCTTGTTTACCCAGGGCAGCCTCATCAGTATTAATACTGTTCTTCCTGAGGGCCCTGCAATCATATTATTACCCAGGCTTTAGCCGAGCTACCATGATAAGACGCTCAAGCATACATCTTCCTACCGGGTATCCATTTACTACACTTGGGTGGAGAGTGGCAAATGTAGATTAATATCTTGCCAAAGGACATTTGATTGTCCCCTTTGTTGGAATTTTGACTGCTTGAAGTGTGTTTATATTGCATTCTGTTTGTATCATTACCTCCCTTTTCTCACCTATGGGTTAAGTGCACCATAGCTATTTATCAAGGGGAAATAAAGTAAATTTCTTATGAATTGTAATGACTTCAAATGTAAATAGTCTTCCATTGTCAGTAACTTGTAATTTATGATAAAGAACTAAACAAGAGAACTCCAGAAGATGTCAAGATGATGCATGAAACTGGGCACAACTCCATGCTGCCGTTGCTGTAGGTGGCAAAAGCATAACCATTGGCTAGTGTCAAGCAGTTTTGGGGGAGTTGTATGCATTTAACATGCACATGTAATAGAGTTGAAATTCCCAGGTGAATACTAGATATCATGAACAAATTGAGCTGAGAAATTAAAGGTTGCGATGGCATTAAAGAAGTTTTCAGTTAAGAACTGTGACATTTATATACCAACTTCTTTAGGAATACAATGACAATAGCATATTTTCTCTTGTGCTGGGGTAGGTCCTTCCCTCTACCAAGCTCCCCAACATCTCCCAGACATGGAGGGCTGTCATCCCTCGGTGTGGATGATGCACTCTTCCAACCTATCGCCATGGAATCAGTGGATGACTACACAGGCATCATCCGGGTGTGGTTCCTTCTGCTGGAGGGTTTGACAGGAGCAGTGGCCCTCTGCCCTAGACGATACCAACCCCCTACTCTAGAGCTACTCTTTGAACTCCTGAGGGCTATGGCAGTCAATCCCGGTAAGGAGATTGGTACTTTAAGCTCTCGTTGTTTTGATTTGATTTGCTGTGATTTGACGTTTACCACATATTGGCAACATAGTAATTAACAATGATGAATCTAACACAAACTTACTGATTTTTATTCATTCTCAACATTAAGCTTCTTTTAATGGAAAACAAATTCAGTAAGAACTGATATTGCACTTTTGTAAAGCTATTCTTTGACTGGAATCTTTAGATAGTAAAATTGCCTGTGGATTCTCAATTCCTTATTGTATTCAACAAATAAATTTCTGGAGAGCTCAAGTTTCTTTTATTTGATATTTTAGTTCATCCATATTCTCCATTTTCTCACTGGCTCAGGCCCCATGTTTGGTGTCTACGCTGTGACCGAGCTCCTCTTACCCATGATGCACTCCTGGGTCCGTCGCAACCGCCATGTCCACTCCACCTGGGACGCCACCACAGCCAACTTCAAGCAGGCATGTGGCCTGGCAACTGATCTGGTGGTGGAGCACCTGACCCAGGAGAACACTCAGGAGAACGCCCAGTCAGCGGGTAGTACGGATGGGGTAGAGGCTATCCCACAGCTGCCACCCATAAATGGCCGTTGCCTGATGCTGAAGCAGATGCTGGACATCCTGGTAGAATGTATAGGGCAGTCCAATGAATCGGTGGCTAGGCTAGGATGCTCCTGCATCAGGTAGGTTGCTCCAAAGACATATTCAATTATTGAACCAAGAGCAGCACACTTCAGAGATTTGAAACTAATGATAATAGCATCTCCTGAGTTTGGGTTATCACATAAACGTTTTATTTCTGCATGTTTTACCTGTGTTGATATCAGTTTTAACCATTCTTGTAAACAGCAGATTGAATCATGAGGTTGCTACATTTTTCATATAGATTGAATGTGCTACAGATTCATTCCTTTATGCTTTTTAATGATAACTGTGTAAAAGGAGATATTTGCATGATAGGAAAAGAAATATGCATTATCATGTGATACCAATTGATTATCAATCACTTAGTTTACATTCTTGAATCTTTCTCATTTTTGAAAAATATCATCGCAGACATCTGTTACTGAGTGCCGGTCCTAGTTTCACCCATGACATGTGGACCGTGGCCTGCAATGGCATGCAGCGAGCTGTGGCGACCAGCCTCCGAAGCATCAGACAACTGATGTCCTGCTTCCAGCCCGGTTCTGACGACTTCATGGGAGATGTCTGCCCTGTCAAGGTCGCCGCTCGCAAGGATGTGACGGATATGGAGTACCTCAGGCTGCAACAACTTGCACAACAGGTGAAACCATCAAATAGGAGATGTGATTATATATACTGTATTTATGTGCACATGCAAGACAGGGTGCTCTTTTGATCCTGCCTCTGCTACATAGGTCTGGAACAGGCAAACTGTACTGTAACCTGTTCATTGCGTATTGAACACTCTGCTAGCAATACAAATGAATTATATAGAAGTCACAAAGCATTTTCCTTTGTTACAGAATAGATAGCAAATACCTTGCTTGACCTTTTATTCAATTTTCCTAAATCATATCAGGAACCTCCTGTTGGATGTAAGATTAAGGATTAATTAATTTAAGTAAAACGTCAAAATTTTGCGACTGAAAATGTCTCACTTAAAGATTGTGCTGTGAATATCACCAATGATTTTCTCCATTACATGTAGGTATTCCAATTGGATTCCCAGCGACCTCTTTCCATGGAGATGACCCCTCAGGATGACCCGAGGTCATTCATCTTTATCATCTATCCTCCTGATACGGACCTCACCACCAATATTGATCAAATTAAATCCAGGTACAATATGAAGTTCTCATGATTTCCTATGGAATAAGAAGCTACCATTTTCTTTAGTATGATCATGTCCATTTATGATGATTTATAAATATATATTATTTTTAATGACTGTGTCTCCAGTATCTCAGGAATAGGACTCATAGCCATAGGTACAATCCCATATTCTTTCTTAACTTATACTCTATGAATTGGGTAAATTCATTAATTGTTGTGTAAATGGTATTCTGTAGGAAGAAATTTATTAATGTTTTTTTGTGCATCTTGTGGAAGCTGAATCTGGGTAACATCGTATTCAGAGCTTTATTTAGTATTTTGCATGTTTTTGTGTTACTTTTTAATGGGTTTAGAATGGCTAAGTTACATGATCCAACTTTTTTTTCTTCTCAGGGTGTCTTTCCGTGGTATAGTCCTCGGTCTGTTAGCTCATCAGCTTTTAGTTCAGACGCTAGGTACCATCCTCCTCCATGGCTCTGAGATTCAAGTCTCCGGTGAACACACCGCCATCTCCACCACTAGCCTGCCATCAAAGCTGAGCCCCCATGATGGGGCGGATGGCCCCACCTCACCCACTACCACCACCGACTCCAGTAAGGTTCCCCCATTCGACTCTTCACTACCGGGCCTCCTGGCGTACCTCTCACCCCGAAACCTTTCTCTCCTCCTTGAGTGCTTTGTTCAGTCCTACCAGATTGCCTGTGAGTTCAACAGCAGGCCAGGGTTGAAGTTTCTCCTGCAGAAGGTGGCCAGGTTTGAGGTGGCAGCCAACCTGTACTGGCAGGGGGCAATGAGCTTCACCTTCTACCTCCACACCCTCCTGGAGCTCT
Organism: Mesocentrotus franciscanus; assembly: GCA_037976565.1. NCBI lineage: Eukaryota > Metazoa > Echinodermata > Echinoidea > Camarodonta > Strongylocentrotidae > Mesocentrotus > Mesocentrotus franciscanus. Next base: position 18,542,695 of record CP137671.1, on the reverse strand, counting down.
GCCACCATACCCCTCGGAATAAAATGGAGGCAGCCCATATTAAGGGGATCATACGGGCGTTGTGCAAGCATGAGGGTAGTCCTGAGCAAGTCACAAAATTTGGAGAAGGGGACATGGGTCCAGCAGAAGAGACATCACCGAGCACTGCCTCTCACAATGGAGATAACTCTCGTCAGCGATCAGGAACCTTGCAGAGTAGGGATAGTGTCAGCAGCGTGGACAACTTGCACCTGAAATGTGACTTGACATTTCACCCTAGCTCCTTGGGGGATCTCGACTGGCTGATTAAGCGGCTTCATGGTATCTGTAACGATGTCTGTGCCTCCTTCATTCAGCTGCATGTTACCCCAAATTGTGGTAAGAACGAGGCCCCTCTATCCTCAGACATGGCTCTCTTTTTCTTAGTGGCACCAACTACGTCACCTAAAGAAAGCCATGACAGGATGTTCACCTTCGAACTTGAGGATGAGCCTCTGTCCGATGGAGACATTGATGATGACGAGGATGATGACAAGGAAAGAGAAGCCAATGGCGAAACAAAACAGAGCAGGCAACACCGAAGCAGTCTTCCAAGAGCCAAAGGTTTCAAATTTGCCTCCCATTGGACTCCTAATGTCAAGTATGGGTCGGAGGTCAATGGCGATGTCAGAGAGCATGAGGTCAATGTGATCGAGCAGCGCAAGAAGATGTTACGACAAGGAAGCAGTGGAGAAGAGGAAGGGCAGATCTACACGGTAGCCACCAAGAAGGCCATCAAGAGTCTTATGCAGGAGTACAAGAAGCGCAAACTCCACCACTCCCGCTCCGTCTTTGTCAAGAAGCCCACCTTCAAGGAGCAGATGTATGGCCGCATCAAAGCCAAGGAAGCAGCAGCAACGCTGACGCCGGTGGAGCGCCAGCGCCGCAAACAGATCCAGGAGGAACAGAAGTCGTCCATCCTGCAGGACGGCGAGGCACAGATGCAGACGTGGGGCAACATGTTGGGCACAATGCTGAAGCTCCTACAGCTCCTACCGGACGAACAGTTCAGCGCTTTCCTCCCGGCCATCTTCCCTTGCATAAACCAGCTTGTATGTCATGTGACCAACGATCAGGTCAGGCAAGGGGTCATGGAGTTCATGGATAGGGTCGCACGCATTCATGGAATTGTCTGATTTCAACATTCCACTTGCAGATTATTCAAATGTACATTTTCCTTCAACAGTTAGGTATGAAACAAGTAGTTTTGATTGATTGATGGCTATGTAGATTTGTTGTTCTGAATTGCTCTGTACTTACTTTTTCTCAAGGTTATTTATTTGCTTTGTTTATGTGTGTAGATTACCACCATATTGGTTAATAGAAAATTAGAGATTTTGACTCGTTCATCTTGACATTACTTCAATCTTATTTCTTATACCGTTTAATTATATTGTGCTATATTATCTGTATTAAAATTATTAAGTAGATCAATGCGAGGAGATTATAGAGAAGAAAAAATAAGTGCGAACAGGCAAATCATCTCATGATCATCAATGTACATTTATTATTTAAACTCTTTTTGGTTGTTGTGGAGGATCTGTTTTATTCTACTATACTATCTTGTGCATCATTCTTAGAAAAACCTTGAAAAAAAGAAAGAGTATTTTGATTCTGCTGTGCAATATGAAGATACATTCCATAAGAAGTCATGAAACAGAAAATCAGGGGCCCGTTTCATAAAACTTGTTATCTATAACAATTCTAAATTTCTATGACAAATTTGCTCTCAGCCAATCAGATGCCATGATTTCAGTAGCTTATAACAGTAGCTTGTAACTTGTTATTGATATCAAGTTTTATGAAACAGGGCCCAGGCCAACCATTTTAATAACGAGTACAGTTATTAACAGCTCTCAGACAATTCATTAAGGTATCCCAAATTAAGGCAACCTTTATATTGCTTACTTTGACAATTGTGTTGTCATAGAATTTACTCAGATTTGAGATGGTTTCAAAAAGCAAGTGGTTTATTGAAAAGGGCACAAGTGTAGATGTGCAGTATTTTAATTCATATTTGATAAATTTTAATTTATTTTCATATGTTTTATTTTGCTACTAGTAGAGGCTGATATATTACATTCCAAATCCATACTTAACATCATTTTAGAGCAGCGGCAAGGTATTTAAATTTGTTAGCTAAAATGCATGTCTATATCTTAGAAAGGAGAATATTTTTTAACTGCAAAAGAAACAGATCTATGTTTGCATTTAGAGTTAGAAAATTCCACCAATTTACATGATACAATGTGCATGAATTTGATTTGATTTGTTTTTATGACATTACTTTGTATTTGCTCGATTCTTGAACAGCTTTATTTTAGATTAGATTAGCTTAACTAAGGGATGTATAAGTTGTGATTTAATGAAACTTGTTTGTCTATTAGATAATCCTAAAATTTAGAGAAAATTTTGAGGAAATTTTTTTTGGGATAGATTTACGGAATAAACCTTCCCTTTGAACTTCCATTTAAAAAAAGAAAGGTTTATTAATCACACTATGGTGGAAATATTTCTAAATATTTCTGAGTATAGACTATTGTGACTAACACCTAAACATTATACATATTTTTCTATACATAGTTTCTCCAGAAATTATTTGCCGGGAATCATCTAGATTTCTTTCATCTTATACCCAAATCAACGGTTTGAATACATATATTTACATATCGGCATGTGCTTGTATTGACAGCTAATATTTTCATTGAGATCTTCGATAACCTTGATTACATCATTTTTAAATAATGTACATTCTTGTGTTATTAATATAAATAAAAGTACTATAAACTACATGTATTCAATCTTTGTGGCTAATATACACAACTGTGCATACTGTACTCTCACATGTAAGTTAGTGAATAAATTTCAAGTAGAAACATGTAACTTAAGATCAAACTACAGCATAAAAGTTTGTTACAAGTAGGTTATAAGGCCTTTGAGGTTATTTTGATAATAATATTGATTTTATTTAGGTAAAACAGAATTCAATATGGCTGTCAACTCAGTTTCTTGATACCCTTACAATAAGAAAACATAAAGGCCAATTTTGAGTTGGGTTACGGCCACAATTGCAAGAAACTTCCCTGAAATACCAATTTACAATGATTTATTTCTTCCAACATTCTAGTACATTTGAAACTGAAAAGAAATCTTTAATTGTATACAGTATTTATGACAAGAACTTGTTCACACACAAACAATTTGTACTACTTACTACATGTATGTATTTCAGGATTCAGTTCTCATTGCCAAAACATACTCTCCTGCTTGATCATTCCAATGAGATAATCACATTTGATCATCACGATTATGATGGTTTTATTATTGATTATATGTGCAATTAATTTTCTTAATCACCTTTAACATTAATCATGTGCAATGTTTATTCAGGTATTTAAGTGTATTGATATAAATTACATCGTGAGGCATGTATTCTTTTATTTCACATATATTTATTCAAATTATGATATGGATTAATGATATAGTTTTTTGCCATAAAAATATTTAAGTTTTGTGTCTTTATTTATTCAGTTATGTATTTATATATTTATCTATTATTGATAAATTAAGATGATCTGTCTAAAGATAAAGTTGAGTTTTGGTCATGCAATTGCATTTGTAAAAGAAACTGTGGAAGTGATTGGTAAAGGTTTATCATATGTAGCAGATAAGTATTGGTGTATACTCTGAGTTTTTGGAATCATCAAAATAATGAGAAATAGGCCCAGTCTTGCTAAAAGTCACATGCACTGTACACATAGATTTGTATATGGGACTACATAAACGTGTAGTTTAAAAGTGTGGTGCACAACCTTTAGTTGAATACTTGTCATATTTTCAATATGAAGGCATTTAAAAGCCAGTCTTTTCAGGTGACACTTTTCCTATGGTACTCTTCATACACACTAACATAAAAAGAATGAAAAAGATCACAATTTATTTTTTACCTGTCCCAGAACTCAACTTTCTCTTTTTTAATACTGGTACGGGTAGGCAAATCTTATTATTGATTTTATCTCCTATTGAATGTTATAGATTCTCTTGTTCTTTTGTTGAAGCATGAGCAAGGGAAGTTCATCCATGTTCATGAGGACGTGGACTACATATATTTGTGCATTAAATATAGATTATTAGTCATTAGCGTAATACATGTAACTTCTAATTTTCTCTTAATCTACATTACCTCTGATAGTTTATCATGTTCAATTGTTATTGTTTCATGGCATGAAGCCATGCGAGGATACAAGAAGAATGTATGATTTCAACAGTCTTTTAAATATATATTTGACATCCATCTTAGTCACTCTGAAATAATGTGGTTTAAAATACTTAAGTAGAATATATCACATTAATGCTTTTTTTTTTGCTTGATATTATCTTGATTCTTAATCATTTTACAAATCTAACATCTGACTTATTCATACAAGAAGAATTGTAGTTGTATTATTAGTGTAGGCAAGTGTGCACATGCAATGCAATTGGATTCTTCATTAACATTTTGAGTATACATGTACATGTACATATAACTGAAGATTCTGCAGTACAAGGTTTACGTGCATAAAAGTGCTGCAGTTATTCAATCTGATGAAAACAGTAAGTACAAATAAGTTTACTGTCAGCTGTGGGGAAGAGTCTTTAGTTTGTGCATACTTTAAGAGAACATCATGGTTAAGAATTACTGTTAAATGTATTTCATAATTTGGGTGACTGCCTTGCACACTTTAAGCAATGATTAATGGTAAATTGTTAGAAATAGAAAAGATCTTTCAAAGGGTATAGAGACTTAAATCCTTGCAAATCTATGGTTATAAACATGGAGATTAATTAAATATAGAAAGGAAGAGGACTTGAATGTTTGTGTTGTCATATTTTGTCCCTATCTTTATGTGCAGAAGGGTGAAAGGGATGAAGGAAAGAAGTTGAATTTGAGAATGACTTTACTTACATTCTCTCTCTCTCTCTCTCCCTCCCTCTCTCTCCCTCTCTCTCCCTCTCCTTCTCTCTCCCTCCCTCTCCTTCTCTCTCCCTCTCTCTCCCTCTCCCTCTCTCTCCCTCTCTCCCTCTCTGCCCCTCCACCTCACCTTTCATTTCCCTCCTCCCTCTCTCCCACCATGAGTGAAATTTATGATGATGCTTGAAATAATTTATTATGGTTGGATGATAATATGAAAAAGGACGACATTGCACACTATGCTACCTTCTACCTTCTCTCTCTCTTCTCTCTCTCTCTCACACAAGCACAACCTCTCTTGTTCTCAGTTTGTCCTTTATCTGAATAATTAGTGATCAAGATTCATCAAAGTTCAAATTGCACCATCATAGAGCAGTGATATTCTACCTGTTTAACCCAAGCCCCCATCTGGCTAAACTACCAAATTTGTTCAGCGACATTACAATGTGTAACCCCCTGTAAATAGAGGTGTCGTAGAGTAGTGGATACGTTACCGGACTGTGGATCACATGGTTTACAGCAATAGTGTCCTTTGGCAAGACATTAATATTAATTATACAATTGCCACTTTCAACCCAGGTGTACTAAATATGGGTACCTGGTAGAAACGTATTCAGTGATTACTTTGAGTGCCTCATAGGGCAGCTGGGCCAAAGCCAGTGTAATAATACTATTTAGTGTAGGTAATATCTGGAGCATCCCCCGGGATGGATACATGCGCAGTATAAATGTAGCCATTATTATTAACACAAATCTACATTTAAACCATATGTTAATTACTAAAGACTCCAAAATTACCTGTGGCGATCAGGGCCCTAGTACTAGCTGTTTCATAAAATTTGTTTTCACGACGAACACTGTTATAAGCTACTGAAATCGTGGTATTTGATTGGCTGAGAGCAAATTCGTCATAGAAATTTAGCATTTGTTATTGATAACGAGTTATATGAAACAGGGCCCAGGTCTCACAGGACCACCATCACGAACCACCATCACCAAGTGAGCAGTCAGTTCGCATGTTGGAGCCAGAAGTTCATTAACTCATTATACAAAGAATGAATGCCTTCTAGCTTCAAACAGTTGAGTTATAATATCAGACACTCTAGACAAATATGAAATCAATTAATAAAATTCAAAACAGATCTACCACTTTTCTGTGTTCTGAGGAATGCATTTCCCCAATAATCTTTATCAATATTTAATCACCCCTCTCATATATGTAATGCAAAAGTCGGTGACAAAACAAACAAAATCAGTATCACCTTGTTCATAAGAACATATGTTTTGTACATTTGTGGGTGTATTTACAAAACTCTATATAAAATGTCTTTTGTATTTACATGGTTTACTTCATGCAATATAGAACAAAATCATGGTCAAGAAAATTGAAATAAAAAGTAATAGCGATGATATAGACAAATCAAAATATCATTTTGCATGTGACTGAAGCAAAAACCTAGCATACAAGAAGGCTTCTCCAGATATGGCTCGGTAAACGGCCCCAAAAATATATGTCACGTTTTTTTAAACGTGTAAAGAAATGATAACTGTGTGCAACAAAGGACTTGCACGTATTCATTGAGCTCTGAGTTATAGAATAGAAAAACGTGAAGCATATACCATACCCTTTATGTCATCGTTATTAAAAAAGATTTCAGCGGTTTTGCCGCTTGTGTGTGTAATTTTTTTTTTTTACAGACGTGTATCAATCAGATATGATTATTTACGTCTGGGGACCGACCTTTAACGTCACCATCCGAAAGACGTGACTCAGTTTCGAACCGGGGTCGCTTGAGCCCGAGCGTGCTATCCGAACAAGCCTTCATACATTGCAACTTTTTAAAAAATCAATGCCATGATGTAAGTTGTAAAAATAATATAATTTGCTTTTTCCTTTTCATGACATAGCTGAGACTACATGTACATGAAATACTCTTCTGTTGCACTGTTTTTAGTAAAACAGGTCAATACTGTATATAACGGTTCATACAATTTTCTTGAGTAAGATTAGTTTTTTGTAGAGGGGATGTCAGTGTTTTGTCAATTATACATGTACAAGGTATGATTAACTTTTCATGAATTCATGTCATGTACCGTAAACAACTAAATTATTCATACCTTTGGAAATTTAGTGTTTTTTGTGTTTTTCGTAACTCAAGAATGTAAGGTGGACTGGTTGAATAATGCCTTTGTTGAATACTTTTAGATGTAAGCTTTAATGTGTCACATTCTCAATAAATATAAATCGTGACGAATCAATTTTTCGCATACTTAAAAAATTGCAAAACTTGGTAAGGGTATGAATAATTTAGTTATTAACTGTTAAAATATAGTGAACATTGTATTAAAGACTTTGGTATTACCGGTAAGTGTTTTAATACCACTGTCACACATCTACATACACGTACCGGTAAAATCCCCGCGTAAATCAAATGTATAATGCCAATTTGTTTTTTTAATGACTTTTCATGCTCATTGTCTGTATTTTTCTGCAACTTTCAAAATGATGTCCACAAGAATTTATTGGGAGATCGTAAGTAAACGGCTTTCTGCAAAACACTGTCACCTTTGTATATTGGCTAGTCAAAAGAAAGGATTCCTAGACAACTACATCCCCTGGACCAAGAATCGTTGGATAGTTACATCACCCTATATTGCATATTGCTATATAGCAAGGATATGAATAAGGGATAATTGCTCTATGAAATAATGTACATGTACATTTTGATGCATTAAAGTATGGGGTTAGTTGTCCTTATGAATAATTCTCCAACAGCTCCATGTACGTCCTTTTACCCTTGACAACCCTTATATCCCCTTTGGACAACTATCCAACTGAGGTAAATATATTTTATTCCCCTGACAACTACATGTCCCTCCCTAGAACCATAGAAGGAAATAAAGGGGGGTAACTACTACAACGTCAATGAATTGCAGTGTTTAACAAGGTACAATGGCAGATCCAGAATTCACTGAGGGGTGGGGTCGGCACACGTGGCAAGCAAAGGTTTTTCTGTCATCGGGTATGCCGTCACGGCTACAAACTTTTCTGACAAAAAAATAAAATAAAAAATAAAAAATGAAATAATGTCATCAGTCTATGATTATTTGTTTTACCCCTTTATTCATTTATATATATATATATATATATATAATTTTTTTTTTTTGCGGGGCTGGGATTTCTCCAAGTGCCCCCCCCCCCCCCGATCCACCACTGGGGAATGTACCCTTGAAAGTAATTCTTTTTACAGAGGAATATCATCCTAAGGAGAAAGTGACCAAAGGGGATAGCTGACTGTCGTCTCGAGAAAGGTGTAGAAGTTGACCAAGGCTGGCTATTCGAGGGTAGATGTGTCAACAAGATTTTCAATCACAGTACCATGCAAATAAATACAGGGTTCATACCTTTGGACAAGCAATAATTGTTTCATGTAAAATAAATAATACTTCCCTTTGCAAAACTATTTTATGAGATACTGGGAAAAAAAGAAATTCACACAATGAATAAGATAATAAAACTCTTGTCCATATGTAGACTAACTGTTCTAAAATATAATCATGTAAACAAAAATAAGAGAATACTTCATATTTCAGCTCCAAATATAGTTATTATTAAACCTAAACGGTTTACATTATAAATGAAATAATCATCAATGCACTCTGAAACACGGGTTAAACTTGACCTTGCAATATATTTTCAATCATGACTATCTCGCTGAGTAATTGTAATGTATTCACAGGCAACTTCATCGATGGTATCAACATTTTCACTGGTGGTATGCGAATCAAATTAAATCACCATGCATGTCTTTAAGTAATTTTTTGGATATCCCTACAGGTCGATCAGTTTAAAACCACGTCCTCTAGAACACTCGCTAAGCCTCGGTCCCACTAGCCATTGGAGTGTCTTCAAGCTTTTTGGAACATCACAACAGGAACACCATGGTCACCATGTCCATGAGACTACTACACTGTAGCTTAACCTACATGCAATATGGACATCAGGGCACTGTCTTATAAAGAGTTGCGATTGATCTGAATCAATCGCAAGTCCAATCAATCGCAAATCTTCAGTTTCCTATCTCTCTTATGTACATAGTTGCGATTGATATCAATTGAAAATAAGTGGCGATTAATCACAAATGTTTATAAGACAGGCCCAGGTGTCCATAAAATACTGTCAGGGGCATCGTGCGCTGTAGAAAAGGAGTGTCTTCAAGAATTTTGTATATCACTAATAGAATACAGGGACACCATCCCCTGAACTTACTAGCTACAGCGTACATGTACATGTAGGCCTGCATGGTGCATTTTAAGGTGAGTGTCTTTAAGCTTTCTTGGACATTGCAACAGGATAAACAGTTTGGAACAGTGTCTCCTAGAATATTGCTAGGCCTAGATGACATATGGGTACCAGGTGTGCACAAAATACTGTCAGGAACATTGTGAGTTTAGTCAAGCGTTTTTGAAGATCACAACAGGAACCCTCGAAGACCATGTCCTCTGGACTACTAACTCAGGCCTACATGGCAGAGGGGCATCGGGTGTGCATAGAATACTGTCAGGGTTGTTGTGCACTTAACGCAAGAAGTGTCTTTAAGCTTTCTCAGAAATCGCTTCACATTGAAGAGTTGGAAACCATGTCCCTTAGAATACTCACTAGGACTCCATGGCACATAAGCATTGCACGTGTGTGAAATATATGTACACCATGTAATGTCAGAGGTCATTCTTCAAGCATTTTTCGGGTATCACTACAGGTTAAACAGTTTGAAATCATGTCGCGTTTGACGTGCATCAAATACTGTTGGGGTGTTGTGCACTTTAAATGAGTGTCTGCCAACAAATTTGGACATCACGACAAGAACACTTGGACACCGTGTCCCCTGGACTACTAGCTAGGTCTACATGGCATGGGGGCATCAGGTTCATCGTCCGAGCCGTCTGTGGAGATTCCTGTGATGCGATAACCCATGTTCATCAGCATCACCTCCAGGGGGTCGGCTTTCATCCGTCTCTGGTTGGCTGTTGCTGCCGTGTCAGGCTCCGTGATGCAACGGTCGTTGCTGCTGCCGTCCTGGAGATGGTAGAAGCATAGAGAATAATGACTAGTGCATACAAGTACATTATATCCCCTTTGCACTTTCTCCACTCCCTGGGGAGCATTCCAGCCATGCACCAATTATTAACAAACACTCACAATGCCGAGCATATTACGACTTACTTTATCATCATTACCCAAGGCATTGGCTTTACAACCATCTATGTATCAAGCCTTCAACAATGTACATTCATTCACTTTCTTTCAAATATTCGGGGTTCAGTTTCTTGCTTTCAAAATGAAATTGTATTTATCCATATCTCTGTCTAATTGCTTTGTGCCTCATAACTTCGAAATTTCATTTTCCCATCATCACCTTCGTCAACAACATCATCATCATTATCATCATCATCGTCACTATCATCATCATCATCATCATGACAGCATGAATTTGTTTCTAAAATGTGCACAACTTCCAAAAACAGAACGCTTCGAACATATTTTTTTTGACAGTGCTCTACATGCAGTGGCTCCCAACATAATGCATTCTGTTAAATTATCAAAACAGATTCTTTGTTTGCAGACTAACCTGAGGTCGAGGGCTCCATAACCTGACGACAGGGTCAATGCCACTGGTTGCTAAGAGACAGGAGGATGGATGTGGTTGAAGGCAGTTGACAATGGAATCGTCCCCTCTCAGAACGCGAGCAATGTTGGTGGTCTTCCGATCCCAAATGAAGAATGAGCCGTCGTCCGAGCCGGCCATGATGTATTGGCCATTACTGGATAGGGATATGATTCGGTCTTTTATTGGCTACTAATCATTTTATTTACCATCTACATGTATAGAAGTTAGATATAAAGTGAAACCTGTATAGAGAGACCACTAGAGAGAGACATGAAAGGTAATCTTTACATGCAGGTGGTCTTTATGTACAGGTTCCTTTCAAAGATGGTACCATGAACAAACCCTGGTCAAGACCGGGAAACAAGAAGTAAATGCATAGTCTAAAATAGACAGGTAGTCTTCCTGTACCCATGGTTGCAATTAAACAGGTCCGACTATATCACAGGGCATGTACATGTAGACATGTCTGTCAAACATTTTTCCTGGGTTTGATTGCCGGACGAATGAGGAAAACTCAGAAACAAACAAAAAAAGAGGAAAACTTCTCTTTCAACACATTAGAACAAACACGATTGTACATGTAAAACTCTTTTGGCAATTATGCACACAATCATCACAAGAGTAATGTGTATTCAATTCAAAATAGCATACTGAAAATGGATACTGAAAAACTATAATGTTTTATATTTCAAGACATAAACTAAATGTATGATCTCCTTAATTTGAAAGAAAGGTGAATATGTCTGAAAAGGATAGTGAGAATGAACAGGACGTTGACAGAGTTTAATGAGGGTATAGGGAGAAGACAGAACAAGATAATGAAATTTAAGAGTGAGTACCTCCCAAAGAAGTTGGCTTCCTTGATGTCTGTGGTTGTATTGCAGTGCCCACAGTATCGCTCTGTGTAGTCGTAAGCATCATTTCTAAGTTCTTTCTCCTTCGGTCCAACTGCCTCACTGCTGGACGACTTTGAACTGCCAGGTGGAGACTCTGGCCACTCTTGGTCACTAGGGGCTTCTGCAACATGAAAAATTAAATTGAGGAATTTGAGAAATGCATAATTAAGGTGATAAACATGGTGAAAAATATTCAATGCCTTGTACAATGCCTTCCAAATGCTAAACTACATGTACAGTACATGTATATCAAATGGGTTCACATTTAATTGCATTTGCAGAATTGAGGATGGTTTAGTCTATTTTACATGATTTTTAAACTGTATATTATCTTAGAAAATTACTGTACGGTTATGTGTTTTTATGGGATAAGAGGAAATATGTCTGTTCAAACAATTATTCAAGTTTATGGTTGTTATTCTAAATAAATGAGGCTGTTTAGGGTCTGTTTATACTGGATGTGCTAGACTACCATGCTGCAAAGGGCAGCTTACAAAATTGAACACTCACAGAGCTTCATGTTCAAATGTCAACTCCAAAATGGGTTTCTTTTCTCACCATTAGTCCGTTTGTCAGTACTCGAGAAGACAGCAGCAGTGATGTCCCTCTCCAGGGCCTGGCACTCGGAATACTTGGCGTACTCCGGGAACTTGGTCTTGAATGACTGCAGGCACTGATGGGCCTCACTGGACCAGGTTAACTGAAGCAGACAGCGGGCCAGACGGAAATGGGCCTTGCGATGCTTGGGGTCTAGGCTCAAGGCACTATGGCAATCACGGAGAGCTGCGTAAATGTCCCCATCCCTGCATGTAAAGATGGTTGCTAAATTATTGATTAACTACTAATTTGGTGCAGACATGTAGATATAAATGAGTGAAAACAGGCAGCGGGCTAGAGGGAAGTGGGCCTTGCTATCTTTGGCGCCTAGGCTCAAGGCATGATGGCACTTGCGGAGAGAGATGCAAAAATGTCCCCATACCTTCATAAGAAGGTGGGTGGCAAAGAATTTGTTTCATATTCATCAGGCTAATGTAACTTTACATAAAGCAATTACCAAGAATGCATATTTTTTTTGGTCCGTTTGCTACAGAGCATGAGATGCATATACACTTACATATTATACACAAAGTGTATCTGAAAATTAATACATATAACTTGACCACCTAAAGTGTCATTTAGATATATCATAAACATCATAAACATCACTGATAAAGCATAACATCATAAACATCATAAAGCACCTCAAAAACAAGCAAACATAATTTCTTCAATATAGACAGATAAATGAGTATGCTTGGAGGCCTTTGTTGCGTGCAAAACCCTTTTTGTTTTTCTAAAATCAATCAATTTTGCTTTACCATCCTCTTTTCATGTAAGCTGCTGCTCTATTGCCGAAGAGTATAGCGTGGTCAGAACACATGCTGATGGCCTGATTGTAGAGACGGATGGCCGAGGTATAATCCTTCTTGTCACAGTAGAATTTGTTCGCTTCATGCTTCCATGCTTCAATCTTAGGAGGGAGTTCTTTGGTTGAGCTGAAAGGGGACAAGTGGAGGAAAGAGTAAAATACTTGGAGGGTTACATGGTACATTACGTGGGGTTGGTGAAATGATATAAACTACATTTACTAAAATTGATACCGATAAAGCCTTGGGGGGTACAATGGCAATAGTACAGTGCATGTTAAATTCATAGTAAGCATCATGAATTATAATCATCTTCTTCCTCCTCATATCCTTTTTTTTTTGCGATATGCACGGTACACCATCATTTTCATCAACAACACAACCACCATCATCACCAACATTCTCACCATCCTCGACACCAATAACTCATCAGTATCATTATCATCATCATCATTACCATCACCATTTTCATCACAATCATTGTCTCACCCTTACCACCATTATCATCATTTTCATCACAATCATCATTTCACCATCACCTCTATCATCACCATGATCATCACAATCATCATTTCACCAACACCACCGTCATCACCATCATCCTCGACACCAACATCCTCATCAGTATCATTATTATCATCATCACAATCATTGTCTCACCATTACCATTACCATCACCATTATCATCACAATCATCATTTCACCATCACCATTATCATCACAATCATCATTTCACCAACACCACCATCATCACCATCATCATCATCCTTGACACCAACATCCTCATCAGTATCATTATTATCATCATCACAATCATTGTCTCACCATTACCATTACCATCACCATTATCATCACAATCATCATTTCACCATCACCATTATCATCACAATCATCATTTCACCAACACCACCATCATCACCATCATCATCATCCTTGACACCAACATCCTCATCAGTATCATTATTATCATCATCATTACCATCACCATTTTCATCACAATCATCGTCTCACCATTACCACCATCAACACCATTATCATCACAATCATCATTTCACCAACACCACCATCATCACCATCATCATCATCATCATCCTTGACACCAACATCCTCATCAGTATCATTATTATCATCATCATCACAATCATTGTCTCACCATTACCATTATCATCACCATTATCATCACAATCATCATTTCACCATCACCACCATCATCACCATAATCATCATCATCATCCTTGACACCACCATCATCACCATCATCATCATCCTTGACACCAACATCATCATCAGTATCATTATTATCATCATCATCACAATCATTGTCTCACCATTACCATTATCATCACCATTATCATCACAATCATCATTTCACCATCACCACCATCATCACCATCATCATCATCATCCTCGACACCAACATCCTTATCAGTATCATTATTATCATCTCCATCCATTTCATCATCCTATTTCTCTTCACCATCCCTCACCCTTTTCATCTGCTTGAGGCGGCATGTGACCTAGATTGATGCCTCTCGCTTACCCTTATCATCACCATTATCATCACAATCATCATTTCACCATCACCACCATCATCACCATCATCATCATCATCCTTGACACCACCATCATCACCATCATCATCATCATCCTTGACACCAACATCCTCATCAGTATCATTATTATCATCATCATCACAATCATTGTCTCACCATTACCATTATCATCACCATTATCATCACAATCATCATTTTACCATCACCACCATCATCACCATCATCATCATCATCCTCGACACCAACATCCTTATCAGTATCATTATTATCATCTCCATCCATTTCATCATCCTATTTCTCTTCACCATCCCTCACCCTTTTCTTCTGCTTGAGGCGGCATGTGACCTAGATTGATGCCTCTCGCTGTGATGCGAGTAGCCCGCCCTTGCTGCTGAATCCTCCTTCTTTATGCCATTGGTTGGCTGGAAGAGACCATTAATTCCATTAGCTGGATCTACCGATGATCCGTTCGATGATAATGCTTCACCTATGTGTTGCTGGACTTCTGTTCAATTTAAGAATTGACATGAAGACAATAATAATACTAAGCAATATCTGTATATCGATAATCATCAAATCCCTGTCACGGCACTAACAACATTGGCGAAACATTAATCTATCTGCCACAAGCTCGTGGAGATCATCACACTACTCTTGAATGTTATGAAAACTTCTGTGACAAATTAATTACTCAAGTAATCTTACAAATTCTTCTGAAATGTTATGACATTGGATTCTAGGACAACTATTTTCTGAACGGATACCCACCTAGTAATACATACATGTACCCCTGGGTAAATGACCCTCTGGACAAATACCACTACCCAACTCAGTCAATAAAGCCCCAGCAACTACACCGATGGTAGGTATTCAGGGATTCATTTGGAAACTCTCATAAGGAAAGTTGCGAGGTATAAAAAAAAATAAAAAAATAAAAAAATATGGGGCCTCCTAAAAATCTACAAATAAAGATGCACTAAAAAAAAAAATTACCATAAAACAAGGCAACAACTTCTTTAAACTATATCTTCTAATTAATATGCTATATAAATAAATAAACTTTTAAAAAATCAGAACTAGAAAAGCATACCTTTACAAACGCCATTTGTACAATATCCATTGGAGCTTGGAGGATGGTAGTCGCCAACATTGTAGAGTCTGGGCTTCTGCCTATTGTTGACATCGAACAGGTAAACTTGTTCTCCTCCAAGGTTTGCTAAAAGTTCATGACCTGTAGGGCCAAAGGTCACATACGTTGCCACCAGTGACCGATATCTCCTCCCCCTCTCTTCTTCTTTGACAGGTAAATGTCCTGCAAAACATAAAAAGTGATAGCTGACATACATGCGATTGGTGCAATACATATGTGTTTCACTATCTTGGAAAGCAAACATAACTAGCTAGAGTACATGTACATGTTGTTGTTGTTGTTGTTGTTGGTTTTTATGACGTTTTCCATCGTCGTTAGATGAAATAAACTACATCTATGGCTTTAATATTCACTGAATATTTTAATATTTTATGAATATTTTATAAATTTTGAGTCTACATTGCTTTGCACAATTTTTTTTTTTAAAACAGCATATGTAAATTAATGAGCAAATAACTACATGCATCAAAAGCCTATATGTACATCTGTATGTTGTGGCATGTTCCATTTATACTATTTGTGTACATGGTAATTTCTGTGCTAAGTGGTACATTGAGGCCTAGAAAATGTATCAACGATTCCATTTGCTTTCTGCATAAGTTCTACGCCACTTTAGTATTGAACCCTAAACCTTCTCACCTGCTATGAAATATTGCACACATCCCCTTGGCACTTCACCATGGTCGTCGGGTTCAGGGGCGGGGGTCCTCCATGCCGACCTCAGAACCTCATCTCTTGAGAAATGAACAGCATGAGGGTTCAACATGCGAATGTCATACAGCCTGATGAATGGATCACTAGCACCGACTAGTAGAGAACAGAGATCAAACAGTGGGGAAATATTATACAGACAAATCTGCTTCTGAGCGAAAACCTGTTTAGAAAGAAAACATGTCAATGAGGATCACACTTTTTGTTTTGTAGCATTTCCTGTTCACAAAGACCCCGTCTATAAAGACCACGTAGTGACCAAATGTCACGAATTGTAATTTCTGTTCAAATTGTATCTTATTTTGGCATGTGTAATGATGTTTTACCAGTGTTATGCATTGATTTGTATATGTTTAATATGTATTGCTTTCCCATTTTCAAAATGGCTACTAGGGAGTCCTAATTTCCCTTACGTGGTATTTTTCTACTCTGCCTGTCTGGCTATGCAGACATGTTCAAACTGGTTCTGTCTGGTTCGTTAATATATTCTTTTGTGACATAGATTTTTCATTGTTACGCACAGCGTGTATGCTAGCTTGTTAATTGTTAATTCACATCTGTAGGACAAACATCATGGCTTGCCCTACCTAACAACACGTCATATATGAAATTTGCATTCTGACTATTGAAATACAATTATTGATAACACGTGAATGATATAATTTGAATGGGGCACCTAAGTATAAATTTGGTTACATTACGAAATTGGCATTTCGAATTAAATGGATTGAATTTATATTGTCTTACCTGCCAGTTGCTCAGGTCTGTGAGGGTTGATAGCGAGGCACTTGCATTCCCCATGCTTGCCAGTGTAATAGTTGAGATTGATGAGAACATTGTTACAGCTATCACTACACAGGTGCGGGGACCTCAGGTCAAACTGCCTGGATATAGCAACAACAAGAAGAGAAAATAAAATCACGTTACGATATGTAGTAGAGCAAGTCTCAGGTATTTGTATCATACATTATTCTCTACATGTACATCAAATATTTTAGCATACACAGCATTTAAAAAAAAAAAAAATGTATAAAATAAAAACAAACATTATTATCCTATCTTCTCCTGCATTCCAGGGGGGTGTTTCACAAAGACTAAGATCGACTTAAAGTTGGACCTAACTATGGCAGGCCATTCATGCCACTGGTTGCTCTCACATGATCTTTAGATAATATTTTCCCCTTCAATTATGAATTATCAAACAATGTAAATTCTGTAGATTTGTGACCATGATTGGTACATCCATTGAGAGACCAATGCCAGAAATGGGTGAGAGAAAACAGTGGCATGAACGGCCTGCCATAGTTAAGTCTAACTTAAAGTCGATCTTAGTCTTTGTGAAGCACCCCCCAGAACATATATGGGAGGTTGGTACTACTGCTAGTCTTTTCAATCCGACCAGCATGGCAGCCGAAGGCACATTAAGATTTGATTCTTCTACATTATAATCAATTCTACTAATTTTGAATTTTTATTATACCTGATGAATAAAGTAACATACCTTATCGTCCCATCTTCTCCCGCACTCCAGAACATATACGGGAGGTTGGGCACTACCGCTAGTCTTTTGACACGACCGGCATGGCAGCTGAAGGCATGTGTAGTCTCGCTCCTAGGCACGTTGTGAACTCGAACTTTGCAGTCGGCAGCCCCGGTGGCTATGGTCTCGTCTTGGGAATTTGGCAAGAACTGTGGAAGAATGAGTGGAAATACACTTCCTTGCTGAAAAGTCATACTTATTCTGTTTCCAGGAAACTGCATTTCCAAAGAGACTCAAAATCCATTTTGTTGATTAGACAGCTTTATAGATAAAATTCTCGGGTTTAGACAACCCTAAATTGCTAAATATGGCAAAACATGATAACCACAAACACAGATAGCCTGAACATGGATATGCAAATAATGAACACCCCCACTAAAGCCTGATAAACCTGATGCCCTCAACCCTACCAATAAAAGTAATACTGTATCATATTTCAATGATCAGTCATTTCTATTACATGTATTTGGTGTTTGATTCCACTGCATCATAGGAAGAAAAATATAACTTTTGGAATTGTCAGTACCTGATTTCAATATTTACATACCGTTACCTTCAATGAAAAGTGATGTCAGGGCTTACAACTGAGGAATAACTCAGAGAAACAAGTTTTTAAAATCAGACAAGACTATTAAAGTAACACAGTACTCACATTTCCATTTGAGTCCAAATTTATACAAATTGCTTTTAGCATCATGATTAACAGTAAATCATTAAATGGCATAATTATCACTGTATCTTTAGTCAGTTTGGTGTGCTATGATAATTTACATGTACAACCATATTTAGGAGATGTGAGTTGGTCTAGTGGTACGCTCACTTGGTCAGCTCTCTGTCTTCACCTACATGTACAAACTCACTCAGGCAGACCCCAGTTTGAGACTGAGTCACGTCTTTCGGATGGTGGTGTTAACGGTCAGTCCCCAGACGTAAATTAATCATATCTGATTAATACACATCTTTAAAAACCCAATTACACACCACACACACATATACAGTGTATATCTTTAGAAAAAGTTATAATACACGTAAAAAAGTAAGATTACTCCAAAATTGTCTTTGGTATGAGATTACACAAGCGTGTTCCTTACTTTAAGAGAGAAGATATTTCCAAGGTGGCCAGTACGGATAGTTGTCAATTTTTTCCTCCTGTGAGGATCCCAAATCACGGCCGTTAGATCATCCGAACCGCTGCCTAACAATCTGAAATTTAAAAGAAAAAAGGCTAGACGGTTATGAAGTTCAAAGGAACCTAATCATATCAAGAGAAGCTCAATGTAACCATTGTCAATGGATGTCATGGAAATTGAGATAACAGGAAATAAACAAAGAGTAGCAGTAGCAATGAAAAGAGAAGTTGTCAGATTTAACTCTTTTTGGTATGAATTTACATGTAATTCTCATTAGAGCAATTTCAATCCGTCTCGGAAATGTTACATTCCCATTACAAATGAAAGAAAACAACAAGAGACAAAGGCACAATCGACTTCTGCTTATAAATTGAGAATAATGTTACTTTTGCATAGGTAGAAAAAATATTATCAGTGGAAGTACACATCCTTAAATCCCAGTTGATTTTACTTATTCATGGTTGACTGTACATTGTAGCATTTATAAACATGTTAATTAATGTGTTCTGGTATACTTACGATCCTGATTCATTCCACTCCAAACAGTTCACACACCCGTTATGACCCTGAAACAATTGAAACATAAAATATGAAAAATGAAGAAAAAAAATTAAGGGGCCAGTCCTGCTTTTACACAAGAAGTATAACATACCGTGTGAGTCAAAAAAAAGTTTACACCTAGAAAATTGCTAATTATTTTAAAAATCATCTATGAACAGTAAATTATTATACATCTTATGAAAGAGCGTTTTATCCCAAATCATTTGGTATCATTTTTGTGAGGTATGTGTTCACGCTTGGATGAACAGGAGGCATTGTTTGCGAGAGTGCAAAAATTGACTTGCGCCAAAGTGATGCCTACATGTACAGTATGTCATATGTTGGGATTAAAGTGAGAGAATGAATTGAATGGATCAAATGAGATACATTGCATATATGCTTTTTGCAGAAGCAAAGTCACACACACACACGCGCGCGTGCACGCACAAATGTTAGTTGATATTTGATATGTGTGGCATGATTAATTTTGTTAGAGATGTTATTTGGATCTGCAATGACCGAATTAATACCCAAATTCCAATTGTTTTATTCAAACATCACATAAGCAACTTTGGCGCAAGTCGATTTTTGCACTCTCAAATAATGCCTCCTGTTCATCCAAGCGTGAACACATACCACACAAAAATGATACTAAATGATTTGGGATAAAACACTCTTTCATAGGATGTATAATAATTTACTGTTCATAGATGATTTATAAAAATTATTAGCAATTTTCTATGTGTAAACTTTTTTTTGACTCACACTGTATAATAAGACTATTTGTTCATTAATTACAATAAAGTCAAGCTCGATTACACACTATGTCAGAACTTTCACAAAGTGTACCCTTGCAAGAGCATCAATTGATGAGATATGTTTTCTAAAAAGGAGAGCTTTACATCAAAGAACTATCAAAATGTTCTGTAAAGGGTTTTACAGCTCCCTCATATTTATCCTTATCAGAGATTGATTACATACACAGTTGAAATACTTTCTCAGTTCAACTATTATTAGTACTGGTTAGAATTCATTGGCCTTTTCCCTTGCAATGCAACATATTACCTCAAAACCTCCCAACGTCTTGTTTTGCTTTAATCCATTACCCATGGCAACCGGTGGTCCCTGTATTAAGCCTAGGGCAATGAGATAATCTAGAAGTCAAAGAGCTCCTACCTCTAATTCATGTTCCAAGCCCAGTCTGTTGATAAGTGTTTCATCTACATGGTGAATCTGTTGAAACTTCCTCACAGATATGTCCTAGACAGAGGAATGATAGATAATTAAATAATAAATAATTAATACAGATCATTACTAGAAATATGAGAGATAGATGAGAGATAGATGGGGAGAAGGAAGGGGGGGGGGGTTAAACCCACTACCACCTGACCACAAACAAACAAATATATACAAAATAATAAATGCTCATGACTCTAATCCTCTCAACTGAACTTATTTAACTGAAAAAAGTAATTAATTTAAATCCCTTGCAAAGAGAAGTAAGGTTTATGCTGTACCTTTTCAAATTTAATTTGCAGTTAAATATAATTCATCCCAGAATATAATATACATAGTTCAAATTTATTAAAAAGTAAGAATTGTTGTCTCCCATTAGAGTATAACATGTACAAACTCTGAATCCTGACACAAAGCAACTGAGCAAAATGTTTCTGAACTTATGTGTTATTCAGGTAATGAACATGTTTTAAAGCTTATCTACAGTATGTCAAGGATCAGGCCCATCAAGGATTGATTTCAAAGGGTTGAATTGAGTTTTCAACTCAGTTATTGTAGGGGAATGAAATAACAATTTCAATCGGTTGCAATAGATCATTTTCGTAATGTAACCAAATCTAATGCATGAATCTTTTTTTTTACAAATTATTTAATTCACCCGGTACGAATAATTGTATTTCAATAGTCAGAATACGAACTGCGAACTGCATACATTAGTTGTTGCCAGGTAGGACATACATTATGGCTTGCTCTACCTAACAACACATAATATATATGCATTTTGCATTCTGACTTTTGAAATACAACTACTCATTACAGGTTAATGAAACATTTGTATTTAGGCACTTCACAAAGTTGTATGCATTAAATTTGGTTACTTTACGAAAATGGTCTGTTATGCCTCAGTCACACCTTTGCGTATTTGGCTTGCGTATTGCTGCATATTTATGGCAAGCCGTGTTTACATTTATTCCTATTTCTTGATATCAAGAAATGAATTCTTGATATCAAGAGATGATTTTCTGTTGTAAAGCAATGGTAATTCTTGATATCAAGAAGTCGATTTCTCGATATAAAAAATGTGATTTCTTGATATCAAGAAATAGGAATAAATGTTAACGGCTTGCCATAAATACGCAGCAATACGCAAGCCAAATACGCAAAGATGTGACTGAGGCATAACTCTAGGACGAAGCTCTTTGCTGAGGATGCTTTTCTCCAATAGACTGGTTTACTAATACATTCATATTCATGGATCTTTCTTTCCTGGGGAACTAGTGACAAATTATTCAATTAACCTGTTATTAATGAATGAACTACAATACTTGGAATCTAGTCTGCATACATTACTTTGTGCTATGTCAGGCAAGCCTCGGGCAAGCTTTCTGGTCATCAAGAGCAACCTTTAATGCATAAAATTTGGATATGTGAGTTACCTTGTCTAGATTCCTTTGAACTGGTTGCAGGGCTGAGAGCAGTGGCAGTGAGGTAACTAGCACTAGAGGGGAACTGTTTTATTGGAAGGCACATTGACAACACATTTGCTGTCTCTGCTGTAGTGTAGAGCCTTCATTTTAGGTTGCAATTAAAGCTTGGTGTAAACACCAACTTCACCAAGAGTGTTTACAATGCACCTGCTCCGAACACTTACCCTAACCTCTCTCCTCCTGAGATGGTGCAAGACACTAGATGGCCTGGTGTCCATGGCGATTTATCAAGATGACCTTTACAGTGACCTCATGAACTCCACCATCTGACCCATAAGCCCTGCCAAAGGAAGAGTCAATGATTTCACTCATGAATTATACAATTAGAAACAATGAATGAAAATTCATACATGCAGGTCTTGCAGGAGACAACATTACATACAATGTGAATTAAAACATATTCAAAGCAGCTGTAATAAAACAATTACATTGACATACATTGCATACCAGGGGGTACATTTTTTTATGAGCCCTATAATTTCATGGCAGTAAATTTAGAATTACACATTACAGTACAGGAGAGAAGCATGAGGTAGCACAGGAAAGACTAATGTTCGATGAAACATACTTGTACATGTATTAAGTAAACAGCTAGCCTTAAGGGCTAGGTGATAATCTGAAATATGATATTGATATCACCTAGAATTAATTGGCACCCATACCCTTGCGTCAAGGTGATCCCCAGGCATTGGCTGGTGCTAAATATCATACTGTTAATGTTAAATCATTTTGTCAACCCTGTGATGTTTTCTATGTTTTGTATCATCTTGCCTGGAAAAAAAAAATAAATAAATAAAATAAATAAAAGAGTGATCTAAACAAAACATAAATTGCAATCATACATGTAATCACCCATTCCTGCACCCATTTTAGAAGGCGGGTGCAGGGAGTTCGCTTAATTCAGCGAACTCTGTGCGCATGCCTTAGTACACTAGCTAAACAAATTGCTATTGTTGTAAAATAAGTATCAAGTTGGCACAGCGAAAACAGGCATTTTGGGCTAAACAGCATTTATTTGCGTTTGTGGCAGAACGAACATCGCAAACTCGTGAGAGAGAGGTCAGAATTTGTGTAATGTATAATGCATGTTAGCTTCTTATCACCAGGAACACGTGGGAGGTACGCAAAGCGCTATCACTCGTTAACAAATTTCCACATTTTTGGTTAAATTCTTGACCGATTTCAACAGGGCTGTCAACCCTCCCACATTTGGAGGGAGTCTCACGCCACCACGCTCATTCTCCCGCCATCCCACCAGCTCGTAGCGGGAGACTCCCGCCACCACGCCCTTCCTCCCGATGTACATGTAGAATCTCCCGGTTTATGAAAAAAAACCTCCCACCAAATGGTAACATGGTAACAATTTTACCTCTTTTTTTGTGCTCAAGGGGTAGTGAGCACTAAACTCAACCCCCCCATCGAGCAATACGATCTCCTTTGAAGCAGTTTCCCAAAGTTGACAGCCCTGATTTCAATGTGCTTTGTATGAGAAGAAAGAAGAGTCCACTAGCAGTCGCAAGCACTGATAGGTTTATCAGGTGAAGGAATGGACGACTATGAACACATTTTAGGTTTTGTTTACATCACTCTTCACGCAGTGGTATGGGTGCCAACTAAGGCTTGTTGATATCAATATCATATTTCATATTATCACCTAGCCGCTACCCTGGATTGTGTCTAAGTGCAGTAAAGTCAACGTCAAAGATAGACCGAAAGCTTCAGTCTCTGATATTGACAGTAGTTCCGCTGAAACTACGCATGGCTCTACTGAACGCATATATACAGTATTAAACTTAAGAACATACATGTACTAGTGAGGGGAGGTTACACAATGCAGTTTGTGTGTGATTGCCATTCTCATCGGGTGCCCAGTAGCTTCAAGAAAATGGACAGATTAGCTGAAAGTAGATCTAAGTCTTTATTTTATTTTTACAATGATTTTTTTAAATCTTTAAAGTACATGTAAATTAAATCCATTTTCTTTCCGATCATCATTTGTTTCTAAATGAAACTGTTCAGTCTAAAGTCGTAAAGAAAAACTGAGGGCAAATTTTTCGCTGGATTTTCGCTGGAAAATCAGCTAGTTTATCTCCCTCCATCCCCCACCTTTTGCAATGGTTACTGTCTGTGTTTGGCCCTATGGCCTAGCTATGCCTATGGGGATCGAAGGATGACAAACGTCAGTTTATTAAAGAATTCTCCATACCAGAAGGTTATTACTGACTGTCTACGTCAAAGACAGACATCATAGAAAGTACGTACACTACTAAATGACTAGACAAGACTCGCCAGGCCAGCGCCAGGCTACACTAAACATGTCTACACGATATGCATTTAGGGTCTACACTCAATCAAGTCAGCTGCTGTGTATCCACACACGTACATTTGCCACTCACTCTCGAACTCCAGTCCAGCTTCAGTCCCTCGGCGATCGGCCTCACACTCAAAGACAGTAAATAACTTGCCAAAAACAGAATAACAGCACATCGAACTTGCGTACAATTTCTTATTCGTTATCACTACACAAACAGAATCTTTCTCACATAATACTTACAAAATTTCTTTGAAACAAGCTTATTTCTCAGACGCATACGACCTTTGACAGTTCGAGGTATTGTACATGTATTGCCTATTGGATTGTCGGTCAACCTATTATTCCTGTAAAAAAAAAAGGCAAAACAAAGCTACTGCGCATGCTCAGACCTATTAAAGGGTCAAAACCAGCTGATTTTCGCAATCAAATAGGCCTACAGGCTATACGCGTACGGACGTAATATTATAAAAGTCAAACTGTATCATGCTTCTGTTTTCGTTTGATTTGAGGACAAATTACATGTAATTCAAACTGATATACTGCCAAATAAAGAATTTCTTGTCTTTTTGATAATCATAAATTAAAATCGTTCAATATTTTATTCCTGCATGTACTTTGCAATCAGTCATTTTAAATTCCGTATATATTACCTAGCAAATATAAATTATGCTTGTACACATTATATTTAATTCCATTTTTACTGATCTCATGTTGTTATTTTATACTTGCATTGTATTTTAACTGCACTGTGAAATCATGTACAATTCAGTCTATGACTGCCATTCATGTTTTTAATAAACCTTGATTGATTTGATTTGAATTGAATTGAATTATAAGCGTTTGCAAAAAAAAATATATAGGCCTATATATATATATATATCCTGCTGTGTTATATATAAGCTCATGTGTTAGGACTCATAAATTATCCGAAAATGATGAGTTTAAACACGCTCGCAAAGACTTTCGAAAAGTTAACCTAAGGTAATTACAAAAGGCTGGTCGATCATCCATTGAATTGTGACAGTCATTACATTGACGTGTATGTAATCGCGGAGCCCGTTTTCTGGCCGGTTGGGATATATATTACAATAATTCTTGAGCCTTGAGGGTCAGCTTTGCGATCGATCGTACTATAAGTATGGAATTTCATTTAATTAGCCATGGTGTTATTCTTTTACCTTCATTCATTTCATATTCTAGACCTATTCGTTTAAGTAGCATTTTGGTGGTAGATAGCCTTAATTGTTGGCCTATTTTCTTTTTCTTTCGCGTTTCATAAAACTGGTTATCAATAACAATTAAGTTGCAATAACTGTTATAAGCTACTGAAATCGTTGCATTTGGTTGGCTGAGAGCAATTAAGTTTATTGTAGAAATGTGACATTTGATTGTTATTGATAACAACTTTACGTTTTTGATCAACAAAACTAAGAATATGCAAATGATGAAAGATGACAATCTGGAATGATCAGTACATATCATCCGATATTCTATATATTATAACAAAGGTTGTTTTTTTTTATTCCGAGAATACTGGATATATAATTAAGTGCTCATGAAAGTTATGTTAGAATCAAACGACGGGCTTAAGTTCCATGGCCTCTACAGGTGAGTCATATACTTTTTTTAAAGGGAAACAAAAGTTAGCCTGTTCATATGTAATACCTCCCCTAGTCAAAATCTCGTTGATGGAACCATGCACTTCATCAACATGTTTCAAATATATATTGTTATGTGGAATCATTTGCACGGGCGAATTAATAGGGGGGATTCACGATCGGCCCATTTTTGTTTTGACCCCATAGGCACTTAAAAGAAAATAAACCTGTTGTTGTTTTTGTTGTTGTTTTTGTTGTTGTTTTTGTTGTTGCTGTTGTTGCTGTTGTTGTTGCTGCTGCTGCTGTTATTGTTGTTTGGTGTCATTAGTTATGAATCATGACCTGAACCCCACCTCCTTGTTGGCTCTTTTTTCTTCTTCCTTTTCTTTTCTTGCTTGCTTGCGAACAAACAATTACATTAACCCGACTGGCCAAACATCGGTCGGTTTGGAGAAGGTTCGGCGGTATATGTGATTGAGGTGACCTTCCCCCACCACCACCTATTGCCGATATGCAGTCTGCATTCTGACCATTGAAATGATATGTCACAGGTAGGTTACGTAGTTCGTCGTTATGCACTTGCCTAAGAAAACTTGTCCGCTGTTTTGAATCCATGGTCTACAAGGTGTATTCATGCAATACAAACATTTTTACTAATTTTATGCGTACTTTTTGAACAAAAATATCTTTTGACGACTGAAAAGCTCGCCAAAGGCTTGTCCGACTTATCAACAACTATACAAAGTGAATTGTTTCGTGAGAGAAACATGCATAAATTATTGAAATACCTTAGTAAACAGCTGTTCGTTCGTCACAAGTATGCAGTTTGTTGAAGAAATATCCATGAATTTGAATACATTATTAAATTTCTGGTCTAATGCCACATCATCACTTGAGAATCATCCCTCTGAAAAACGGCCGCGAAAGATAAAAAAGAACGTGGATAATTTCATTTGTAGTAAACGGTGTCTCCTCATTTTGGAAGAGCTAGTTTTCACTTGGGTAAGTGACTGTCCTCACGTACGTACTTGTAACATAATTTCCAATCTGTTTTAAATTATCGATCTTGGTCTTTGTATTTTGTTTCTTAAGACCTGATGTCATTTTCATTGCTGTAGGCCCTATACTATTAAATTGTGAAAGTGATAGACATATCTGATGGCTATTGTAACTAGACCCTCGACTACGAGTATAAATTGTTCAATTTTTTTATTTTCAAGTCAAACCCGACACGTGTTGAATAGTGAATTAGTTCATCTTGTAAATTGAATTCGTGACAACATTCAACATCGTCTATTATGAGAACTTTCAAGTGAATCTTATTCAAAAATTAAACAGAATATTTTATTCATTTCATGATAATCGACAATCATTTATCAGTACGTATCTAAATGAATATAACTCATTCCAACAAAATTTAGTTAAGTACGCTCTGATTTTCATATTTGATGTTGTTAACAAGTGTGATGAGCAGCGAGTGCCTAAAACTATGGCTTATAATTGTATTAAGGGGCAACTGGTATTTTCAAGGAAACTTTTGAGGTTTGGGTGAAACGCCTGCAATTAATACAGAATCAATTGAAGGCATGTGAGTTAATTGCAATTTCATTTCAAGACAAATAAACGAGACGAATCTTTTTGTCCCATTCTCTACGATGGGAAACTAGTGTCTTGCCCTTTTATAAGACGATTTTTTTTCCTCTGATATTTTTACCCCTGACATTTTTACCTCTGACATTTTTTCCTCTGACATTTTTTCCTCTGACATTTTTTCCTCTGACATTTTTACCTCTGACATTTTTACCCCTGACATTTTTACCTGGCACCATATAGGTGATAATGTAATATCAATATAACATTTCATATCATTACCTAGCACTTAAGGCTAGTTAAAACAATATCAATGTAATATGGATTCACAATTCATAATATGGACTAACAAAAATAATGAAAAGCTCAATAGGCCATTTTCGTAATGTAATCAAATTTAATGCTCAAATCTTTGTTAAGTGCCTCGTTACAAAGTATTTCATTCAACTGTTACGAATAATTGTATTTCAATAGTCAGAATGCGAATTGCATAAATTACGTGTTGTTAGGTAAGACAGCCATAATGCTAGAAAAGAGAGAGATGGATAGAGAGAGAGAGAGAGAGAGAGGGAGGGAGAAAGAGGGGAATGTTTTTTTTTAAGTAGTTACATATCCAAGGGTATTGCGGACTATCTTTACTTTAAAATTGAATTAACCTCTCCAAATTGTTTTAAAATTTACCTTTAATGACTGAGAAAAATAAATATCGAGTTTAATTTATCTAAAATTGTGTATTTGCCCAAACTTACAAGCATTTCTAATTTGTTTCAACATTTTTAATCGCTATTTAGATTAAAATAGTTTTTTTTTAAAGAATTGAAAGTGTCTTTGGACACACTATGGAAAAATATTAATTGTCTAATTCTAAATTAATACTAATTTTTTGTATATATTTTCTACCTTTTTCAGAATTTGACTTTTTTGTGCCATCAAAGGCTTTATTCTTTTGATCATTTTAGACACTGTCATTTAACTTGACATTTTTCATTACAGTTGGCATTAATGATTAAAATTATTAAAATGATTTTAAGAAATGATAACGATATTCAGATTCAATTCAATTCAATTCCAATTTGAAATTCTTCTAGCGACATTGTTTGTGAATAGGTTTTACCTTTGATTATGTGAATAAAGATAATTTATTCGTAAACATATTTCAATAATATTATTCGAAAAAATGGCAGTCATGGATCATTTAGGACTAACATACATGACAGATGGTTAATACAGAAAGACCATTGTTTCACAGTAACATCTTAAAGCCTGTCTGCACTAGTTTGGCCAGGAGGGATTAGACCACCCTGCTGGTCACTGACAGGTGGTTATCTCATCAACACAGCTCTAAATTAACATATTAAGAAAAAGAGGATCATGGAGGACCAACGGGCACCGCTTAGGCATTGTTTTCTATATAGACCGAGCAAGTAGTTACAAGTAGTGCACTGGGGCTTTAAATAAGAGGCCTACTATATCTAAAGAATGATAAGCAGAATAGCACTTGTCAAATAACTCCCGTCTCTTATGAAGACCTGCTTCTTTAAGTCGGGAAATTGGGCATTTAAAGCATTATTTTGCCTTTCGTATTTGTTTTCCTTTTCTGGTAGGATATTGACTCGATCTGGCTATGTGCTGCCCTCTTGTTGGTGCATGAGAGATTGTTGTATGCGGCAATAGAGTAGCAGAGGGCTGCAAAGCCTGCAAAGTAAAAGTTGGCATCATGCTAATATTGGTTTAGGCGTACGAGGTTTTATATATATATATATATTATTATACATGATATATAAAACCTTGTTATTTGGATGAGTTAAGGAAATTGGCATAATGGTACATGAGAAACGACTAGATCCCGTAAACACAGGAGCTTGTGTTGAGTACACTTGGAAGATTTGCAAACCACTATCAAATTTTGTCAAAGCTAATGGTAGAGAGAGATGAAGGTAGAGAGAGATGAAGGAAGAGGAAGTCAGTGCGAGGGAGAGAGGAAGACAGACAGAGACAGAGAGAGAGAGACAGAGAGACAGAAAGGGAGAGAGACAGAAAGAGAGAAGGGATGGTAGAGAGGGCCATTAGTCCGCTATGTCATGGAGTTATGATACAATTCATTCATTTTTTTTCATTTAAATTTACTTTCATTCAAGACGCCACACCACAACGATGGATTCCCGTATGGCTAGTTTTGTCAACGTCGGCATCGTGGTCGGCATATTTCTGCTCCTGATCGGCGGCGGGGTCGACGAAGTCCAGGGCCAGACAAGAGTTCGATCGGCTCTTCTGACCAAGATACATACTCCGGCACCTCCACCACCATTCAGAGAATGTGCATGCAGGTAAACGAAGTACCAGTTGTGATCACAAGTCATGAAAATTTTAATCGTTAATAACTCAAAAATTGAATCCCGTATATAGCGCATGCGATTTAAATGGAGGTTTGCACATTGAAGAGTTAAAGGAAGTCATATTTCTTGTAAGTTCTCGGACATTTCTTCCAATAACCCTTTTTTTCAAGTTAGATTTCACTCTTTGAAATATCAAGGTCACAAAACCTATGTGAATTCATTCAGAACACAATGCCTTTGCCCATTGCAGCTGAAATTCAATAGCACCCCTTGTTACCCAGAGTAATGATTTATTTTTAGGACAGTCTGTTGCAAAAGGTCGATAGGTGACAGGTCGATACCCATGTACTGTATAAAGAGAAGTTCAAATTCCATTGCCTCATCTATAGCACAAGACCCTAGTGACAAACTTCCTCATTTACCAGTCGTAACTAGTTGAAAGGAAATTAAGAGTTCAGTAGTCGGAACTTGGTTGCATATAAGCTTACATCAGTTAGGATAGGCATACAACTCTCCTCCAGGGGAGTGGAGAATGTGCGCAATTTTGTGCAGGCTTGCAGCTTAGAGATCAAGGGTGATGACATAATTCTCAGTGCCTTGGTGTACTATTTATCATGTTGCCTTATGCAAATGTAACATTTATTATTATCCTTGTTATCATTTAAATCCATTTTAAAAAAAATGTTGGTCTCCATTTCAGCTCAAGTCCCTGTCACCATGGAGGAGAGTGTGCGAATCTCCGAGTCGGTAACGGAACCTCAGCTACCATACACTTTGAATGTGATTGTAAAGATGCATGGGAAGGCGAAGTTTGTCACACATGTAACAGTGTAATTAACGGTAAGTTACAGAATTCCCTAGTAATACGGCCCTATAACATGAACAGTTACAATTAATTGTATCTCCTTTAAATTAATCGTATCTCCCTCAATCAATCGCAACTTTACACTAAATAGTAACTTACGATTAATTCCATGTTTCAGATTGATATAATGTATGGTAAGCAAGGGCGTCAATCCGAGTTTGAGCATGGGAGGACACAATTACATGTCACCTTTACAGTTACTTTCAAAGTTATACCACGTTATGTTGCTACACACACACTCTCTCTCTCTAGTTATTCTGTTTCACGGCATGTACTTTCATTGGTGACCGGTTCATTTTTATTTTTTTTTAAATCTTTGACGTTTCATTACATTTTTAAAGAAAGAAGACGATTCGTAGTACCAATCTCGACTCTTAATCCTTGTTTGAATTCAGTTTCCCCCCCCCAACCCGCGTGAAGCGCGGAAGCTTTGACGTTTCATTAAATTATTAAAAAAGAAGACGATTCGTTGTACCGTTCTTGACTCTTAATCTTTGTTTGAATTCAGTTTTCCCCCTCCCGCGCGAAGCGAAGCACGGAAGCTGTGACGTTTCATTAAATTATTAGAGAAAGAGGATGATTCATATTTCGTTCTACCGTTCTCGACTCTTAATCCTTGTTTGAAGCGCGGAAGCTTTGACGTTACATTAAATTATTAAAGAACTTCTTTTCTTACAAAACAGGGGGGGGGACATTTGATATGATGTCCCCCCCCCCGTGGGGGACGTGTCCCCCTGTCCCCCCGGATTGACGCCCTTGATGGTAAGATACGACTCATTGCAGCAATATTGGAGATATTTTAACGCTTGAATGTAAGTCCATTTATATGATTTAGGCCCATGGAGTTGTACGGTGAAGTCCAGGCTATTTTGTCCCTTACATAATATTAGCAACCATATTTAACATTTTAGTATATCTGATCATTGTAATAAGTTGATAGTAGTTCTGCTAGAGCTTAGATCAGATGGTGTTTCACAAAGACTAAGATCGACTTTAAGTTGGACTTAAGTATAACAGGCCGTTCGTGCCATTGTTTTCTCTCATCATTTACTGGCATTGGTCTCTCACGGGACGTACAAATCATGGTAAAAAATCTACAAAACTTACATTTTTTGATAATTCATTATTGAAGGAAAAAATATTATCTAAAGATCATAATGATGAGAGCAAACAATGGCACGAACGGCCTGTTATACTTAAGTCCAACTTAAAGTCGATCTTAGTCTTTGTGAAACACCCCCGAGATGAAATACACCGGTTTACTAATGTATTTAAATTCATGCATGTTTCCCTCCCAAATCCCTATCCAGCAACCATTGCACTCACCTGCTATGAATAATGGTATATAAAAATTCTCAAACCACAAAGATATTTATGGTTTTCTTTGAAGGCGTCACTGTGCAACACCCTCTAACAGTGAATTTTCCCAACCATTTTTGAATTTTCCCAACCGTTTTTCCATGAAAATAAGACATAAGACAGGCTTTTAAAAGCCTTTCAACACTTAAATGTCTGGAATGGTATATATATAGCCAATTCATTGCTTTGTGACGATTTACATTCACCTAAAATGTAATTAAATTGTAATACTATAGTTGGGAGAATTAAGGAATCGATCAGATCAGTTTTCCCAAATTTTATCATTAATAGTAGTCTGTTTTCACTCAAACTTTCAGATTATCTTTAATTGTACATCTAGCATTGAAGTCACTACCTTAGCACCATTTTCTCTCATCTGAACAATGTTACAAAGTCCCTTTAATGTGAAGTGAAATGACACATTTGATGTCAACTTACATTGACCGGATTTGTCATTGTCTCCAGGATAAATGGTAACGTGTGTGACAACGAGTGACCAAATACCCAAGACTTACCCATTTATTCCCGTGAATTCCTTCCACAAAGATTATTTCACTTAGGCCTATCTTTAATAGGTTTAACAACCCTTAACATTTTTTTGCACGGATTTCTCGCCTCCACAATGTTATCACTCTTCCTCCACAATGTTATCACTCTTCCTCCACCACTCTCTTCCCACAACACACACACCCTCTCTCTTTCTCTCTTTCTCTCTTTCCCTCCTTTTCTCTCTTTCTCTCTCTCCCTCTCTCTCCCTCTCTCCCTCCCTCCCCTTCTATTCCTCCCTCCCCTTCTATTCCTCCCTCCTTCTATTCCTCCCTCCTTCTATTCCTCCCTCCCCTTCTATTCCTCCCTCCCCTTCTATTCCTCCCTCCCTTCTATTCCCTTTTCTTCCGTTTTCTTCCCTTCCTTGTACATTTTTATAAAATAAACATAGACTTATAAATACGACTGGCAATATATGTAAATTTTTAATTCAGTATGTAGATTTATTTAAATATTTGTAGGCCATACGTTCATATCTTCACTAGATTTCCAGGCCTTTAGATGTTGCAGTATTTAGTAACTGGTTGCCTAAATTCATTTTATGATATTTTCACGTTTTTATTTCTTATATCATATTGACAAAGGTTGACGTACTAGGCATTGTACGTAGTGTGACATTACAAAATTCAAACGTAACCATAGAGACTCGCCAATACTTTGTTAATATATGTTTCATACTATGGCTACCATCTGTAGAGGTGTTTTGGTCTAGTGGATAAGTCACCGGACTGTAGAACACAACGTTCTTTGCCACTCTCCACCCAGGTGTTAAATGGGTACCCGTTAGGAACGTTAATGTAGGTTGCTCAGCATTGTGAGCGTCTGTAAAATGGCGCCTGGCTGGAATGCTCCACAGGGAGTGGAGAATGTGCATAAATTGTGTGCGGGCAAGCCTGATTCCAATGAACGTGGTAATAATATATCAGTAAAGTGCTTAGAGACATCGTCGATATATTGAGCGCTATATAAACTCGGAAGATTATTATTATGGCTCTAAAGTGGAAATAGATAAATTCGAATGAAATATGTCAGGCGTTAACTAGGCGTTGTGGCGTGCGCCTGTAACCCAGCTAACAGTGGAAGTTACAAACTGATTCAGCCGAGGACGCAGGTTCGAAACTGAGTCACGTCTTTCGGATGGTGACGTTAAAGGTCGGTCCCCAGACGTAAATAATCATATCTGATTGATACACGTCTGTAAAAAGCCAATACACACACACACACAGGTAATCAGAGGATACAAAGTTTTTTCTCTTTTTTTCGGGGGGGATGGGTTTGGCGGGGGCATTTTTCTTGTTATACTCGGGATATGGCTGGAGTTGGCACAAGACCCATGCCCTCTTGAATAGGCTACCGTTCTAAGAATGATATCTGTTTTCATTATCTTCGATAGAGATCCTGTGCTCTGACCTGTGTTACAACCGAAGAAACCAGATATGTGAAGATGGCGGAGAGGGCTCCGTAACACCGAGCCTCTGCGACATAGGTACGGACTGTGGCGATTGTCACGCCCGATGTTTGGCTAGTCCTACACCAGCTCCAACGATAACGGCTCCATGATGGATTCGGGCCAGGAGTCGAAGGTGGAAAAGATTTTTTTGGCAAAACTCTTTTTTTTTTTGGGGGGGTGGGGGGCAAATGTACAAGCATTATTGATAGTGTGTAAGAGAATTCGTTCATTTGCTTTGATCTAAGACTAGTTACAAATACATCCTTTGTTCTTATTGCATTGGTTATCACTGATTTCTAAAAGAGTAGGACGGGAGAAGAAGAAAAATCACTTGATGTCGGCGCTCTTTCTTTAAAAGAAACCTTCCAAACTTAAATCACTCTACCCCCTTCCTACAAACAACCCCACAAACACACCCTCTACTTCACTTTTGAAATAAGTTCAGTGATATCCGCACTCTAGCCTGGTAAGCTTGATAATCATGGGGTCAATATTCACACCATAATTATCAACATACGTCACAATTCTATTCATACTTCACGCATTACTTTTGGAGATATAAGGAACAATACTTAAAGGACCCTAGAACAAGGCATTTATTTGAAAGAAATCAACCATATTTCAATCTTGAATACTCGTAATTACTAGTATATTATTGATCCTAAGCATATTTTAAAGCTTCCTGTAATGTTTATTACAGACTAATACAGAGGTATATTTATTTTCACTAACAGTTTTGTAAATAATCAGCCAGCATTTTATTTTAAATTTTAACTTCTATGATGTTTGTATAATTTACATACTTTTGCTTATTTTAATTTACATGCTAGAAAACGGTTGTTTCAGAAATTTACTTGTCATTCTATTTCAGAATCGGATAACCGCCATACGTTTCATATCTCAAAAATGTGATTAAAATATGCCTAACAGCTATATCCCTTTTCGATTTTACGGTTTCCAGTGTTCATTGTTTAGTACTTTAAATTGTGAATATATGAATTTAAAGGGAATGTGGCATGAGAAATATGAGCATGGTTTATCTTTCAACAAATAAGTGGTGAAATGCTGTAAATAGGAGAGGAGGAATAGTTACTGCCTGTTGTCATGGTAGTCGAGGTGTCCCAGTCGAGTGGCTTAATAAGCACTTGACTGGAAAATGAAAGGTCATGGGTTCGATCCCCGACACAGCACTAATATCCTTTGGCAAGGCATTAATCTACATTTGCCACTCCACATACCGGGAGAGAAATGGGGACCTGGTAGGATGACGAAAGCCTTTGTGTAAGTAATTGTAGTATGCCCTCACGGTGAGCGTATGGTAAGAATACTCCCCAGGGAGTGGAGATGGTTCACATTGAGCGTGAATGAATCCGATGACCGGGTTAATAATATCTGTAAAGCGCCTAGAGATTTGACCTCTGACATTTTTACACCGAGCCCATGTTAAGGGTAAACTTATCCCGATTTGTAATTGTCGGAGAGATTGTCCAATTTAAGTACTTGTATTTGTTCTAGAGGCGTTTGTTAAGTTTTAAAACTGCGAGCAGCCTCATAAAATAATGAAACGTATTGTGCCAAAAAAATCTCTTAGAATGAAATGAAAATGAAATGAAATGAAAAATGATTTAATAACTGAAGTGACGACCATCAATATAATTCACAGAGTTCTGAAGGCCAACGACATGGGTCTCACCTTATATTAGGAAACAGAAGTGTGATCACCCGAAATAAGGATGAGCTAAAAATGGAAAAGCAAATTTATTTTCAGCTTTGGCTATCTCCCGATACCAAAGCATGAATGGAAGTATTCATTTTTTACGCAAACACAGACCAATATAGGAATGCGAGCTAGAATGCCATTTTCTCACTACTTGACATAACGTCAGTAAAAGACAAACATGACAAGAAGGTCAAATATATGTCCACCTCTTCAAGTGGAAGAGAGAAAAAGGAGAGGGAAAATCGGCCTAAATATACAAAAGTGAACGCAATGGGGAAAAGGGCAATGCTATTTTAACTACCCCCACTTTTTACGCGTTACGCGAGTACATCCTGTATGGAAGAAGAGTCATTCATATTTATAGTGTTTTTCTATTACTGACGATAAGTGAGAATGAACAATGAGAATTTTTGTTTTATTAGGATATCTTTGTAAAAAAAAGGATTTACACATAATACGCCCTGGGCTGTCAGTGTGTCTTTTTATTTTCCGATCTTGCATGCTGCCCTCTCAAGTATTACATGTACATTTGTCGAAGACTAGCTTTTCACCATGGTCGCAGAATGTAATCAAATTATCGCGAAAATGGAATTATTTTGTTTCGAAAAACTTTTGATTTCAAGTAGATTTGGCGCCTTACAAATCTGACATATTATTAGAAACGATGCAGTGATTAAAGCTTATTGCCTTACTATTGTAAATAATATAAATAAGTCTTATCTTCCATTCATTTAACATTAACTTCATCTATTCGGTTCATCATTATCCCTAATGCTTTTATGAAGAAAAAAAAAGAAGAAAGAAAGCAACAACAAAAAGAAACAGGTATTAGTATTTTACAAGTCTTCTACAATTAATTCGAGGCAGATTTCATATTTCGGGCCTATATGTGACCATTATTAAAGTCAGATAAACTCATTTATTTAATAGAATTACGCAGAAAATTTAACAAGTGGTCATAACCGTAAAAAATATCGCTTAGAGAAAATTAGAGTGCAACTTGTTTTATTTCCGAAAATCATCATAAAAAAACAATAACACAATATAACAAAATCAAAGACTTATATAACAATGATAGAATGATAAAACGGTTGGATGGTCCATTTCAGAGCCATTAACCTAATGGCAACTAATAATCACGAGTGCAAACATTTATCCCGAGACTTCATGATTGGCCTG
This sequence comes from Mesocentrotus franciscanus, assembly GCA_037976565.1. Taxonomy (NCBI): domain Eukaryota; kingdom Metazoa; phylum Echinodermata; class Echinoidea; order Camarodonta; family Strongylocentrotidae; genus Mesocentrotus; species Mesocentrotus franciscanus. The sequence goes on along the minus strand of CP137671.1, from coordinate 18,505,451 downwards.
TTTTTTTCTTCCGTTCAATCTATTTATTTCATAAAATACAAAGATATAATATATTATAAATTGTGCCTGGGAAATCGCATTAATAAGCCAGTGGCTTGCAATAAAACACAGCGATTCCCCTTACAATCATAGTAATGAAAACCGCAAAAACAGAATCCAAACAAAGCACAAAATGAAAAGAAAATCATTATCACATTACAAACATTAAAACAAGCACAAAAAAAAAGAAACATAGACAAAATGTATATATAATATATTGTCAACGATGGACAAAAATAGATATAACACCCTGTGTATCGTTGGCTTATGAGTCAAAAGATAGCCCTTGGCGTTCAGAATCGTAACATATTGGTCGGAGGTTTATAAATACAACTACATTAGGCCTACATTAATCAGGAGGGTATGACGAGTAGCTGCACCAGGAAGCTTTCTTGTTCTTGATAAAACATAACTTTGCGATTACCAACTACTTCATAAAATCATTTCTAACAAAGCAGTAGTATAACATATTGGTCGGAGATTTATAAATAAAACTACATTAGGCCTACATTAATCAGGAGGGTATGACGAGTAGCTGCACCAGGAAGCTTTCTTGTTCTTGATAAAACATAACTTTGCGATTGGACGTTTTATTTTACCAACTACTTCATAAAATCATTTCTAACAAAGCAGTAATATGATTTGTTTTCCCATAGAAATGACAATTATTCATTCATACTGCTAGGTACAGGGACCCATTTCACAAAGCTTTTTTCAATGACAAATGACAAAAATCAGTGACAAATCTGCTGAGAACCAATCAAACGCAAGGATTTCACTAGCTTATAACAAAACCTGTCATTTGTTACTGATGACAAGTTTTGTGAAATAGGGCCCTGCGGGGCCCGAAAGTTTAGATACACCTGGAAGAAAAATATTTTGCTTCCGAGTTTCACTACTGCACTCATTCCTATACGGAGTCACATATATGAATGTCTCAGAAATATTACTGATGTATACAATATACATTAAACAGAGACCGAACTTGTCTATCTTCCTGAAGTGAAAAGTTGTCAGGATCAAGTGAAGTTGAGATAATGAATATTGCTTTTCTACCAAGAGTATGTTAACTTCCGGGTCCAACTGTACATAATAATATTTCCAACATCTACCTCGTAATCACGTTGCTGAGATAATTTGTACTCCCATTTTTTAGGACACCCAATAAAATCCCCCTAAAAAAACAAAAAAGCGAAACAAAACAAACTGCTGCCCGGAGCAGAATAAAAGGGCACATTTTGTGAAAGTATATATTTGTTTGCCCTCCGCAACCCCCACCCCACGTCCGACGCTGTTTTAAATTAGGTCGGGTTGTATCTTGTTTTCAATTTTGGTCTTCAAAGAACAATGACTCTGTATAAAATAATATAACATGGAATATCAGATGAGTATAGGCCTACGTGACAAGTTCGGACTTGCCCTTCGGAAGTTAGTCAATAATCGATTGCCCACTCGAAGGCAAACTGGACTTCCGTGATGAACTCCCATCCCGGAAGACCCTCGAGGCTGTGGCCGAACCGGAGATCGAGTGTCCGTTGAGAAAATATAAACAAAAATTCATTAAGGCGATGGCGACAATAGGCGACACCGCCGCAGGGTCAAGAATCAGATGGACAACAAGGCTGAATGACCACGATGTGACCTTCTTTAACTTCAAGATGAGGTGGATCTAGGCTGACCTTTTTCCCGCAAGTATGGTCAGATGGTCGCGCGACCCACTTCTTTGTTATTTTGTATGAGGAGTGGAGTAATAATGAAAAGGAGAACGACAACGTAAGATAGGATAACCCCGCCTCCTGAAAAAAATCCAACTTATGTACACAATGTATAAGTATAATAAGTATATAAACGGAAATTCTGAAGGCATCTATATTACATAAATATCACAATTGAATACATCATGACATGTTCAACTCTTTTCATTATTAACAGAGCCTGCAGTTACTGATAAATGGATTCAGCATTTTAACCTTTCCAATCTGCTTCTTTTACATTAAGCAGGTGGCTATCCTCAATGTTATGTACCAAATTTGGAGGGGAAGGCATTTTAATGCACGTGACGAAAGGGGTCGATCTTTTCCAGTGAGTTTACTGAATCGAAAATAAACTTCGAACAAATGTTTGTTGATCTTTGTTTGTTTCTTGATTCATTCATTAGTAATAATTACCTTCTTTCGCTTATTAGCTCAGCACAATTTCTTTTGATGCAAGGGTTTTCGTTTTTATTTCATTTCATTTCCATTATTCATTGGTTAAATATACATCTGAAGATGGGAAACCGTTTTGCTCACGTTAATAGTAGGCTCAAGTTTGTTTACATAGTAATTGCATAATATACTACAAACAAATCGATGAAATGAAACAACTGTGTGATATAGTGATACAAATACCAGAATAGGTATAGATTATTTTTGTTTAAATTATTTATTTGGCCATAAAAATCAGAAATTCACAGTATATACAAAGTCAACATAGTAAATACAATTATCTTAGAAACAATAGAGAAAGAGAAGGAAATGAGAAGCAAGGAGAAAAGGAAAGAAATGGTTACCTATGGGCCAGGGTTTGCAAAAGTGAAATGCTTCAATGTTGCCCAGAGGCATGCGAGCCATCAGAGGCTTGTAAAAAAACATAACGTATATATGATCTGGATCACGTTTATGCCCCTGTTCTTCTACGGCTAGGGTTGCTATTTTTCCATCCATAGCTATTTACATGTAAATGTCCGCTATATACCATCTTCATTTCTACGCATGCTGTATAAATCGACACAAAACGCCTGAAGACAAGCCACATGCAAAAGTAAACAAACATACATCGAGAATTAAAACCACAATTCATCGATCTATTTTCACATGCACACTCTGAATGTTTTGATTATATTTATTCAATGTATTTCCATCTACATTCAGCATACATTAGCATGGAGCTATTAAATTGCTCCGTGGACATAATTGTCTTGGTTCTCGATCTAGTGGCGCGGTTACGAGGGGCAGGGTGACACTTCCCAACCCCCGAATGGCAAAGAGAGAGAGAGAGAGAGAGGGGGGGGAAAAAAACACCCTAAAACAGATGATGGAATCCATCCCACACCGTTCTAATTGGTGGCGCTGTAAATCCGCATATCATCGATGACACTACCTCCTCAATGTTTGGACCCTAGCTACACCACTATCTCGATCTGCCCTCATTCTACCCCTCTCCCTCTCTCTCTCTCTCTCTCTCTCTCTCTCTCTCTCTCCATTTCCTAAATATCACTCCCTTCCTCTCTCAATTTTTCCCACTTTCCTACTTCTTTATTCCCCCTCTCCCCTCCCTCTCCCTCTCCCTCTCCCATTCTCTCTCTTTCTCTCTCTCTCTCTTTCTCTCGTTTACTCTTCATCTTTCTCTCACTCTGTCTTTTCCCCATAGCACAATAACACCACCCCTCTCTCTCTCTCTCTCTCTCTCACACACACACACACACACACTCTCTCTCTCTCTCTCTCTCTGTTTTTTTGGCCCACTTTCCTCTTTATTCCCCCCCCCCTCCTTACACCCATGTCTACGTATCTCTATTCCATCCCTTTCTTTCCCCTGTCTATATTACTCTTTTCCCATCCCACTCCACTCAAGTTTGTTACTCTTCATCCTACTCTCCGACCACCACAAACCTGATCATCCTGAGTATAAAAAACAAACTAATGGACATCGGGACCGCTTTCATCGACCGTCGAACAAGCCAGGAAGCATATTCATGTACGCCTCCTTCAGCATCCACTTTGTAAAGGTGTGTAGCATGAATCATCACTCCACATTAAAGGTGTAACACTAATAAATGGGTTGACAATAATACAGAGCCAGTATGGGCATGTAACCGAAAAAAGAACAACAAACTCAAAATATAGTGGATGATTGTTGTTATTGTTGTTGTTGATGTTGTTGTTGTTGTTGTTGTTGTTACTGCTGTTGTTGTTATTATTGTTTGGTCTTATTAATCCAGGGTAGCCGTAGACATCAGCATGATCAGTATTGACACTGCCTATGGGCACTGCAATTATTATTATCACCCCAGCATTAAATTACCAGGTACCCGTTTACACCTCGGTCAGGAGGGACAGCATTGGGCAAAACACCTTGTCCAAGGATGTAAGCACCGAGAGACTTTACCTGGAACCCCTCGTACAAGAGTCAAGAGCCTTCACCAATATACCACAGTGCTCCAGGTAGAAATGAGTTCTAACATTATTAGACAGCTACAGAGAAACTTTGCTTCATCGACCATTTGGATTGAAAGACCACCTGCCTACTCGGACAGCAATTTTTTTCTCCACTGAACAAACTAATCGAAACCTATCCATGCTATTTATAAGTAACCTGAACATAAAGACAACATTTGAAGATCATATTTCTTGTCTCCCTTGGGCGGTCTCTGTATCCAGGTTTTAAATTGAGCAATATTAAAGATTAACAATAACAGTGACGGTAGTTTGCTACTGCAGAATCTGAATAAGTTTTCCAGACTTCCAACGTGATACTTGGCATGAACATAGGTGCGTTGACTGCTCTTAATAAAATGTATCCGAATTTATGATGGGGGGTAATATGCAGGTGATTAAGATAAAAATGGGTCGATCTCCTTTCGGTGCGTTACTGCATTCGTAATAAATCTCGAGCGAATGTATTCATGATTCATTCATTAGCCTTATTTCCATTTTATGATGCTGTAATTATCTCTCGGCAAGGATTTATGCCCAAAAGATATAGTCATGTAGATCGGGCATGTAGTGTTGAATTCCTATGCTGATATATCTCCCTTACAAAAAAGCTTGCAAATTGGGGTAATTTGATACCCGATTACGATTTGAAATTTATCCTACATAGGAGTGATGTTCGTGCAATGTCATTTTTTATGTTTAACGGTTTTGACAATGGCGTTGATGTTCACCATTATGATGGTGCTACAAAAGTTGATGATGATGGTGGTGGTTGTGAGTTGTGACGGTGATGGTGAAGTTGGTACTAAACTATGTTTAATTCAATGGTGATGGTATAGTGGTGGTGTTGACGTTGTTGTCCATGAAGTTGATTATTGGAAAAGTGGTGGTGATAATAATGATAGTGATGATGATGATAATGATGACGATGATGATTATGAGGAGGAGGAGGAGAAGGAGGAGGATGGCGGGGAAGGGGGAAGAGGTGGTGGTGAGGAAGGACTTTCAATGTCTTTCAATTTTGTATTTCAATTTGGATTCAGTTGGTGTGGAGCATTTCAAAACTTTGAAAATCCAATCATCTTCATGACTTTATTCGGTTATCATGATTTTTGTTTCACATCACATTCGGCGCAACGATGATGTTCACCTCCATCATCGGACCATGCTCAGTTCGTGAAGACTGAGTCATAAATCTTTTAAACACGGAAAACTGTCATCCTGTTGCATGAGCAATTAGTTCGTGTCCTGCATTTTATTAATACGGTCAAGTTTTGTAGGTTGCTTCTGGAATTCCCTCTTTGGTTTTTCTTACTCTTTTATTCATAGAAATTCACCAATTGTCTCCTTATTTGAATGTCTCTGTGGCAGACAATATGACGATACGCGAATAATGTTCTGACCGCTTTATTTCGAAGATAGGCTACGTCCATATAGATTTTATTTTGTCTAATCGCAGTGTCTCTCGTACAACGCAGTCTAATCTGACATTGTATGGACAGCAACATATCTATATTTTTCTAACTACACAATGGTTAAACCCAGTGACGTTGCGACGAGAATCATGGGGCCACGTTCTCGTCCCCCATAATTGAATGTCGGAACAGAAAAATGATAAATGAGAGAGAGGGAACAAAAGGGAGACGGAAGGGGTGGACAAGGAATGTCAAAAGATCATGCGACCCCACCCCCATTCCACACCCCTCGTCGAATCTGTAGGTTTGATAATTCATAGTTCTTCCACCTCGTAAGACCGGTGGCTCACCCACCTCCATAGTTCCCTCAATAGTTGAACCGACACTACCCCTCTGGTTACAAATATGACACTGGCCTTTAGGCTAGATAATCTTTTAAAAATCATATACGTTTGTTTTCAGGTTAAATCAGCGTTATAGAAAAGATACTAGCTCAATAAAAAGAAAGTAAATGACCTTGATATGGAGGGGAAAAAAACTATTTCTGTGTATAAACAGTTTCAGAATAATTCGCATCAGGCCTTCGAAAGCATGTTGTTACCTTTCCGAGGGGATGACACTTGACTTGAAATAGGTAGCATGGGAATTGTAGTGAGGACCGTGAGGTATAGACTTCAAAACGGGGCAACGGTGCAATATATCATCAAACATTTTGGCGCGTATTAAAGTTACAGATTTATGACATCTCTCTTCCGAAAGCCTCCATCGATTGGACGCAGTAGTCTACATTTATGTTCTCTTTATCCATTGTGTCCAAGCCTGACCATTCTTCTGAAAGATGACATTTTTCTTGGTGGGCCATAAGACGTCTAACATGTGATATGTATAGCCGGCATATCAACAACTAATTTCAACTTGAATGTTAACTTAGACATAATAATAATATTTAAAAGGTTCAACTTATAGCAATTGCACGCTATCAAACTTATATCAATATGACCCTCTCATGTTATGTATTCCATAGTCCGAAAATGTTTCATCATAACTCTATTGCGACAAAGAAAGGCGTAAGTACGAGGCACATGCCCCATCTCAAATAACAAAATGGAAAAGAGAAGAGGGAAGCAAGAGGGGGAGGAGGCAGGAGGGAAAGAGAAGATGATACGACCCCTCCCTCCACCCCCCATTACTAGCATGACTAGATGGTCGTCTTAATTCTCCATTTTCATTCACTGAGTAACACCGGCGCCCCCATCCCCCAACGCCACCCCACCCCGATGCCCGTGCCCCTTCAATGTCTGGGTCCACGGTACGCCTCCAGCAGCTAGCATCAATGATCATGAAGACATATTGAGCTTAGTTAGCGTTTAACATTCTTGAAAACGCTACCACTTCCAAGTTTTTAATCTTGAACCCATATTCTGACACCCCAAAAATACCATATACTAGCGTAGGAACTAATGCAGCTTTAACTTCCAATTTCAATATCACAAAGGTAAAGGAAAAAGGCTTCATGAAGCCAGGCTATACCTAGGTGATCCCCGATCGCTCTGACTCATCGTTGCATAAATAGAACTCTGCGGCAAAACATCATTTCCCCGGCCTCCCCCTCTCGACCATCGCTTATCATTCTAAAATGGTTGACAAGCGGGCTCTGGAAGGAGAGAGAAGAAACAAATAATTTGAAAAAAATCCGGAAAAAGGGATGAAGAGAATTATCATCTCTGGGTATTTCCATATCCGGTTTCGTTTCACGTATCCGTGTGTTTAATGATACTATTTAATTGCTCTTAGTAAACTAGACATTTTCCAAATAGATAATCAGTATCAGGGTGTAAAGAAGGAGATATGCTTTCAATGATTCAATATCTAGCAATATCGTATTTGTCAGTAATTATTATCAAATCGAGTCTTTACATTTATTTTAGGGAATATATACATGATATAGGCTAGGTTGTAAATGCTGTGTACGAGGTTTCATCTTTTCCTGTTACCTCTCTCTCTCTCTCTCTCTCTCTCTATCTATCTTTCTATCTTTCTATCTCTGTCTGTCTGTCTCTTTTTCTCTCCTTCTCTCACACGCAACACACAAACACACACACACACTAACTCACTCTCCCTTTCCCCAATTTCCCCCCAAGCTCCCTCTTCTTCTTCTCCCTTCTATTCTTATTCCAGCATCATTCTTCTCTTCTCATCTATTCTTCTGTCCTTTTTATTCTTTCTTTTGTTTTCTTGCTTCTTTGGAGTTATTTTCAAGTCTTTTTCATCAAGAGAAGCTAGCAAAGATGATCAATCATTCTCTTTTCTTTTAATCATACCCCTATCAGAACTCTACCTATATAATTGATAATTGTGGGATGATGATGGGAAAACATTTGGATGGCAAGTCGAAATATTGATTAGTCCATTGCATCCGATTTCAGATACAGTATAAAACCTTTGTTTAAAGACCAGTCGAGGAAGAGAAGAAAAGTGGCCTTTATAGGCAAGTTGTCTTCAAAGACAGGTTGATTCAGTTCAGGTTTTAATAGGAAATAATTTTCAAGGGAAACAAAAAATGTGGTATTTATAGACAGCTGGCCTTTTTATACGGATGGTCTTTCTATACAGGTGGCCACTGAAGCAGGTTTCACCATGTTGACTGTATTTTAATAGCTTAATGCAATCTACCTGTTTAAGAATGGTAATACAAATCATGAATTTTACCTCACTCAACATCCGCGTTGCGAATCTAAACATATCATTTTTCATGACGGCGGATAAAAGGTCCCTCCTGAATGAGTCATAGCCCGATGTTTCATTAATATTTTACCGTGTGCCATTTAGAGCCACATGTGGACGAGATACAGGTTTTTATATATCATGCTCTCATAATTTTGGAAATTAATTTTCTCATATGAAAGAAGTGATAATGAGTCACAAATAGGTAAGCGGAATTAGAGAGCAAATGAGAAGGGGGTGGAGTAAAATGTAAAGAGATGGAGAGAGAAAAGAAATAAGACGATGAGGAAGAACACGAAAGAGAAACATAGAGGGAGAGAAAGGAGGATGAAAAGAGAGAGAGAGAGAGAGAGAGAAAGAAACGGAGAGAGTGTGAGAGAGAGAGAGAGAGAGAGAGAATGACGGGTGGGGAGATACAAAGACAAAGAATGGGACGAAAAGAAAAAAAACAGAAGACACGAGAGTATGGATGAAAACATCCATCAACGGACCATTCCTGAAATGTAATTATACCCCCTGAATAATTTATGACCAATAAAGAACCCAATAATTTTCTGACCTAGTGAAATTGAGCTATAATTATGCACTAATTTCACTGAAAATACAACCATTTTACAAAGTCTATTATTGAACAGATGTGATTGAGAAGAGGTTACACAGTGGATACATAATACTCCATATTATAGTAGCCTGCCCTGGGAAAGCTGAGTCACATTAAACATCAATGAACGTGCATTATGTTGAATTAATACAGAAAGCCAATAACCATGATGACGTTCTTCCCTGAACATTTGATAAGCTGTTCATTTGACAGCAATTCATTTTACTAAATCTCTCAAAGCTTTGATCCTCATTTCGTAGATAGTGACAAATTTGTTTTTTGTCTTGTTAAAAATACAAGCAAAGTGCATGACACCCTCTTACAATATAATTTCATGCATAAGATTTAAGTGGTAGGCAACGACCCTGTATACACAATATTTAAAAAGGCATACGTACGATGCAAGAAATTTGGCGGAGAACTGCAACATGTGTGCGTGACTGCGTGCATGTGGGTGCGGATGTGGGTATTTGTGTGTGTCGGCGCATAAATACGGTTAGCGTGTAAGGCTTTTAGCTTAGGAAGCCGTTATGTGATTTGATTCGAAATTATTCCTTGGCGTCAGAAAAACAAATATTGTTTTTAGCAGTAGCCTCCTCAGACTGAATTCATTTCTCGTTATTCTCATGCGATACATCGACGCAATATACAAGGAAATCAGTGGAATAAATAAGCGATTCGAAGGGCGCTGTATGTATAATGCGATATAGGGCACTTAAAATGGAATACATGTATGATGTACGTAGTTTAAAGGTACAATTGCTTCTAAAAACTCGTGTTTTAAAAATGCGTAATGAATATTAAAGATATATAGAGGCTAAGAAATATTTTTTCCCTTCAGTAAGAACCGAGCAGGAATACTTTTTTCATGTAACATTACTTTTTCGAGTTTAATCTAAATACACACTTTTCTTGTGATTTAACTTACATTTGTTTTTATGCTGTTATTTTGTTTTTTTAATGTTTTCCTATTTTGTCAGGACCTTATTTCAATTAACTATTTGAATTTGAGATTTAATTCGAATTTATATGAATAATTGATATTTAAAAAAAATATCGCAACTACTGATCTATCGAATTGGTATGACAACGATGCAAAATCGATTTTAGACCTTTCTTAGGTCTTTCTTATTTTGAATCCGTTAACAGCAGCAAACATTCAGAATGTTTCCGAAATAATTGTTGTATTAATCGATTTACCGTTGGTTATTTTTTCTCTCTCGCCAGAATCTCATACGAAGCTTCTCTCAGGCTAATATATAAGCGCATGATTATTGTTATTTTTTAATAAGACCAAATGCCAGCAGCACATGCTTCTAAAGCGATCTTTCTCGATGAATCATCGTTTTCATAGAAAAACATAGATACTCAACCCAGGGCCGTCGCTGGAATATTCCGAATGAGGAGGGGACGGGGAGGGGTGGTGGCGGGGTAGCAAAGAAGAACATGAATTATTGATGATAATACATAAAAACCTTGAACTTTAACGGGTGTGCATAGAGACTTTGATACCTTTTCTCCCATTGCCCCTTCCAAATCAGATGCTGTAAAATAAGATTTTTGTTTGTTTTGTTATTACTGTTGATGCTGATCTTTTTTATGAAAAAAAGTTATTGGCAATATTTTGTTCTTCGCTCCTGCGGCCCACAACCAATTTCTTCACCGTTCTTATAAAATTGTGCGTGAGTATTCAAAGACAACACAATTTCGAAAGGAAATGGTAGAAACTATGTTCCTATCATCCCCTCCCCACCCCTGACGAATGTCTGTTCATGATGATGAAAAGTAAATGTTTATCTAAAATTGAAAAGTTGTTATAAATCGACCGTCCATGGAGCCATTTACTATCAATTATAATGCGTAAAATCAATCAAATTCCATTAGTTTTACCGCAGTGAGAACGTGAAAAAACAGATTCTCGAATGCCCTGGTTTTTAATGACATACTGGGATAGCTCGCCTTTTGATTTTATTTTTGACACAATGAATGGGTTTATTGATTTTATGTTAATATGATGCGCGTGAGTTTTAAGAAATCTTTCTTTCGTCATGATTATCTGACGTAAAATATTGTGTATGTAGCATTACAAAGTAGGCCTACTTTCCAGTGATCAATACCCACTTTCGTGAATTAATGATATCTTTTGGAAATATCTCAATGGGAAGAGGATCTATTGACTCTGAAATGTATGGGCAAAATTATACTTTCATATTAATTTACCGTTACTTTAGACAGCCAATCAGAGCTCGTTATATTTCGCGCCTTGTTCCTTTTAGTTTCCGTTTATATTGTTCGATTTCGGCTTTCTGTTCATTCTTGCGTTTTACTCTGATGAGTGCAAGACGAAAAGCTTCAGTATGGCTCTTTTTAACGCGATTTTCCGATTATGTAGTACCAATCGTCTTTTCACTTTCATATTCAGAGTGTCTCCCATGCTGCAATCGTATAGAAAGATCTCTGAATGTTTATAGAATAGAAGGGCATTTTGATCTCAGCTAAGCTAAATCGAAAGTTTCGAGGCTTCGCAAATGATAGCGATAAGATTCACCAAGCATAAAAAACACCATGTGTACGTATATGGATGTGTGTTTCTGTCAGTAATGCACGCACAAAAACCCTCGCCCACACACATCCTCGTCTAAACAATCACTTTGGACACTTAACCGTGAACGTTCCACTGATCTGCGCATACCGCTCACGAGAACTTTGGCAATTCGTAACCTTTCCCCAGTAATGGCCAGTATCATATTTTTAAAGCATCATTCGAATGCGTAATTTCCACGACATTCTTTATTTAATTTATTATGATAGACATGCATGTGTCATTCTGCCCGTACAGCTGTATTTGAAAGTCTTAAAAAGGTCATGTAGGCTTAGCAAAAATATGTAAAATGGAGTTCTTTGCCATTTTCATCAATAATATTTGTTTATGGCTCGCCCTATAAGGTTATAGCGTGGCGTATTGCGTGGCGCTTTTGCGCGCGAATAGCTCAACAAGAAACAGCATCCTCGACACAAATTCATCGTAACGCGAGCAGACGACAAATCGACACACTGCCGTCGGTACATGCATTCTACAGACGATCACTTTGTGAGCGTTGATTCGACGCTGGGGAAATCAACACTCGTGTATGACTTGCCGGTATTTCCCCGCGTTCTCGGATACGAACACTTCTCCCCGCTAAACCGTTGTGTGTATTTACTTTGGGTGTTAATCGTTTACTTTGTGGACAAATACTTTAATCTGATAAATATTGCGTGCTTGAGTGGGATATTACCAAATAAGTGGTCATGGGGTCGAAAATGTCATCCAACCACCATTTGGTGGAAGAGCAGTGCGAGGAGGTAGACTGGAAATTACGAAGGAAATCGTCTTCGATGTCGTCTGCTATGGAAGAGAGTAAAGCATCAAACGGTGGCGATAATGATTCGGTGGACGGTGAGTTCACATGGTTAATTAATTTAGAGTGTTTACATTATGGTTTTGATATTACGGCGCCCCATCACTTAATGTTCAATAGGCGTAAATCTTAATTCTTCGTTGATGTTGAGTTTTCTGTATGCATTGAAAAAGTCAGGTACATTTTCAATAGGCCATGTTCGTAATGTAATCAAATTCAATGCAAAAAGCGTTAGGTGCATTCACCTGTTACGAATAATTGTCAATAGTCAGAATGCGAATTGCATACATTAATTGTTGCTAGGTAGGACAAACATTATGGCTTGACCTACTTAACAACACGTAATGTATGTAATTCGCATTCTGACTATTGAAATACAATTATTCGTAACAGGTGAATGAAATAATTTGTAACGAGGAACTTAACAAAGATTTATGCATTACATGTGATTGCATTACGAAAATGGCCTATGTTTTTTACCTGTCGGTATTTGTACCATTTCAACTCTTCTTGCACATGATGATGATAATAGTAATGATCTTAAGTGACAATTCAAAGGGTCCGAAGAATAACGCATTTTACCCAATCGATTTATTGGTATACTTTTCATTCCAGTTTGCTTAATTTAAAAACCTTGGACTTATCATTCTTTCGTGCCACTTTGGCAATACGTAACGCCAATGCATTTTAAGCAAGGGACGCGGGTTCGATTCCCGGCGAAGACATTTTTGTTAACCTTTGCAAAAATTTCCTAAAAGGAGGACAACAATAGGGAATTTTGATTCAAAGGAAAATCCAACGTTAACACACAACTACTTTAAAGCCCCTCTACACTAGTTTGGCCAGGAGGGATTAGAGGGATTAGCGTGGTCACTGACAGGGGGGCGTTTCATGAAACAATAAATTAGTCGGTGGTTTTCACCGACTAATATCATTTTCACCGACAATTTTATTGTCTCCGACTAATTTCCAGGCCTCTGATTGGTCAAATTTAGTCAGAGCTGACAGTTGTCGGTGGACAAATGTTGATGAAATGCCCCCCAGGTGGTCATCTCATCAACTCAGCTCTCAATTAACATAAGAAAAAGAGGATCATGGGGGACCAACAGGCACCGCTTAGGCGTTGTTTTCTATATAGAGGGAGCAAGTAGCTACAAGTAGTACAGTGGGGCTTTAAAAGAAAGCAGAAGAATTAGAGAAGCAGGCTGGTGAAAGAGTGAATTAGATAAGGGAAAGAATTAACAAGTGATGATTTGGTATAAAGTTATACCCACGTGCACTCAGTGGCGGATCCAGGGAGGGGGGGGGGCCCGGGCCCTCCCTAGAAAAAAATAATGTAAAAACACCCTTGTTTGGGAAAAAGAAGATGGGCCCCTCCTGGCGCTCAAGGGGTGGTGGTGAAATTTTTAAAAAAAATTTTGAAGGAAAAAAAAAAAATTGTGATTTCCCCACTGAGCGAAAAATCGGTTTTCAAATTTTCGCTCGAAGTGGGCCCCCTTTTCGGCCCCCTCCCTTGCCGCCGGCTGGATCCGCCCCTGCGTGCACTTCATATTGGTTGAATCGGTGATGTCACTGACGAAGTGCCGGACTAATTTCCCATTTGTTTCAACACGCAAAATGATTAAAATGTCACTTTTAGTAAAGGTATAGAGCTCAAAGAGATACCAAAGTCCCCTGTGTCGTCAGATTAAACTGGATGAACTACGATAAGACGCGTCTCCAGCGATGAGACATTCTCCTATACATATACAGGCATTGAATATACGAGTAAGGGTCACGGCCCATACATATAGCCTGTGGATATACAGACCTCGTTTCACTGACTACAAATTTGAAAAATATAGGTTTGAAGTATTGTGGACAGTAATCCTCTGCTAGAGAGACACAAATTTGATGCAATATATATGCTAAAGTGAAAGCAAATTTGTAACAATAAAGCTCGGCTGACAGGAGTTATGGAAATCTGAACAAAGACATTTAGGAAAATTTCGGACGCAGATTAGGATCGTAGTTTTCGTCCTCCCCAAAAAACAAAAACAAAACGATTGCTTTTCGATTTTGCCAGGTGCCTGTGAAAAACATTTGGTTTACGGCTTAATGACATTTTCATGTTGAATGACGCTAAAGATATTTGTGATACATGTCGGCACAAACTTGGTTGCACAACAATCTGTAACGATCGTTGTTCTTCCCCATTTTCAACAGAATGTTATATCCAAAGTAGCAACATTTTGGTATCATCCAAGACTTCCGAAAACTCGACCGAATGGTTATATTAATACCCTATTGGATATCCCAATAGGAATCATGTACGGATTACGTAATACGTCATTGTAGTCATTGGTAGTGCTCGCACATTTCAATAGGTGACGGACTTTGACAAGTGTCTCTTGTTAATTTTTCGAAAGTCTTTGCCATCGTGTTGATTCTAAAGGATTTATATTCACATATCTTTGCTCCATGCTTTTCTTGTACACTTTGGACATGTCTCGTTCAGATTCGCTGCTGTAAATCAATAAAATCCATTTTGGATGACTTTAAAAACAAATTATCATCATGGTCGCGTTCACTTCTGTGTGTGTGTGTGTTAGTTCAGTTGCCTTCAATGCTCAAGTGTAAATACGTATAATTATTTCGTAAATGAGCTTAATCCCATTACCTGGTTCTCAGAGGCGGATCCAGGATTCTATTGCACATGGGGGGTCTAAAAAAATCACTGATCAGGGGGAAATCTCAAATTTTCAACTTAGTTATCATTCCAAAATTTTGCTGGGGCACACGAGCACAAAATCTTAGTACATATTATTTTCTGTTGTGTATTTGATGAATGCCAGGTTGGGATTTGTCAGTGGCGGGGAAGGGGAGAGGGGGTGCATGCCCCTCTTTGAAATGCCCTCCCCCATACAAGGCTGAAGGCTAATACATAGACAGCGACCTGGTAGCTGACCTTCAGGAGAACTTGGGTCTGCTATATGACCCATGCAAACTGATGTAAAGATGCAGACAGCAGAATCATTTCAAGTCATTATCGATTGGTCTATCATCATCTCGATAACAAATCTCTGCAATGATTAGGTCGTATTTATGTACTTTCTATATTTTACTGCAGACGACAGTGTCTGGGTATCTAACCAGAAAGTCAAAGAATTCAAAAGTTCACATAGTACAGACTGAGGAACCGTTAGGGGGGAACAGGATAACATACAAGAAAAAAATATCCATTACTCAAGGATCTTGTGTGTTCCCTAGTTCTTGAATTTAATATAGTTTTCGGTGTTTATTCTGATGTGTCCATTTGCTCTTTCAAGGCGAATTCACATCTCCCACCATACACATACCCCTTCCTAGAAAATATTTTGAATACGATATAGGCCTACTCCACACTATGGGAGAAAAAAAATGCTCGGCTCTCCGCTTCCCCCTCTCTCTCTCTAACTCTCTCTTTTTTGTTTCTCTTTCTCTCTCTCTCTCTCTCTCTCTCTCTCTCCTCTCTCTCTCTCTCTCTCTCTCTTTTAATGACCTTTCCAATCTCCGCATGTACACTATTCTATATAGTATTATTAGCACATTGGTTTGAACTTAATAAAACGGTGGCGCCGTCGACTTCTGCTCTGGAATTGAAAACGGAATTCGCGAGGGAGCCGCAATCCGTAATATCCATTCTGCAAATTAAATGACAGATAAGTAGTGTGATTCGGATTGATGCCATTGTCAGCAGTGCATTCGAAGATCTAGACGATGATCTGAAATGTATTATATTCCTCACTTCATCATTGAACGTTATTTGCCAGAGTCACGTATTTCGTATTTTCCAACATTTTCTGTGGGAGAATGAACCCGAGTCAAATTTGTGAAATGCTACATGCTAACATGCATATGGCTATTCTCATTGTGGAAGACGGGTAGGGTGGGTGGGGGGGGGGGCACAACCAGCCCCTGACCCTTCCCTTTTTAATTTAATAGCACATCTTTAAGTGCACAGAAGTAATTGTGCCCCTTC
Organism: Mesocentrotus franciscanus; assembly: GCA_037976565.1. Lineage (NCBI taxonomy): Eukaryota > Metazoa > Echinodermata > Echinoidea > Camarodonta > Strongylocentrotidae > Mesocentrotus > Mesocentrotus franciscanus. Next base: position 18,489,075 of record CP137671.1, on the reverse strand, counting down.
CCTCTCCTCCCCTCCCATCCAACCTTATACAAGTTCGAATCACAAATATTTTGTTTGTATGGATTTTTACGCTTTCCTTTCTTTTCAGAGATTTTCGTAACCATGCCCCCTTCCCTTTATAAACTTTCCTGGATCTACCCATGATCTACCGAAGTGTGTTAACCGTGTTTTGTTTATTTCGATCTCCAATCAAAATCAAAAGTAATTTCATTGTCTTCCATTTCTTTGGCTTTAATCAATCGGTGCCCTTTAATCACTCAGGAAAAAAGCGCTCTCCTCGAAATAAAGATATGTGAATTGAAATATAATATCCCTTTCTTACCAGAAAGACACAATTTGACATCTAACCTGGATATTCCTTGGCAAATGGGTATCGTTTTCAGGAAGTGTTTGTGAGAATATGATTTATTCTTAATAGATAAAGTTTAGATCTTCCCAAACCTTTACTGATCAATTTGAAGAGTCGTAGATATTGATCAATGGAGTCATGAAATGATATATCATGCGCAATCATTTCGTGAAAAGAGATAAGAAAAATTATACCAACTTTTGGGGTAACAGTGTAGTATCGAAAAGGGTAGCACATGATTATCACTTGATCATGAGGCGAAAGTAAGACTTTAAACTGGTGACCCTGCATCTTGTAGGGAAAAAGAAATAAGGATTTTACAATGCACATGTGTTTAATTTTGAACTCCGATAAAAAATTAGTCAAAAATAGGCGAGAACATCGTTTATAAGGGCTATCTGTCTGGTTTGGCTGCAGCTTAATATCATTTTCAAGCGAATAGATCTAGACTTTGGCATAAATATACACTACTGAATGACTCGCGCCTTAACAACTAAAACAAGGACAACAGCACTATTGAAAACAACAAAATTAATACGAATAATGATTATTCGTAATTACTGTTTTCAGTGTCAGATCAGATTACTAGATTCAAATTCATTATTACGTAGACTGTCAGTTCATTGAATACATGTCATATCTTGTGATAATGAAGCAAATTAAAGTTGTTTGTATTTAAACATGAGTTATACGGTCGTGTTGATCTACACGCAATCTTTTTTGTTGCTCAAATGAAGTGTTCGCAAACACAAACTTTGCCCTATTAATTATTATCACATAAAGATAGCAATATATTCTGAAGATTAATAATATTCGTATATACATGCCTTATGTACTGTAGCAAGGTGGCAAATTAGTCATACAGCCATAAATTTACTTTGCCTCTTCTCCCTCTCTTTCCCTTTCTTGCTATCCTTCCCACTTCTTTCTCTCTTTGTGGTCTTTTTAAATTTTTATCATAGTACACCAATTTAGAAAATTTGCTGGTCATAATTATCCTCCTAAGCCAATGTTCATTCCCTCAATCGCACCCAGCAGCCCCCCCCCCTTCTCTCTCTCTCTCCCTCCCTATCCCTCTGCCCCTCTCTCTCTTTCTCTCTTTGTCTCTCATTCTCTGTAGCTCTATTTATCTTTCTTTTTTCCTCTTTGTCTATCCGTCCGTATAGTCTGTCCATTATTTTCTTTCTTGCCCGCTGTCTAGATGTCGCTCTCTCTCTCTCTCTCTCTTTTATATCTCAATCTTTCTTTCTCCCTCTCGTTCCCTTTCTCCCTGTATTTCTCCCCCTTCTCTCCCCTGTTCTTTTCTCTGTCTATCTGTCTCTCTCGATCCTTCTGTCAATATGTCTTTGTATCTCTATGTATGTCTCTGCCTGTCTATCTTTATACCCACTCTCTCTCTCTCTCTCTCTCTCTCCCTCTCTTTTTCTCTCTCTCTCGTTTCTCTCCCATTCTCTCCCTTTCTATTTCTCCTTTTCCCTCTATAATTAGGCTAGTCTTATGAGACTAGATTGACTTGTCTGGATTCAAAACGTGCTTCATTGACAGTCATCAGGAAGCTGTCAAATGTACTTCTATAATACATGGAACAGATTCTAATACGATGAAATTGGGGAAGATTCACGATGAAATTCAAGGCTTATACTAGTTAAGGCTTGTTCAGATATGGCGTGGTGAACCGCTGAAAAAAAAACCGCCGAGGTTTTAAAGGTTTTGTTAACGTGTAAATGAATGGCAACTGCACGCAACAAAGGACTAGTATTCATTGAGCTCTGTGTTACAAGATCTGAACGGGGTACCTGCATCAGGATATAACGTTCCATTGTGTCACAATACAAGGACTATATATAATCAACATTAAGTTGTCAGAAACTATAGTTCACCTTTGTCCTGCTTGGCCAACATTCACTATATCTAATGCTTTTGGTGTTCATATACAACTCGTCATTAGAAGTCGCACAACTTTTATCATAATCATGGTGTTAAGTGTTTACTTGTAACTCTCGGATATATTTAGTTCGTTTTCCTGCCTTTCCCCCACTCTATTTGAAGTTTGTTAGCAAATAATTCATGCCGTGATCCAATACTGGAGCACCCATTTGTGAAGTTTGCTTGATATTTCAGATTGAATGTTTGCATTGTGTCACGTCCTCTTCCGGTATATAGCCTATACGTGAACAGCAGATACGGATTTATGTTTACATACAGCAATTTATAATGAGTATACGTTTAGATTTTAAGACTGTTAAAATGGTTCCAGCTCAATAGCTCATTTTGATGGACATCATATCATTATGGTCTAAAGATACGAGTCGGGAAGAAAAACAAATCAACATATTCATTTATCAATAGAATCAGAGCCCTCTTGCAGAAGATGATTGATCGACATTTAATTATTTAAAAGGAGATACTTAAACTTTGCAAGAGTTACAGACTACAGTTATATTCAATTTGAACGACTTTGGTAATGCTACGGTCACAAATGTCCGTACGAACGATAATTTCGTACGAATCTCCCTGTTTTTCCATTGTCTTCCCGAATTTCCACTGTCTGAAAATCGTTCGTACGGCGTTCGTAGCAGTTCGTAATGGCATTTGTGACCGAGGCTTAAACGAAATTCGTTTTTCTTTCAGGACATTCCACAAGTATGAGTCGAACCTCAGCGGGCCTCAGCCACGATTTCGGGGAAGACTACGCTGGTGTGAGAGAAGGGGAAGAAGAACCCGCTTTCGACATCAACGAAAACTTTGACTTCGATTCGGACCGCATCACCGTCGACTCGGACATGATGACCATGGACAGCATATGTGATGGTTTCGACGTGGTTGAAGTCGGGGATCATCGCGACGTCGGCATCGGGAAACGTCAACGTCCCAGTAGGTCAGCCATCTTGGCAGGTGATAAGGCATCTGACAAACACATTTCACCTGATAGAACTAGGTAAGTTGCTTCATTATGGGGTGGGTTTTTCGTGTCTGTATAATTTAAAACGCTATATATATATGTTATATAGGCCTACGTTAAAACAAGGCATGTAAAATCTATTTTAATATATTTCTATGCAGCGGCGGAGCTAGAATCGTGGCTTTAAGATACGATTTGTTCACTATATAAATGCAACACTTACGCGGTGAACGGAGGACATCAGTTGTCCTCAAGAAATGTGTGTCCCCGTAAAGGTTGATTAAAAAAAAATCATGTTCATTGTATTCTGATCAGGTGATCATTCCTCTCTTCCCGACCTTGCAACAACTAACAACGTGACATTTGCATTCTTGCTACAGAATTCATACAGTGCCCCGTAGCAGTTGGATGCAAATAGTTTGACACTAAAGACAAATGTGTAGCCTAATATCTAAATGCACTATGAGCAGAGAAAGTAAGTTGTAACATGGTCCAATTGTATACATGGTGAATCCAAAGAGAAAATTATGTAATCATTCAAACAAAATGAAAATACGAGTATGTTCTTATTTGCATTCCTTCCGTCAGGTCCGCCATGGTTACGGATTCGAACATACCAAATGGAGACATTTCACACTCGTTACAACAGCTGCAGAAACTAAACATTAAAAATACCGTACAACCTGTGGTTTACAAGATGGACTATCCGAGTCGAGGTAAGGCGGTGATTGTCAACCAGACCCGCTTCGATCCGAGGACTGGCATGTCGAACCGGGAAGGAACGGACCCGGATATTGGAGGACTTGATCGAGTGTTTAGCAATCTCGGCTTCCGGACCGAGGCTCATAGGGATTTGACAATAGCCGAATTTAGAAGACTTCTCATAGAACGTAAGTTATCCTTTGAAACGACTTTTTTATACGACCTTGTGAGTGATAGAGGAGTGGCTCTTGCTATAAAAATAAAAAAGTAGGACAGAAGAAATTACTGTTAAAGAATTAGTTTGATCTTCAGTACTGTTATGCGAAGTTAACTTCATATATATGTTTAGTTACATTATAAACAAGGCAGTTATTGCAGAAATAACATCAATCTGATTCGAAACTTATGAAATGTAGCGTTTATTTCGAACAGCCTATGTAGCCATAGCAGATAGACCAAACACCTTTCCATAATCAGGAAAAAAATTCTACTTTGAAAAACATAGTTGTTCAGACTTCACCGTACCTTAGCAAGGCTGCAAATTTCCGTGGTTATATAGTCAACACAAAGAACTCATGATATCCAAAAGGAAATTCGTCTGCCCAAGTTATCTGCAAGTAGCGTTATCATGTCAAGAGCAAAGTCTCCAGAATATGATAGCTTCTTCAATCAAATCTAACCAAGCACTACTTGATTGTTCTTTTTTATGGTTAGAGTGCAAACTAGTCTCATATTGCTAAATATATTACTCATTGCGGATGTAGTATCGAAAATAATATCGTTAGAGTTAGAGTGCAAACTAGTCTCATATTGCTAAATATATTACTCATTGCGGATGTAGTATCGAAAATAATATCGTTAGAGTTAGAGTGCAAACTAGTCTCATATTGCTAAATATATTACTCATTGCGGATGTAGTATCGAAAATAATATCGTTAGAGTTAGAGTGCAAACTAGTCTCATATTGCTAAATATATTACTCATTGCGGATGTAGTATCGAAAATAATATCGTTAGAGTTAGAGTGCAAACTAGTCTCATATTGCTAAATATATTACTCATTGCGGATGTAGTATCGAAAATAATATCGCTAGTGATATTCGTTTGTCTCGCAATGTATGGTCAATCAGGGATCTAAAAGATCACGACGTTTCGTGCGCCGCTGCAACACTTCGTCAGGTGCAGCGGCGCACGAAACGTCGTGATCTTTTAGATCCCTTATAGTCTCATATTCTTGTCTTTTTTGCTTCCAGTCAGCACTGAAGATTTCAGCAACGACGATTGCTTACTGTTCATCGCCATGAGTCACGGAGAAGAGGGCGTCCTATACTGTAAAGATGGCACAGTGGCAGTTGACGAGTTAGTTTCCCGCTTGAAAGGGGTCATGTGCCCGACACTAGTTGGAAAACCAAAGCTCTTCTTTATACAGGTATGCATTTATCATCATTATGCACTGATTACCATTTTCAACTGGAAAGGTAGACCATGGTTTCTTTCTTAAACATAGATATCTTATGTCTTCTTAGAACTGTATTTAATCAATCTCTATGACTCTTTAGCAGGGGCGGATCCAGCCGGCGGCAAGCGAAAATTTGAAAATCGTGCCGGTCGATTTTTCGCTCAGGGGGGTAGTGAGCACAATTTTTTTGGCACCCGAAAAAAAAATTTCCCTCCGGGAAGGGTTATTATTATTTCTACCGCCACCCCTTGGGCGCCAGGGGTAGTGAGCACAATTTTTTATTTTGGTACCCCTAAAAAGAATTTCCCTACGGGAAGGGTAATTTTTTTCCACCACCCCCTTGGGCGCCAGGAGGCCCATCTTCTTTTTCTTCAAAAAGGGTGTTTTTACCTGTTTTTTTCTAGGAAGGGGCCCGGGGGCTCGGTCCCCTGGATCCGCCACTGCTCTTTAGATTGATCAATACAGCTCTGAGAGCATGTTAACTCTCTCTATAAATAATAAATCATATCGTCACAATTACTAGAGATAAGACAGAAATAATTTCTACTTTATGGGCAACGATTTACTTGTACTGTTACAACCTACGATTAGAACACTCATCTGTCTAACCAGGAGAGCAATGTGCCCCTTTACCAGCTTATCGCATGTTTCAATAAACCAGCATTACTGGAAATGTTCACTTATTAAAAGTGTCTTCTTATTCTTTAATGACAGTGAAACGAATAGAGCATTACAAAATACAAGATCACACGGTTGCATTCGGTTCGTCAAGAGTTGAACTGTCATCGTACGATTTCATGAGGCACAACTTATCCATCATTTTGATTTTACTCACTTCGTAAAACTCATAACTCCGCACGATGTCCCCCTGTAGATGAAAACATTCGGTTTAGTGCAGGGCAATCGACTGCCTCAAAAAAAAAGAAAATTAACATAATGCTGTAGTAATAAACCATAAAAAGGTTTCTAAGAATGCCTAGAGGAGGACTCTTAATTACGAAGCAAGTCGTTGACATTTTACAGCGGTGATCTAGACCTTAAGATGTGGAAGCGTGGATATTTAGTATCTACTATTATGGGTCATAAACGTTGCTCCAGTGACGGCTGTGCGAACCATGCATCTCACTCCCTCTCTCCCTTCTTCTCCTTCTTTTCCATCACACTTTAACTTTTCGGCTCCCCCTCTCTCTCTCTTTCTCTTTCTCGCTCTTTCTCTTTCTCGCTCTTTCTCTATCTATCTATCTATCTGTCTGTTCATGTCCTATATATAGTATATAATCGTCCACGCACACACACATACACACACACGCACACACCTCGCCCTCTCTCTTTAGTAATAATCTTTCTTCCTATACCTAATTCTACATAACACACATACACGCACACACACACAACGCACACACATCCCCTTTCTCTCTCTCTCTCTCTCTCTCCCTCTCTACCACCCTTCCCCCTCCCCCTCCAATCACTCTTTCTCCCTAGGTGCCGTAGCCTTAATTAGGCTATTCTTCTCCAGCAATAACTGTTCGAGTTATTTTCTTTCCATCTTCCTTTCATCATTACTATAGATTACTACTATCAAGTACATCTCGTTTGTCTCCTGACTTTTGCTCACACGGCAATGGTGTCATTAAACTTGAAATCATAATAGTTGATGACGATATAGTTAAGAGATGTCAAGACAAAATAAACGCTCCGAAATAAAAGTATTTTGATACAACGTTTGGAGAGAGCGAAATAGTTTGTGTTTCTCAGAATGACGTCAAGGCTTGTCTTGGAGGCATAGGTTCTTACATGTAGGATGAACTAATGAGAGAGCAGAGCGACTTGTTCAGGATGTACCTAGCTTGGCGTCGTTTAGTCGCAAGGCCTCTGGTTCATTTCCCCCTCTTTCATTTAAAAAAAAACTTTTAAATGTTAAATGGCTTACTTCCAATCTTTGGATCTTCGCGTCGGGTCGGGTGGTCGCGTTACCCGACCTTTTGTGACAACATGCCCCTTTATTGACGAAATGTCGGGGTAAATGTTTGTAAAACAAACCCTCTCATCTAGAAATGGTCTGGTCCAATTTACCCGACACTTTGTGAAAACCCTACGGCAAATCTACGAAAGGTCGCATGGTCTTCCGCTTTCGTTTCACGTAAGGTCGTGTAACATGACCACCCATGTTATGCCAGTTTATTTATGTATATCATGATAAGGCCTATATTCTGTCTAAATTCCATACAGGCATGTAGAGGCACCCAGATGGACCACGGTGTTCGTGTTCCTGCCGTTGAGGGCGACGATGAACCTGATGCTGCCCTTGGCCAGAAAATGTTTTATACTATTCCGGTGGAGGCAGATTTCCTCATGGCATTTTCATCAACGCCAGGTGAAAACAAAAGTATTTCCTTCAAATTCGTCATTTTTATAAATATGTTTAGTTGCTGTTTTTTTTCTTTTTCTGTTATAAACTATAACTGTAAATGCCAGAGTTATATAAGTATTTGAGGGCAAATCCCTCTTACTTTTCAGTAGCTAATGCATAGACTAACAATTGGTCCAACATATTTTAGACACTCTTATCAAACTTAATACGTTTATTTATTGATACCCTACCCTCATGCTAATTTGTTGTAATAAAATGTTCCAGAACATGTTTTTATTTCATTATTTTTTATTATATCATTACTATTATCAACACTTTTGCAGGGGCGGCTCCTGGATTTTGTAAAGAAGGGGGCAGATTTCCTTTTCAATTTTGTTTTGCTAGAACAACAACAAAAGTTTTTCCTTTCTATTTCTCGGGTGACTCTTGAGTCAGATGGGACACAAAACACAATTTATGAGGGCACAATTGTGTTTGTGTACCAGTAAAGAGAGCCATGCACTTGGGTTTGAAAAAGGGGCAGGGCCGGTTGACCCCCCCCCCCTCCTCCTCCATCCTCTAGCTCCAGCTGAATACTCCATTGACTGAGGAATTCTGGTCACACAGGTATATTTCTTTAAACGCTGATTTAGATGTACATTCATTTATGTTGTCCTTTTTTATCTCCTGAAGGTTACTACTCATGGCGGAGTATCCGAGAAGGATCGTGGTTCATACAAGCTATCATAACCGTCTTTGAGAAATACGGAACGTGCATGGATGTGAATCAAATGATGACCCGAGTGAACAGAAATGTCGCTTATCGATACGAATCGATATCCAGTGACGAGCGGTACAACGGGCGAAAGCAGATGCCGTGTTTTGTGTCAACACTAACAAAAGAACTTTACTTCATACCGAAGAAATAATGAACGGGTGATATTTATTGAATATATTATTCACGTGTAAAAATTTAGAGACCAGGACTATCGGCTAGAATTTTCACTAAAGTGTTAAAAACGCTTGCAAGAGCAGCCTCGCAGAACGGCTCTGTGTTTTTTGCCACTGCTTTGGCAGAAGACCTGTAGATCTAGACACACTTGGAAGATCTATAACATCAAAGATCAACGGTAGTGACGGTGATGTGGAATGTTGAAATTGACATGAAAAACGTTTGTCAGCTAATTATAAGCTTATCGGTGCTTAAAGCCCGTCTGCACTAGTTTTGCCAGGAGGGATTAGACCTCCCAGCATGGTCACTGACAGGTGGTTATCTCATCAACTCAGCTCTCAATTAACATAAGGAAAAGAGGATCATGAGGGACCAACGGGCACCGCTTAGGCATTGTTTTCTATAATATATATAGAGGGAGCAAGTACCTACAATTAGTAGTGCAGTGGGGCTTTAAACCGTATTTCACTTGTCGATCAGAAGCCGTGCTTTGTGAATTTGTGTGTCAACTTTTACAAATGAAGTATTTATACACCGATGAAAATACGTGCACTGACGCCGAGTTACACATATAAGGCCAAATAAAAAAAAACATGTTTAGCGTCCTGCCTTTTTGAAAAATAGGAAGGAGGAGGCCCCTTTTTTTTTTCTTTCAAAATGGCCGCTCTGTACATTTTCCCCGACTGGCTGGGCAGCCTTTCGGGCTATTTTTCAAGATGGCCGCCAGCATTTATGTGTTTTTTTAAATTCAGTAAAAGACCATTTTAGCAGTATGTTTTTCATGTTTTTTCATTAAGATTTGAAGAAAAAAATGAAGAAAAAAAATTTGAAAAAAAAATTTGAAAAAAAAAAGGGCAGGCGGCCCCCAAAAAGGAAGCGGGCGGGGACGCTAAACATGAATATTTTTTTATATGGCCTAAATAGACAATACATTTTTGCGTATAACTGTATAGATATGAGAAAAACAAAGACTGTTTAGTTTTTCAATGTCTACATTTAATATTGGATCAAATTTGCAAGAAAAAGCAAGTAAATGCCATTCTTTTTTATCAACGTTGACAAAATAACCTTAGGCCTATAGCGAAAAATGGCAAACTAATGCTGAAGTCGAATATATATATATATATACATGTTAGAAAAGCCGATTTGAGCTCGGTTTATTGATATTTCAAATCATTTTAGTGTAATAGTAGATGACCTGTTTCAATGTCAAAGTTCACGAGAGAACGTCATACCGAATATTTTGCGGGAATGATGAAATTTGAAATGAACACGCAAGTATTAATGTTCAAGGAATAATTACCAGCATCGTTATACTTAAATCATTACTTTGATGAATGGGCTCTGCTTGATTTATTATCATTGAAGGAGCAGCGTTCTCTTTTTTGTTGTATTAAGTGCCTTGGTTATTATAGCAAGGGGCACATAAAAATAGAAACAACATGTGAATAAAAATTGGCAATGGTTAACTTGGTAGGGGTAAGGGATCATGTTACCCTAACCTTCCCTTTTATTCCGAATTTAGTTATGTATCATTTTCTGAACTGTGAACGGGACAAGATACGTCATTAACCGGATTCGGGTTTATATTCAGTCTTTATTTACAGCTGTGCTTACTGCATGAAACTAGTTTTCGGTTTTAAAGCCTTTAAAAGTACGTCATTCTTCAACAGATAAATGAAATATCTCTTCATTGAACAACAAAAAATTAATCGCAAGTGTTTCCTTTTAATCGATTCATTGACATATTCGATACTTTAAAGCCTGTCTGCACTAGTTTGGCTAGAAGGGATTAGACCTCCCTGCTGGTCACTGACAGGTGGTTATCTCATCAACTCAGCTCTCAATTAACATAAGAAAAAGGGGGTCACCGATTAGGCATTGTTTGCTATATAGAGGGCGCAAGTAGCTATAAGTAGTGCAGTGGGGCTTTAAGGTATTTCCATATTATTCATGATCGGATTATGTATTATGTCATTCTCATGCTCGCATATTTTCAATGGGAAATGGAAAAGGCATAATAGAAATTGCCTGAGGTTTATTTTTCGATTTTTTTTTTTTGCGATTGACTTTGTTCAATATTTAGGCCTACTCGTATTTCCAAGTATTCAAATAAACGCGTCGTCTTTAGATATTGATTGTTTGATGAAAGAAATATGAATGTTTATCATAATGAGAATTAAAGCACGCATTTTTCTAACATCTTGTGAACTTGTAGTCAATTCTATGAATCATGTTTTGATCTCTTTCCTTCTTTCTTTCACCCCCCCCTCGAAGTACCCCTCTATGTTTAAATCACATCAAATGATGATCTGATGTGATTTCATTCAAATACCGACAATCAGTTGTAATAAAAATAAAAACATTTACAATCTAGAGAAGAAGATAATTTTGGATCGCAATTTTTACACATAATTGAATTCACATCTAGGCATACAAACAAGAAACATAATTTATGTATATATTTATTTACATATAATTATATATATATATAATTCTGTTCCTTTCAAAATTATTTTTAAGATAGGAAGATAAAGAGAGGCAAGAATGAAAAATAGGGAAAAGAGAAAGAGAGGGAGAGGAAGACAATCAGTGGGTGAGGCGAGAGGAAGAGAGAGAGAGAGAGAGAGAGAGAGGGGGGTCGAAGGGCCGGGGGAAATAGAGAGAGAGAGAGAGAGAGAGAGATTGAATGGGGGATACTAGAGGGAACATTCGTTTAAATACCGGAGGGGGCGAACGTGAATGGCTAAACGGAATTTAAACAAAATTAATTTGAAGACTTAACCCCCCATGACACAAATATTCCTCTTTGTGGCCGGACCCACGCTTATGTAAATGAAAGAGGTATAACATGTACTAGGACAAAACAAAGGATCTATATAGATATCGTCCATGTCCTAAAGTAAAATTATGACTACTTTGGTATCGGAACGGGAATTTTATTTTATGTATTTGTTTAATCTGGAGGGAGATATAGAGACACAGGTGAATTAAGACGGTATATAATTATCTATAAATTAATACTAAATACTAAAATATACTAGAATGCTGTAAGTCTATATCTGGAGGGGCTCATCAATATTGATAATTGATGCTTGACGTCACAATGATGGTCCGGTGTCGCGTGCCGTACACGCGTCCCCTCTGGTAGAACAATGATGATTTCTCAAGCTATCGCAGCGGATTTTCTAATTAGTATACGTGACGTCACAAAGATACCAAACCCCAGTAGTGGGACAATGGGATGAAAAAAGGAATAAAAACGGACAGTACCAAGTAAAATATGTTTTTGAATAATTGCAAAATTCACAGAATGGCATAAAATACTGTACGAATAACCCTTAATACGGTATTTCTGTTCACATATTTTTGGTCTCTCTGCCCATAAATGGACACCACAAGACTCCCTTTGTCCAAGAGAAAAAGCTGGAAAAGATTATTTTAGACGTACGCCATCTCTCGTCATCATAAGGAAAGGCTTGAGCTTGCGGATGAGTCACAAAATAACCCTGGATTGTGAATTTATTTTGGACCACGGTCATGTTTTGACTCGCCTGCGCCTGAAAATGTGAAATTTTCTTTTGAATGTTCGATGGATGTATCAAGTTAATGCGTGAAAAGCATATGCAGAGCTTAACGTAGGTATATCATCACTTATATCCATATTATGCGGGCACATATGCAGATAATTAAAAATGCAAGTTTTGGTTTTACTTCGGTCCCATACGTAGTGATCCATGTGTATTAAATGTCTGGAATAAACATGAAGTTGATCAGACCCATACATGTGTAACTTTTAGTTCTTATTATTTGCTTCTGTTTTTGTTTGTTTGTTTTGTTGTTGCCTGTGAATTACGATGGAATATTTTGTATCATAGACATTATGGGAGAGTACATAAATATGTACTGTAGTTAATATTATTGTGTGATTAAGATAACTGAATGATTAAAATTGAATGGTATTTTGCTTAATTTCATAAAATCAATGATGCGAATCAAACTGTTTGAGAGTGATTGATTAATAAATGATTATGACTTTATCATTTGACATTTGTAATGGTTTTTTCTTTAATCAGCATGTCTAGTACAAATTTATTTGGTTGAGATCCCTACCATTTTATCCATATCCTCAAGTTTTTCTTCATCAATAATATTTGTTCATCTTGATTGACTTGAAGAAGTTAAATGCTCTCCTTTTTCTTCTTCCAGTTGAGTAAGCCTATACCTGCCTCTTATTATAGAGTATGTTAGTACTTTGTGGGGTGATTTTGTGCCGTGTGCAAGGTGTGGCTGCGAAACTGTACATTCATCATGATGATCATCCTTTTTTCCATTTTCTACTTCTGTTCCTTTTTATGTTCCCTTTTCTGATTTCTTTTCCTTTTTCTCAAACATTATTACACCTGCTTTAGTTCAGTGATAATACAAATATTGATATCAAATTTCATATTATCATCAAGCCCTTGGGGCTACTCTAGTTAGCATTTGCCATGGCAGTTGCATGGGCCATTATTGTTTTCATAGTGCTTGAAAAAGTTTATCTTGAATCAGTTCTGTTTTTGAATTCTTGCTTCTCTTCACTTTCTTATTTGTGTCTGATGGCTCATGCACTCTAAATTTGATATGATGGAGTTGTTACACCCGATTAACAATTACTTTACCTTTTGATCGTCCCCATTAGAATTTAAAAATACTGTTTTTTTATTGTCTCCAGAAGCTCTCTTTTGGGGGATTTGTTATATTACATTAAAAAATTGATTAGTTATTTTTATGTAATCTTATAAATTTCAGAAGAGCCTACATGCATTTCAGTTCTGAAGAGCTCTTTTGGAGCTTTCTTACCTACAGTTAATTCACTAACATCTCCCTTTTATTTTATTTTTCCACTTCTCCATTAGGAAGAGAGATGATTGTTAGCTGCATGTACGTGTAGTCCACCAGGCAAAATGTTTTCTGTTCGGATTGTGACCCTCAACTATTACCAGACACCCCCCATTGAAGATTTGGATGTGACCTTCTCAGAGTTCAGAGGGTCAGAGGTCAAGCAGGTCCCAGTGATCAGGGTCTTCGGCTCTACTCCATCTGGTAAGTAAATATTCAGTGGATATCAACTATCTTCTGTGAAATCTACAGAGCTGCAGTATCTGAAATGGGCATAGAGATATATTTTGTGTATTTCCATTAGCATATTATTATTGAAAACATAATGGGTGGTATTCTCGAAAGCGGACTAACTATAGTCCATGGTTTAATCCTCCGACTAAGTATGGAATGCCAAGTGTCCATATTAATATGCTTTTCGAATAATTTAATCTGTCACTGAATTAAAATAAAATGTAATAACATAATTAATAAACAACAATATAATTATGAAATAATTATGTTATCATGGTAATTTAGGGACATATCAAATTATTCAAAAATATATTCATATGGACACTTGGCATTCCACACTTAGTCGGAGGAGTAAACCATGGACTAAAGTTAGTCCGCTCGAATACCACCCAATGTTTCTTTTGATGGTATATCAATCTCAAGGAGTGGAGAATAAGTTTAATTTGTATACAGTTCAGGAGACTGTTACCTGCAAAAGATTATGAAATTAATAAACCATCAGTTCGGAGTGGAGAAAATATAATGATATGTGGAAGTGTAGATCAACTATACATTTTATGCCTTTAATTGTCAGTTAATTGATTCAGATTTAGTGTATTAAATGTAGCTATTATCCATCTCTACAACCTTTACAATTGATATATTTTTCAAAGTTGCTCCTAGAATTAAGAGAAAATTGTATTTTTAACTAATGCAAATTGCTAGTAGTCTAGATAGACAGCCCTAAAACAAGAACATCGAAAACATGTTTAAAAAAAAACATTTACTATCTTCAATGGCAAATTTTAGAACTACCTGAAATTGTTCTAGAGATATGTTTTTCTTTTCCCACCTGCCGGCTATTAATATTTGAAGACATGCTATTTTTTCGAGTGATGTGTCAGATTCAAACATGGCATAAAAAATGGAAGTTAACTATTCTTGAGGCAAAAAATGATATTCGGTACAAAAGATTATGGAACTACATTATTATTTTTTTTTTCAAACTGATAATTTATAAATGGAGCATGAATATGCACTTTCATATATCTCTGCAAATGGTATTTTGGTGAGTTTTCCAAATCATTTGAGGTCAGCTAAACATTTTTTGCCTCCAGATGTCAGTTTGATCGCATTAACTGTATACAGCTTTTTCCACCTCAAGTACAGTCGTAATTTCTTTAAAATTTTCTTTAAAATATCAAATTTTTAATTTAACTACAAGTCTACATGTGATACAAATTACAAATAGTCCAGAATACAGGACTTTATTTAACAAGTGTAAGTAATTGTAGCATTTTCAATTAAGACTAAGGAAAATATTAATATTGAATATTGAAGCTGACTCAAGCGGTACATATTTTTACCCCTTCACATGTATATTAAAAATAAAAAAGTCATATTAACAGAATACGAATCAACATTCATCCTACAGGCCAGAAGACCTGTCTGCATGTCCATGGAGTCTTCCCCTACATCTACATCCCCTACGATGGCACTCAGCCAACTGACCGCTACCTCCATCAGATGGCCAGCAGTCTGGACACTGCCCTGCAGGTGGCCCAAGGGAAGGGCTCGTCCACTGTCCAGCATGTCTTTAAGATCTCCCTGGTCTCTGGCATGTAAGTAGATCCCACGTTGCCTTGCTTCGTCGAAGATTTAGGGTTCACCCAATGTTACTTTGGTTTAGTTTGTAATAGCAGTTTGTAATTTGTTTGAATATTATATTTGGCATATTGTTAAGTTTAATCTGTATAAAGGAAATATACATTATATCTTTGCTGATGATATACTGTGCATGCCCCCCTTTTTTGTTCTCACTAAAATGTAAAAGTTAACAATCATTTCAAATTGTAGTAAAAGGTTAGAATTTATCCAGATCAAAATAACCCATTAATAATCAACTTTTACATCAAATTATTCTAATAAATCAAAGTAGTGCACTGATGTCTTTGAAAAACAATCATTATTCAAGTCAGTGATTAAAATTATTTGATAAAAATGTTTAGAAGTAATCAAAATATTTCCCATAACGTATCCGATCTGTCATATCATAAAATATGGGAGCATGAGAATGACATATTACATAATTAATATTTGATAATTTCAGACCTCTTTACGGATACCACAAGTCAGAGAGGCAGTTTATGAAAATCTATTTCTACAATCCTGCTGTCAGAAGGAGGTAAGAATATTGGGAAATCAAGCAAATTCATGGAATACCATTTATTCCTTATGTATACAAAGGAAAAGCATGAGGGATCTAGGCAATTGCCGACTAAATGATTAAGCTTTTATTGCAACCTGATGTCATGAATTTAGGATTTGCATTTGCCTAATAGAGAGAGAGAGACAAGTTATGCAGAATGTTTTCTTTATTCTATTAGTCTTTAGAGTTATTTTATGTTTATCTAAGAAGAGATTATATTGTTTCCAAATGAATTGAACTAAACTGAATAGAACAGTTTACTAACATATTCAAATTTTTTGCATACTTTTTTTAAACAAAGGTTGTTCTTGACAACCCCAAAACTTGCACTAGGTCACCAGAAAAGAAAAAATCCATGAAATTTGAATTTGTTAGTAAACATATCTATTGAATTGAAATGAATCCAATGACACTTTCGCTGTGTCAGCTTGCAAACTGGGTAGCATTCTTATTCTTCTTGTTTACTTTGTATGACCCATCTCAGGGCTGTTGAGCTACTTCAGAATGGTGCTGTCATGAACAAGATCTTCCAGCCTCATGAATCACATGTTCCTTTCAATCTCCAGGTGAGTCATTTCATGTAATCATTGCCAGGGTTACAGATTAAAGACCCTATTGGAAATGAAAAATGAAACAGATGAGTTATATATCAACAAAAAGGTTATAAGCCATAGATTACAGTAATATCAATTATATGTTATTCATTTTTAGGTTTTCATTCATATCTCAGAATGTCCATATCACAAGCCCAACTTTGAAATAATCTGTGTATATGTATAATGCATAGGATTATAAAGCATTATAAAAGTGTTAAAAAGGTGGTGCCAGATTTAAAACCAGTATTATCTATGAAGTTATCAGAATTGCTTGTTGGCAATTTTACAAAGTGCATTTTTTTTCCCCTTCATGTATCTTTGCAAATTGACAGTTTTTGATTGACTACAACCTGTATGGAATGAACATGCTGAACCTAGCTGCAGTGAAGTTTCGGAGGTCAGAGGAGGTCACGGAATCATCCAATCAAAAGCTTTCTTCTCCCAAACCATCCACAAGTAAGAATTCTTGTGGATTATATTTTAATAAAACATTTGAATTGAATTGAACTAGATCCTTGAAAATCTTGCCCCTTAGTCACCTGCAGTTGTACCACTTGTAGAAAACTTCTCTATGGTGACTAAAATTATAAATGAATTTTCCTTCTATACCTACCTCTGCCACAGTAGTTGTGTTTGACAACCTTAAACCGTGCCATGGGATTGCCTAATATAGCAAGATAAAAATTAAAAAGATAACCCCATGGAAAAATACTACATTGCGCCTCTGGACAAGTAACCCATAATTGATTACCCCTTGGGTATTTGTATGAGGATAATTGGGCTATTTCAGTTATTTAAGCTATTAAAGTGGTAGCTGTCGTTAAGGGGGGAATTACCTGAGAGGTAGTTATAAGAAGTTGATTTATATTGGGGGTTGTTGACCAGTGGGGAAGGGAGGTAATTGTCCTTTGGGGTGATATTCTGGGGTGTATACCTATATGATTACCTTTTAAGAATATAATAATGCAAATATCAAATACTTTGTGTATAAACTTATGAATGTGTTCCCTTTCCAGATATCCCCCATATATCAATGCATTACTGGTAGTATGATTACTGGGATAGTAATTTTTCCTCATATCTATACCTTAACTCCCTCAGGCTTCCAAGCCACCAGCCCACCCGGAGCACCCACCCCCCTTCGACGACGCCACAGCAGCGGCAGCATGAGCGTCTGCACCCAGGTTTGGGGGGACGAGAACATCCCATCCTCCCAGTGGCTTGGGGAAGACGTCAAGAGGCAGAGCTGCTCTGAACTGGAGGTGGATGCCGTCGCTGCCGATATCCTCAACAGGATGGACCTTCAGGGTGAGTGGATGAGGATGAAAGGGATGATAAAACATGGGAAATTATCCTTTTACAAATTATTTGGCCTATGCACAATGCTTTACTATGAGCAGACCCAAATAATTATTCAATTAGTATTTCAGATTATTACAGTCATATGTGCATATTGATCAACTCGTCAAGTTACAGATTTTCATATTGTGTGGCTTGGCACATGAATCTTTTGTTTTGTACTTATAGTTTCTGAAATATCTATTTACCATATAAATTAGCAGAAGTAGGGAAAGATTTGTGACCAATTTATATATTTTTTCTGTTGCATTACCAAATCTTACGAAACAATTGGAAAAGGAAAACTTTTAAATGTATACAGTACATAATCTTTTTGTTTGAAAGGTGTAGCAGTAAATGAAACTTTATTTAGCCTATGAATTACTCCTTGTCTGAGGGCCTCAGACAGCATCTGTAGCACATGCTTAAACACCAATTTTAAATTTTAAATTTTCATTGTTATCATATTAGATAATGCTGAGACAAACCCAGGTCTGGTGGGTATTTGGGAGGATGAGAGACAGAGGAGAGAACAACTCAATCAGATGGATGAACTTCTTCCTCCATCTTCACCAGGTAAGAAGTGTTTTGTGGGTGTGTGTGTGGTGTGTGAGAGAGAGACGGAGAAATGTAGAACTTTTACAATAGAAAAATAGATCATGTAAGTTTGAATGAAAGACTGTAGTTTGTGCAGATCTATAAATAAACCAAAGAAAATACATCGAAAAACGTTCAAGGAAATAAAGAAATTGAGAAGAGATTTAGGAGGGGAAGAAAAGAACCTTTAACTCTTTGCCCGCTACGTTCGGCTAGCGGAACATACAGCGGGCTGCCAACTTCGACTCAAGTCACATTTCATTCACAATACACACGGAACGCATTTAATTCTATTGTACGCACACACACACAATAGTAACGTGCTTCGCATTGTATACACATCACACTTCATTGCACCGCTGCAGACATTGTTTACATTGACATTTTCCGAGAAAATTGAGTTTTTGAAACTGCTTTTGCAAATATTCTGATATAAGAGGTATAGAATACCCTTCTAAACGAAAACTTGGATACAAAATGTATAGTTGATAATCTCAAAATTTATGATAATATACATTACAAAAATGATACCATTGGCAAGACTATTAATTTCTATACAATATTGCTACACAAAGTTTTTCATTACAGTACACCAATCAAAAGTTATTGCGAGTTGAATAAGCATAGTCCATGCAGAACCCCTCCTAAGGTGGCACCCTAAAAACAATGTGGCACAGGGGGGATTGTGTACGTGGCGGGCAAAGAGTTAAAATGTTAATGTATGATTATTGTATGATTGAGATCTTCAGAGTTTAAAGAGCCTTAGATATTAAGTGACTCAGAGGTACAGTGTGTATTAGCTCATCTTTTAATAACTCCATGTTACAGTATGTCATATTATACAAAATATCTTAGTTTGATAATTTTTCAACTTTCATGATTCTTAAGCTCATAATCATTCTTGTAAGCTCATCTTTTAATAACTCCACGATATGTCAATTATGAAATCGCTTATTTTGATGACTTTTCCATTTTTTAAAATGATTCTTAATTTCAGAGCGAGGAGATATGCCACTCTTCAATGCAGAGGAGAAGTGGAGGGCAAGGTTACAGGAGATTGTGGAGAAGCAAGTCAAAGATCTGCAGGAAATGTAAGTGATTACAAAGTTCACATATGTCTGATTTCCTTTCGGTGCTATTCAAACAAAAAAAATGATGGCTCATGTTGAGATGACGATGTTGATGATGATGGTGATGGTGATAATAATGATGCTTATGATAATGGTGATGGTGATGATGACAATGATGGTAATTGTGGTGATATTGTCAATGACTTGGTGGTGATGATGATAAGGTTGAGAATAAGGATGTCGTTGATATAGAGGATGTTGATAATGAGTGTGAGGTTTATGTTAATGCTATGATGATGAGGAGGATGATTAGGATGATGATGATGATGATGATGATGATGATGATGATAATCATGTTGATGATGATGATCAGGTAACAATGATAATAAAGATGATGGTCGATAGTAATTTTTTATTATAAAAATGATTGTGATAGATAGATTTATGGATGTGCTCCTTTAACTAGGTTAAAACAAAAACAAAAACCTTCTTAAGCATCATGCATGTTTGCTCATTCCATTTTTACCATAGGGAGGGTCAAGTAATTAGCAGTGAAGATGAGCCCATGGACACAGAGAGTAGTGAAGAGGTCATGCCACCCTCCCAGATAAGCATCCCTTGCACCCCTGCCAACGAAGTGGAATATCACTACACACAAAATCCAGGTAATGCATCTCCAGAATTCTGTGCATCTTCCTTTGTATGATGCAGTATTCAACATCTTCTTGAAATTTATGTTGAGAAGTGTAACAGGTGTAAGTGTACAGGGGGGTATTTCACAAAGACTAAGATCGACTTTAAGTTGGACTTAACTATGGCAGGCCGTTCATGCCACTGTTTGTTCTCACCATTTACTGGCATTGGTCTCTCAAGGGACATACAAGTTGTGGTCACCAAGGAAAAAATATTATCTAAAGATCATAATTGAGAGACAAATGGTGAGAGCAACCAGTGGCATGAACAGCCTGCCATAGTTAAGTCCACCTTAAAGTCAATCTTATTCTTTGTGAAACACTCCCCAGATGATGGAAATCTTACATATACCCCACTTACAGAATTGGTTACTGTCAAATCTGAAACTTTTGCGTGCATTAAAACTTCTGCCAATTTTTAGAGTGGTTCAGATTTATGAAAGCTTCATACGACAAAAGAAATAATCACAACTTACGCAACACTGAACTTTTTGTTGTACCAATAGCTGTTGTTTACCATTCACAAAAGATTCTGTGTCACTAATTTTACAGTAAACTGTGTAAAAGAGAAAATAGGTTTTACCGGATGCCCAGATTTCAGGTGATTCCGTGATTTTAGCATCTGTCATCTCTCTTTTTTTAAATCACATTTTAGACCTCCTTAGAAACAACATATATCCTATGTTGAGAGCCCGAAGGCAGTTGACTCCTATACTTTTACAAACACTTAATGCCATCCTGGCATTGAGTATACAAGATAGGATTTAACACTGCCTCGTTTTCAGGCTTATTATTGAACACACCAGGGCCCCATCTTACAAAGAGTTACGATTGATCATCAATCGCAAGTCCTCCAATCAATCCCAAGTTTGCAGTCTCCTATCTCTTATGTACATAGTTGCCATGGATATCAATCTCAAATAAGTTGCGATTAATATTAACTCTTTATAAGACGGGGCCCTGGTTTCCCTGTTTATTAATGTTACATTTTTGTTGTTAAAATACTTGATGAGTGAATGAGTAGAGAGTCGTGATCATTTTTTTGTCTCCAGCAGATAGTGAGCCATCCCAGAGGCAGAGCTTTAGCGGTGATGTTTCACCAGTCGTCAACGAGGAGTTGGTGTACTCCATCCTGGAAGCCTCA
Organism: Mesocentrotus franciscanus; assembly: GCA_037976565.1. Lineage (NCBI taxonomy): Eukaryota > Metazoa > Echinodermata > Echinoidea > Camarodonta > Strongylocentrotidae > Mesocentrotus > Mesocentrotus franciscanus. Next base: position 18,467,622 of record CP137671.1, on the reverse strand, counting down.
CAGAGGTTGTCACAATCGCAGGGACAAGGTACAGCATTGGCTTGGCCATATTATTACCAAAAAATTCTCAAACTACCTGTATCATGGTCTAAATGGTTTGGTTTTTAACTTTCTGTTTCACCTTTGCTACTTGATATTAATTACAACCAAGCTGCTCCCTCAAGGCCATAGACAAACGGTTCTGGCTTCTTTGGATGCATTATGAAATTAAAAGGTATGGAGTAGGACACTGTGTATGCAGCAAAACTGCAGTGTAAAAGGAGAATGGTGGGGAAGGACTAGATGGATAGAAGGTGTGACCAAAGGAACATACAAGTTATTCATTTATTTCATTCATTTACTTTCCACATTCCAGTTAAAAACATAATACAAATACAAAATAATGTACATTTCAGAAAAAACACAGGAATACACACAGAAAAAACATACCAAAAAACACAAGTAATTGACAAATGGCGGAAATAATGAGAAAAAATGGTAAACTAGTACCGATATGTGGATGGGAAAAACAAAAGCAAAAGTCGCTTGTCTTGGTTCATCCCCAAAGTAATTATAATATCACATTGTAAACAAATGGGGGGGGACAGTCATTGGAATATTACAGTGACTAGGCTAAGAAAAATTTACATATTTGACAATAATTTTTTAATTTTTTTAACATAGAGGTGATAGAGCTCAACAGAGTTACACAAAAACAACAAAACCTGACAAAATTTAGTCTGTAGGGTCTCCAGGGGTCAGAAACGACCTTACAGGACCTAACTTCATTGTGTTGATTCATTTTGCATTCTTGAGGTACAGATTATTCTGCATGTTGCATAACCTTCATGTTCTGTGACAAAAGCCTCTTTGCTTGTGCTGTTGATGCAGATACGTGTGATGAGGAGCTTGCTAATCTTCTGGTAGATCTTGCTCATGAGGAGGAGGAGGAAGAAGACCTGGTACTATCTGGGAGAAGGAGCACCCAAAGCTCTAGGGGAAATCCAAGGCCGTCTGGCATAGGTAAGCGTGATGATGGAGATGATGATGATGATGATGTGCACCTTGAGCATTTACTTTTCAAGTTGATTTGGCACCTCACAAATCTCTTTACTATTATGATGATGATGATGATAATGATAATGATGGTGATGGTTATGATAGTGATGAAGATGATGGTAGTGATGATGATGATGATGATGATAATGATAATGATGTCGATGATGATGATGGTGATGGTTATGATAGTGATGAAGATGATGCTGGTAGTGATGATGATAATGATGATGATAATGTTGATGATGACGATGAAGATCATGATGATGAAAATAGTGACGATGAAGATAGTGATGTTGATAATGATTTAATTGGCATGATATTGATGATGATGAGGAAGAGGAAAATGAAGTTGAGGAGCAGGACAGTGATAGCAATGACAATGATAGCAGTCCAAAAGTAAGATGATGATGATATTGATGATACTGGTGATAATGATAATGATGATGATACCTATGAGTTTGCTGTTTTTTTTTGTTTATCACCATCAGATATATCCGACTCTGATGATGAAGACAGTCCTGAGCTTGAGGCCCAGGAGGAGAAGGAGATGTCACAGGCCTGGATTGTTTTAGATGAAGAGCTCGAGGAAGAAAAACAGGCAGAGGAAGATAAGAGCAGAGAGAGAAGACAACCAGCTGATATCAGTCAAAGTGCACAGTGAGTTTACTTTTGCTAGATGAATGACCATTTTTTTTTAATGAAAAATATTGTTTCAAGGGAAACAACAAATGTGGTTTTCATAGATGAGTGATCTTTCGATACAGGTGGTCGCTATAGCAGAATCACATAATTGTGTTTCTATCATTTATTCCTCTTTCTTTCATTCGCTATCCCCTTGTCTACTTGCCTCCAAAGGTTGAATGAGCTCATTTGTGAGATAGAGGAAGCAGGGGACGAAGCATCTCAGAGGTCAGGCCAGAGTGGGGATGGGCCAATACCTCAGTTAGATGGAAGCTCAGACATCAATCCAGGGGAAGGTCAGTCTCATTTAAAAGAATTCTGCGTTTAATCTAGTTCACATAAGATATAGTAAAACACCTCTAAAAATTTGCGTGGCATAATAAAATGACATAAAAAATAGGACGCCTCACATTTTTGTACCTTGTAACACTTGTAGATAAGTGAGAATGCTTTATACGAGCCTTTGTTTTGCACAGCTATTGTTTTTTTTCTTGTACCCACATCTGCCGTTAATTCACATGCAGGCTGTTCTTCTATATTTGTTATATTTTGTTTGTCATGACTTGTCATAGATATTGAAACATCAGTAAAGCACTATAGATACATGTAGGTAAGCTTGTATATGGTGAACAGACCTAGAACATAATCCTACATGTCACTCTTTATTTTTGTATACCAGGTGAAAGGAAAGACAAATCAAAGTCACTTGTTGGTAGCGGCAGACAAGGCACAAAGAGTCCTCGCAAGCACGACAGTGACGTAGGTTCTGAAAGGCCGTTAGCAGCAGACAAAATTGCCAGGAATCCTCACATGACTGTTGATGGTCCTCTAGGGAATATCAGTGATGCTTTAGAGCCCATGGAAGAATCTCCTAAAAAGAAACGTGCTCCTGCCAGAAAGAAGAAGGGACTTCCAATTGCCTCCAGAAGTACAAGAAGTCCAAGAAAACTCATGAATGGAAGACACAATGAAGCTTCTCCTGTCTTTGAAAAGGCTGGTAAGGTCCAAAGAAGAAAGGCCAGTCATTCTGCTAGATCAGCTGTGAAACAGGCCAAGCGGATACTTCAACCTGAAGGCAAAGTTGAGAACTCTCAAGAGAACAGTTTGCACAAACCTCTTGTTTCGCTTGGAAGAGGAAGAATGGGAAGTAAGAGCCCTCGTAAGTCATCAGAAAGGGCTGACGTTCCTTTCTTCGCTGAAACAATGTCACGTAGTCCTCAGAAACCTCTGCAGGGGCCACTAGAGAAGTACTCCAATGCCATTGAATATACCATTGCACCTTGTTTCCAGTATGCTGAATCCCTGAAGCCAAAAGATTACAAAAAATTACTACAAGGAGGTACCTCTCCAAGACCTATGGACACCAAAAAAAGGAGACATAGGCAGCCATCAGGAAATGAAAAATACTCAACAACTAGTCCAAGGCGAAAGAGACATGGTTTGAAGAGCAATTCCCCAAGATTAAGAAGAAACAGTTCTAAGGTGGAAGATGTTGACAATCCTCCATCAAGTGGAAGAAGGAGGAGAAACTCAATGAAAGAGGAATCTCCCAAACAAAGGTCTTGTGGCACAAACAGCAGTGCTATGAGAGTAAGGAGAACCAATTCAGAGGTTTCTCCCAGGAGAAGAACATCTCAGGAATCTACAAGACTTCAAAGTGTGTCTTCAGATGAAGACTTTAAAGAGAGTAAACCTCTTGCATCATTTCGTAGAGGAATACTGGAAACAAGAACACTCGTAAAAAGGTTGAGGAAGGGAAATCAAGTAGGAAGATGGCCAAGGGCATAAGGTCAAAGAGAAGCTATCGTCAAACGCCCGATATTCCAGATGTTGTCAAAGGCAGTTCTGTACCTAAGGAAATGGCCAGATCTCCTGGTAAAAATGGGAGTGGCAGAGGAGGAAAGAAGAGCCCTAGAGGGCAACAGCAACAAAATGATACACCATTCATCTCAGACAGAATAATCCGCAGCCCTCACAAACCAATGGAAGGACCCGTCTCTGTATACATTAATGCCATTGGCTATAAGATAGCACCTTTGTTTCAATATGCAGAGTCTGTTAAACCTAAGCCCAAAGTGGTCATAGCTCCTTTGGAATTCCCCACATCCCACACAAACATCCTAAAGAGAAGTAATAGCATAGCTGTCAGTGCCTGTGAGAAATCTCCAAAGATTCCAGCCAACGTTGTCCGAAGAATAAGTTTGCCAGCTGGAAGCTCCCCAGATAAGTTAATTCAAGGCCCATCAAAAAGTCCAAAGGCTCAAAGAAGAATCAACAACATATTTGACAAATCATCCAAATCTCCTGCCAAACATCCTAACAGAGAACCTGTGAAAGTTGCAAAGAGAAGCCGTCCAACAGCAAAGGCTGAAGTAAAATTATCTCCAAAGCAAAAGAGGAGCAGACCAGAAAAGTCTATATCCTGTATGGAATTGGGCTCTCAAGATCAGTCTCAGTCTCCTCTGATAGACCGATCATTTGTCTTTGATAGTAATGTGACTAGTCCAACAACACTGGGTAGGGGACATATGGGTCAAAGAAGTCCCAGGGATTTGATGAAGTTGGAAAGCAAAGGGTCACCTGTGCCTTCTTCCAAACAGATTGGAAGATCACCTCTTAAAGGGGTAAGAGATCCTTCTGGTAAACTGGTACAGATTCAAGCATCTGATAACAGATCAATCCAAGATGGGGACTTAGCAGAATTTAAGACTGAACATCGAAAAAAAGGTAATCGTTTGAAGACTGACAAACAGAAGAGCCTCTCTGACAAGAGCAAAGAGGATAAAGAGATGAAGCATAAAAAGGCAAAACAACAGCGGTCCAAAGATGATAAAGGGACAAAAAAGACCACATCCCAAAGAGATCAAAAGAAAGAGCCAAGGGCGCGGAAAAAGAAAGACAAAAACATAGATGGAGGGAGCAAAAAAAGTAAAAAGGACAGAGGACCTGAAGAAAAACCTGTGAAGAAGGGTCGAAAGCCTTCCGCACTTAAATTTGATCCTGTCACTATGCCATCCTTGAGGCTGAGGGTAGCTACATGGCCAAAGTTGAAAGCATGCAAAGAACTCAATCCTAATCTCATCTTGAGAAAGCTTTGCTTAGATGAGGGAAGCTGGAGTGAAGTTGTCAGGAATGCCCTCTACAGAGACCTTAATCGGCTGGCAAAAAGTAAAAGAAGTCTGAGAGATGAGGAGAATACAGAGGCTAAAAAAGTCAAGAATGGCATTAGTACCCCTTGGGAAGGGCCCAGCATCGTCATCGCCCAGAAAGGAACAGATGAAAGCCATAATGGCTGCAAAACAAGGCAAGGAGATCTACAAAAGATTAAAAGGAGCAACTCCCAGGAGAAGAGCAAAGTCTAAGATACAGGACATTTATGGGGGTGGTCCTGACAACAAAGTTTGGAACTTTGTTCCTCCGATCACTCCTCCAGACGATGAGATCACAAAGAACCCCATTCCAGAGATCTCAGAACTGAACAAGGATGATTCTCGAGATGTGATGTGGCGGTTGGCATGCTATTCCCCACAGCGCCCAGAGAAGATGAGTTCTCCGCCGAGATGCTGGTCTCCACTTAGCAAGATATCTGATAACGAAGAGGAATACGAGGAGGATGATGAGTACATGGACAAGGAAAATGGAGTTGCACCCCTGCAGGTTGAAGATGTTGGGAAGGAGGAAGGTACAGTTGCTGTACCCACCTCTGATAACGAAATGGATATTATTGAGAGAAACCTTGGGCAGATTTCAGACTTTAGCGTCTATGAAAAGATGCTAGGCGGCACAACTGCAGGAAGGTCCCTTCAACAAGAAACAAAATCAAACAATGATGATTTTGCCCTGGAGCATTTCCAGGAGGATGTCTCTGGGATCTTTAATCACCTTCATGGAAACTCAGAGAAGGATGCCATCTCTGATGAATTTGCTAAACTTGATAACTCTGCTCCCAACAGCCATGTCAATAAGATGGAAAGGGGGAAACAAATACCATCTCAACTCGGTCAAGGATCTAGTCAACATAGACAAACAAGCAAGGTTAATGGTATTCACTGTACTACTGAAGCCCAGGCTCACCATTATGCGATGAGTAGCCAAAGTCAGCAACCGGCAAGAGATAATGCAAGCAAATCTAAAGGACATTCCGTACCACAGAGTAGCCCACTTCTACCTCAAAATAATGTCCCAATGCAGGCTGCTTCTCAATCCAATTCTGAGGGAAGTGGGAGTAACAGTTCATCTCAGATTCCTCCGGGTCAGAAGCCTCCTCCATATCATTCTGACATACCCAACTCTGGATCATCATCGTCATATACAGCTCATTCTCCACACGGCATTGAGCGAAGTGCAAGCAACTCCAGCTCCATTCAATTTACAGTCCATAGCCAGGGAATGACCTCCCAGACCCCAGGATCACAAGAACCAACAACCATTCCTGAAACAGACTCTGAAAATAGTAGTGGCAGCCCTCCTCAGCATCAGTACAATTCCAGCCAGCCTACGCAAACCGCCAATCAAGGAAATCACTCCAAAGAACCAGTTATCCATCCAGGAAACAGTACCAATAACCAATCCATGTACTACCACGGTGCTTCATGCAAGCCAGAGCATGTACGACATGTCCAACCATTCTATTAATCAGTCAACAGCCTATGGCAATGATAGGGTGTCAAACCAGAGTCAGGGCTTCAGCCAACCGCATCTTCCGCCCTACCCGTCTCCAGGTAACAATCAACCTCACGGATACCCACCTCCATACCCATCCCCCCAGTCCTCCTACCCCAACCCTCCAACCCAATCCCCTAACCACCAGCACCAGTCACCCAGCTCTGGATCACAGACCCACGCTTACAGAGTGCCCTATCAACCTGGTCCCCAGCAACACCCATATCAAGACAACAACGGATCTGCAGTCCCAACAGCCAAGCCCAAGATTTGGCGGCCTGTGGCTATGCCTCCGACTGACACCATGGTTAGAAGCAGTCTCCAGGAGTATGGATTGCCAGAGGTTCACCACCAAGGAGCATACTGGGGAAATCCTCAGGATCATGCTGGAAGACAGAGGTGAGTACTCACAATGTAGGTCCTTTGAAATTAAAGCTACATGTACTTACATTGTAACTTTTAGTTTTATTAGCAAGATGTTTTTAGTCTATCCACATCATTGCTATTTATAAAGACCTACTTGTACTCATATGTAATTGTAAAAAGTTCTCATATTGTGACCACTGTGTCAGAAGAAACTGTAGCTTTTGATTGGGGACTTGTGGGTTTTGTTGCAGTCTTAATTCAATTTTTTTTTTGACATGAATCTATGCATTTTCTGAGGGTGATTCTTCTATACCGAGGGCTCAGGATAAGTTATGAAAATTATTAATTACATCAACCTTTATTTTTTAATCAAGCGGTCAATAGTTCTTCCAACTTCCAACTAAAAGAGCAGATTTTACTTTTACTGATGCCACATATTTCTATTGGTTTTATCTGTATTGTCATACAGGGAGGGCCTTGGCCAAGCACATGTTCAGACCATGCTTCCCTCATCACTGCAGCCTGCTGATACCCCCTGTGGAACAATGGGACTGAACCATTGGCAGACAGTTGTCCAATCACAGGAGAGGCATCATCTTCCCAGGGCTATCCCAATTCTCACCAGGGGTACAACAGAGATGCTGTGTGGATGCCTTCCAAATATCCCCCACCTAGAGGATCTGTGGCTGGATGGCTGAATGCCAAACAGCAAGGAGAGCAGAGACATGGCTTTAGGCATGATAATCCAGCTGCTCCTCCAGGGTACAAGCAGAATCATGAACATGGGCAACAAGCTGTAACACTGCCACCTGCCTCGCCAGGACAGAATACACCTTTCTTGCCACAACAACACAATGGCAACCTGCCCAGCCATCAGAACAACCACTACACAACACCGCAGCAGCCAAACATGGTGAGTGATGGTCGCAACAATGCACCACAGCTACCACTTAGTGGCCAGCAAAGTGTAATCCCGCCACAAGGCACTCCACCCTTGCAACCAGGTGCTTACCCATTACAGTCGTCCACCCAGCAACAAACTGCAACTCCTAGGCAGCAGCCTCTACAAGCAACTCAACCAACACATGCTGCTGAAGAGAGTAAACATCCAACATCATCCCTGCATGTATTAGCCACATCTTGTGGAAGCAGCAATGGCATCCCTGCTCAGGGACAACCTACAACAAGGGATTGCCCCAATGACCCCTCTACAGCTACCAACTCCAACAACCCAGCCACAACTCCTGGAGGTAAGCAGAACACCAGACCCCATAAAGGTTCCAGTATGAATACTCCTGTGGCAGGGATTCCTAAAGGGGTGCAGAGTTGTACCCCTCCTCTGTCAAGCACCCCACTCCGCCCATTGTCAAGGACTGCTATGATGTCACAGGAACAGCCTGGAGTGACTCCCATTGCCATGCAGAAGCCTACACCCCTCATGGACCTTACCAAGCTAAAGAACCCTTCCCTTCCATGTACTCCTGCACAGGTAAACATTGTGGATTACAAATTCTATACAACAGCTGTTGAATTATCCCAATAACAATTCTTCTATTTGTACATTTAATATTCTTTTCACATTCATCACTCCCATTCTGTCTTTCTGTTAAAAAATGTCTTTCATCTCTCACACTTTTAACTCTTCCAACTTTCTTTTCTATCTCCCTTCTTTTCTTCAAACTGTTAGTTGACTGTTTTGTCCAATATCTCCAATCTTCCATTTTCTTTCCGTATCCTATGTGCTCTATCTCGACTAATTTTTTTGTTTTTGTTTTGTATTTAATGCTCCTACCCTGAAAAGAAAGAGAGAAGAAATGTATGATGTACACGTATGCGTTATACATTTATATAATAATGACTGGAATTGAGGGAGATGTGAGGAAATATTGCCCTTCCTGAAATCATATTGACCTCATCTTCAACCCAGTCAATATGATTTCAGTAAGGGCAATATTATAGTATTAATGACTGCTTTGAGAGAAATAGTTGTTTTTATTCGCTCGAGGGAAGGATACAATTGTGCTATTGCCCGAGGCATGCCGAGGGCAATAGCCCAATTGTTACTTCCCGAGAGCGTATAAAAACAACTATTTCTAATAAAGCAGTCATTAATACTTTATATGCCGAAAAAAAGAGTCAAATTACCAATCAACTGGTAGAACAGGACTGGTTTGTGAGTCACAACTCCCTTTCCTTCCTGTTTAAGCATTGCTGAAAAACACTTAAAAACTCTCGTCGAGTTGGAAAAATATTCATGCTTGATGATATCTACCTTGTTACAATTGAGGAAATGACGCTAAAGTCTGAATCTAAAATATAGTTATAGTGATCGACTGCTACGAGAGGACTAGCTGTTTTTATTATACGCTCAAGAGATAAACCTAGACCTAGACCTAGTCTAGTTGTCAGTTGAATCCCCTGCCATCACCCGAGGCGCGCCTGTGCGGGCGGCGCCGAGGGGTGAGGGATTCAACTTACTCGCAAGCCAGTATGGCAGTATAGAAACAGCCAGTGCGCGTATTAAAGCAGTCGCTATGACTTTTCACCGACCGTACGAATTATCACAATAATCTACCAGAATTCTTACCTTAATTAGCCTTTTATTGAGTAAAGATTGGTTAAAACATCACAGAAAATCTGAGACACTGTCGAGTCTGTTAATCTTTGCTAGCAAAATGACATGACTGAAATTTTCAAGCAATTAAAAAACCTAAAATGTAGCGACTATGAAATTATCGCACAAAAAAATTAATGTAAGGTGTCCGTGCTCAGCAAGACTGAACTAATTTCCGGTAACTGGAATTTTGCCGGGATTTTTTAACTATTTTTTTTAACTATTACATGGCTTTGGCATTTTTCGTTTATTTTCGGGAATAGTTAAAACAACAACTGCAATTTCGACCAATCAGATGGCTGGATTTCTTAAGTGAGGTATATAATTCCTTTTATCTCCCGAAAGATAAGCCAGTCAGTATTATAATCATTAGCTATCCCTTTGTGAATCAGAAAAGAGTACTGTACAGTTACTATACCCTGCTACCATGCCATACATTAGTCTGCTCGAACTTTGTGGCGATTCGGCTGCTTGGAAGGTCCCGGATGTTAAATGAGGCCAATACGTATCGGGCTCAATATTGACCACAATTTTTATACACAAGGTCAATGACGAAACCTGGAAGAATGAAAATATCGGGGAATATTGCCCGCTAGTTTCCGGACCGGGCAAAATAGGAATTTTAATTGCATGGTAAAAATTACCACGCATAGGTAATAATGATACATGATATTAGAAAGATACTGTAGATATCAACTAGGGTCTAGACAAATACAGGGAGAGAGAGCGAGAGAGAGAAAGAGAGAGAGAGAGAATTAAAGATATACCTACATACAAGTACTATATCTATGGAGTGAATTTCATAATTATATAAACTCTTTCAATCAATCATTGCATGGTATGCTTCTGTCCGTCACAGGTAACTCCGGATGCTGCACTGCGGAAGAAACGCTCTCTGACCTCTCAGATCGAGGGACCAACCCCAAAGAATACCTATGGCTTCAAGGTCACCCAGGGAAATGTTCAAGATGCCAAAGCTCTTCATGTGGTAAGAAATCAACTTTTCTTATTTTCTTTCCCTCTACTATTCTCTCTTAAACAATCTATCCAGTTGAATTCAATATGATAATTGCTGTTTAACTTTATCCTTTTCAATGTATTAAGTCACGTTCTTGTTTTTATTTGTTATTGAATTACTATATGTAAATGCACTATTTATAACTTTCTTTCATGTATTTTCATATATTTGACTGTAAATATGACAATATTTACAGTATAATATATTATGATTTACGCTTTTGCCATGTTCTTTTTTTTACTGAACCGAAATTGAATTGAATTATAATTCTCTCTCTCCCTTGTACTCTCATGATTCTTGTACTAGTAGGAAATCAGCTTTATCTCTTCTTTCCCTTAATTCGACTCTTGGTATCTATCTATTTATTTACCTCTTGCACTTTCATGATATGTGTAACATTCTAGATCAACAGATAATGTTTATGCAAAAATGTCACAAAAGAGGTGTAGTGGTCTAGTTGATTATAAGTCGGTAATGTTTTCTTATAGTAGCTGCCCTGTGTAAATGCATCTATTGTTATCCCTCTTTTGGTAGATTAGCTAAGCTATTGAGAATTTTTGCTTTGCTGTTTGAACAGGTTCAGCACCTAACCACCATGAGTCTTGAAGTCCATGTCCGTACCAGACGGGACTACCATCCCGACCCTGAATTCGACCCCATACGAGCCATCTTCTACTGCATCCATAAAGATGGCCCCGACAACAAAACCCCACCCGGTAACCATCACCATGGCAAAATTGATGACCCCAAAGCTTCTGCAGATGTGAGCAGAGATGATGAGGGTCACAGCAGTGTCGGGGTGATCATGGTTGACCTCTCGAAAAAGGGGTCAAAGGGCGATGGAGGAAACGTGACTGACTTGAATGTGGGGACCCAGCGGGATTGGATGGCCAGGTCGGGGGTTATGGGGATAGAGGTCGCGTATGTTGAGGATGAGAAGGAGATGTTTCAGGAGTTTGTCAAACTTGTTAGGAGGTAAGATTTTTTGCTAAAAACTGCCATCTACATCTACAATTTACGAATCTGCCTTGAAATTAAGGAAGAAACCAACTTTTATTGATCAAAATATGTGAGATACATGTATGTTATCCAATTTCTGCAATTAAATATTGTCTACAGCACTGAAGGGGTTAAAATCTATTGTAAAACAGCAATATTATTTAGCACAGTCTTTGAAGATAATGATAGAGAAGGGAAGTGAAAGAAAATGAAGTGGATGAGAAACTAATGGCAGCAGAATTTGAAATGAGAACTTGATATAATAGAATGAAAGAAGTAAATTTAAACATAGGCAGAGATCAACAAGCAAATTTACTGCATGAAATATGAATAAGGCTGCTTGATTTCCTTTCATTCCAGGATTTAATAGAAACAAAAGTTACCAAAATAGTTGTATTATTAGTAATTATGGTTTCTTGAAACAATGCCCAGTATCATAGGACAGTCAGAATTCAGAAGTCAGTCTTACCTTGAACCTTGATGAGGTAATCCCTGAAGCAGCTTTTCCAGGCTGAACTGAGATGGGATGTGTTGTGACAGGAGGTGATGGTGCAGACAATAGAGATGGTGGTGCAGAAATAGACATAACAAAGAAATAATACCCTTACCAAAATAGCTTTGTTGTTAGTCATGACTGTATCCTGAAACAATGACCAGTATCACAGGACAGTCAGAATTTGAACAGTGTTAAAATAGTAAAGACAAAAATAATACCCTTTGGCTTTCTCCTTGTATTCTTTCAGACATGATCCAGACATGTTGGCAGGGTTTGAGATTCAGCAGCTTTCATGGGGTTACCTCTTTCAGAGAGCAGCGTTCCTTGAGGTACAGCTCTGTCAACTAATCTCAAGATTACCAGGTGAGTCATGCCTTCATAGGCTCACGCCCAAATTTTCTTGGGCTTAGTATCCAACAGTTTACAGATATTGCCTGGTAGGATGTTTAATATAACATTCTTTGGACAACCGATGTGGGTTATATTTTCCCGAAGCACATATCGTTGAGGGGAAATATGACCATGAGGGAAAATATAACTCACTTGCAGTCCAAAGAATGCATATTACCATCCTTCCATTAAATATTTATTATAGTAGATAGCCTAGATTACAATTTGTTAAAAAGTGTATAAATTTAAGGGTTCTTGCAATCTAATGCCTTGTTTACTTTTCTCAAGCCATTCATACACGTGCATTTGATGTGGAAGGATGAATGGCTCTAGTCAAATGCACGTGGATAAGACAATGTACAATAAACAACGGGTATGCACAGGGTTGCTTGGATTCGGTATGCATAATTCAAAAGTTGACAACTTAAGAAGCCAAAATTCTAGATGGAGACTCTTGAGTATTCTATTGTTAATATGCTTGAAATTAGAATATTATCGGAAAGTGTATTACTAATTAAAAAAGTAATAAATTCGCATTTTCTTTGCAAGAACATGTATGAGGAAGGTGGTGAACCATGGATGTTTAAACTCTCACCCTTTGGCTGTTTCATTTAAAGCATATCTGCACTAGTTTGGCCAGGAGGGAGTAGACTTCCCTGCATGGTCACTGACATGTGGTTATCTCATCAAATCAGCTGTCAATTAACATAAGAAAAAGGGGACCATGGGGGACCAACGGTCACCGCTTAGGCATTGTTTGCTATATAGAGGGCGCAAGTAGCTATAAGTAATGCAGTGAGGCTTTAACTAATTCCTAAAAACAATGAGAAATATGCGATACTGAGTACAATCATTTTTTGTTTGTGTCTGTCCCTTCAGATGATACTCGTGAGAGTCACTTTTCCGCAGATAAAGATGCGTACGGTGCCGACCACATGTCAGAAATCACAGTGGCTGGAAGGATTGTTCTCAATCTATGGAGGATAATACGACATGAGGTAAGTGGAATACCCCTCCAGCCCTGGTTGTTTTCTTTTTTATGCTGTCCCTTCTCCCAGTTTTTTGTTTGAATAAAGAGAAGGTTGAACGCTGTTAAGGTGGGAAATTACATAAGAGTTTTACCATCCTTTTTTTCTTTTTCTCATTTGGAGGAATATCATAGTACAGTTAGCAATGTCCCATGATGAAGTATTTCTCTTGAGGTGCACTAGAACTCCAAATATGAGTAGAGATAATGTACAACTTTGTACCAAATTATGATGTCTCAACTTTCGTTTGTTCGACAGATGTGCCCATGTCTCTGTCCAGCTTTTAATAGTTTGGTGAAAATGATTGCATTAAATTTGAACATGCTTTTAAATTGTTTAGGGTAGATAATTATGCATATTGCACTAGTTCATTTCAAAATAAAATATTATTATTGAAAATCACAATTCCATCTCATTTTCTTTGCAGGTGACACTCAACATCTACACCTTTGAGAATGTGGCATACCATGTCCTTCATCAACGACTGCCTCTCTTCACGTTCCGTTCATTGACCGATTGGTTTGATCATAACACAGCGTGCTACAGGTAAGGATTTTATTGTATTTCCTATATTTTTATAAAACCACATTTTTCACTTTGAACAAATCTCTGATGTACTGAGTTAAATATCGTATTCGACCTTTGAATTGCATTTGTTTTGTCTTGCTTCATATTTCTTTGCTTTTATACATGTCTGTCATCCTAAATGTGACAGTGTAAGACTTCATACTTTTCCTATGTTTTTATATTGCCAATAAAACAGAATTGGTTTGAATAGAATTCAATTATAATTAGATCAATTTTCAGCTCTATTTTCCTTCTTTCATTAGTCTTAGACATTTGATTGGATGGTCAAAATTAACTTGATATTAGGAGAATTGGAAGTTTGCCAAAATTGGAATTATAATGAATTTCAAAGTTCTTAGAAGTGATTTTACAGGTTATTTATTCAAAATGATATAATTGAATTTAGTACAATTCTTCATATGTAAATCACAGTGTTGTTTTGAAATTTAGAAGGAAAAAAAATATTCATGAAATTGTCTAGTCAACAATATTTCTAAAGAAAGTGAATGTATTTGTACAGGAAGTCATATTTAATGGTATTCTAATCCAATGTGCTCATTTGCCAATACTGCACTCTGAAACAATTACATTTATTCCAAATCTCATGTCAGATGGAGGACAATTGAGTACTTTGCTGACAGAGTGAAAGGGAACGTCCAACTTATCAAGAAACTAGATCTGATCGGAAGGACCAGCGAGCTAGCCAGGCTCTTTGGTATCGAGTTCTACTCTGTGCTATCAAGAGGGTCTCAGGTACGATCGTAATCATCATCATCATAAATGCGTCTTTCAATTTGGTATTACTTTTTGCAGTTGACCAGTAGACTTTTAGTGGTTGCAATTAGAATTTGATCTATTTCTGCATTTTATAATATATAACTGAATATATATATATATAACTGAATTACAAAGAACATATAAATGTAAGGTATAATACAACATATACAAACAATAATTACTTCATGTCAAAATGTGTTTTTTGGGGTTTTTTTTTTTACATCTTTTTTACATATGTACATAAAATAACGAAACTTAATATTTCCATAACATATTATCATAAATTTGAAGTATTATCCAAACTATTTGTTGAAAAAAGTGCAGGAGACCGCAATCATAAGCGATGCTTGACGAAAGGAACTTGAGCAAAGACAGTTTAGGTATATAGGCAAATCAACCTGCAGGGAAAATACTTTGTTCTATGTGTAAATATTTTAGGTACAGGTAAGTGTATGTGATATGCAGAAAGTATTCACAATCTTCTCTGTGTTATGGCGATTTAAAACCGTTCTTTGATTATTACATGAGCAATAATTCAGGAATAAATCAGATAGATTTTCACGAAAAACGGCTTCATTATGCAGACGATGATGACTTTATTTTACCTGACTGCTAAGAAAGCAAGTACGTATGAGTAGTTGACATGCAGTGGAACTATGGCTGTATGTCCTATCCAAGGGACTTGGTAACTCAAGATTAATGCCTTAAGCTTCAGTGCATTGACTTGGTTCCAGACCACGGACCTTGATTAACATCCTTTGTGCATGTACAGTCAAACCTGTCTATAGCGACCGCCCAAGGGAAACATAAAAAGTGGTCTTTGTAGACAGGTGGTCTTTGTAGACAGGTTCCTTTAGTACATGTTTCAATGAGAAACCATTTTCAAGGGAAACAAAAAATGTGGTCTTTGTAGACAGGTGGTCTTTGTAGACAGGTGGTCACTAAAGCAGGTTTGACTGTATCTATGGCTTTAATCCAATTGACTTAGAGTAGTATACGTGCCTTACCTAAGGCACTAGTGCATTGACTTCATTTCGAACCAGTGACTTTGTGGTTATGAAACACTGCTCTACCACTAAGAGATCACTTTCAAATTATCCAATTACAAATAATCTGCTTGTTTCTTCATCTCACAGTATCGAGTCGAGTCCATGATGTTACGGCAGGCGAAGTGCTCGAATTACATCGCAGTATCGCCCAGTGTCCAGCAGAGGTCGTGGTCGAAGGCACCAGAGTGCATCCCCCTCGTCATGGAGCCCGAGTCTAGATTCTACGAGGATCCCGTCATTGTACTCGATTTCGCGTCCCTCTACCCGTCCATGATGATCGCATACAACTACTGCTTCTCCACATGTCTCGGCCGTGTAGAACATCTTGCCCAGTATGCTTATTCATTGGTTTCTTTATATCGTGTGCTGTATTCTATTAATTAAATGAATTTTCCAGAATTATTTGAAAATAGTAATTTATGAATCTGAAAACGATCTCAACTCATTTTAATAAGCGATGTGTTCAGCTATTGAACTTTTTATTTCAATTGTCATTACGGAGAAGGTGAGTCTGTTCTTGGCTGTCACTCACTCTCCGTCCTCCCTTAACAGTTGGACCAGCCCATGGCCTCAGACAGTGTCCACATAGGGTAGTCCCTAATACCGCCAAACCGACTTTAGACCGACTCCAAACTGACCGATTCTTGGCCATAGATGTAATCTAAAATTTCCATTCGGTCTGTTGTCAGTCCGGAGTTGGTCTTGTTTTGGTTTGACTAAGGTAAAACAGTGTGGCCTTTGTAAATGAGTACAATATTTGCATGTACATGTATTGTTAATGCTGAACTGTTTCAATAGGAAATACTGACTAAAGGGAAACTAAAACGTGGTGTTTCTATACATGTAGTCACTGAGGCATGTTTGAGTCTTATTTCCCTGCTCTTCATTTCTCTTATCATTACAGAGGCGGTGAGTTTGTTTTGGGTTGCTGCACTCTCTCCATCCCTCCTAAGCAACTGGACCAGCTCCTGGCCTCAGATGGTATCCACATAGCCCCTAATGGTATAGCCTTTGTGAAACACAGCGTCAGGAACGGTGTCCTCCCCAGGTGAGTTGGTCTATATCCCTCAGATAGAATGTAAAAAAGAGTCTTCCTGTTTAGGAGAAACAATGACACTTTGTGCATTTACTTTGCAGCCAGGAATCACCTATTAATGCGCAGAAGTCAAATTTTGAAGTCTATAATACTCTGTACTATTATAAAATTAGGCATGAAATTTGCTAATTTTAGTCCACACAATGCTGTACAGTTGATTTTTTGTAGCCTACAGTTTGGGTCTTCTTTGATGCCAAGGGCTTTGAAAAAAGAGTGAAGTGATCATACTTTGTATATCATGAATGATTGAGTGAAAAATCTGCTGTTGTGGTACATACCCAAGAAATTTTAGCCATTCTATTTCTACTGTATTGGATAAGTATGGGATACTTGGTAACTATGCAACTGTAGTATGTGGCTTTGTCTTGTAAAAAGCTGGTGCAAATCAGCAAGGACACTCCCTCATCGCTGTAAGTCAGTACGTTTCAACATCAGTTTCTACAGCAAATGTCGCCGCGAGTGATTCAATCTTAAGTTAACAGCTTTCATGATCGTCAAGAACCCTTTATGTACAGTTAAAAACTAAATAATTCATATCCTTACCAAGTTTTGTCATTTTTATGCCTCCGCCACCGAAGGTGGTGCCGGAGGCATCATGTTTTTGGGTTGTCCGTCCGTACGTCCGTACGTCCGTCCCGTTTGACCGTTATCACAATATCTCAAGAACCATTTAAGATTTAAACTTAAGACTCGGGAATAGTATTTATCACCATAGGAAGACGATCTGATTAGATTTTGGAGTACGTAGGTCAAAGGTCACAGGTCACAGAGGTCAACTTATGAAATTCCTTGTATTGAGTTTGTTAGCGCGATATCTCAAGAACCATTTGAGATTTAAACTTCAAACTTAAGGATAGTATGTATCACCATAGGAAGACGATCTGATTAGATTTTGGAGCACGTATGTCAAAGGTCAAGGGTCACAGAGGTCAACTTATGAAATTCCATACATTGAGATTGTTATCATGATATCTCAAGAACCACTGGAGATTTAAACTTCAAACTTAGTGATAGTGTGTATCACTATAGGAAAACAATCTGATTATATTTTGGAGCACGTAGGTCAAAGGTCAAGGGTCATAGAGGTCAACTTATGAAATTCCATACATTGAGATTGTTATGATATCTCAAGAACCACTGGAGATGTAAAAACTTCAAACTTAAGGATAGTATGTATCACCATAGGAAGACGATCTGATTAGATTTTGGAGCACGTAGGCCAAAGGTCAAGGGTCACAGAGGTCAACTTATGAAATTCCATACATTGAGATTGTTATCATAATATCTCAAGAACCACTGGAGATTTAAACTTCAAACTTAATGATAGTGTGTATCACCATAGGAAGACAATCTGATTAGATTTTGGAGCACGTAGGTCAAAGGTCAAGGGTCACAGAGGTCAACTTATGAAATTCCATACATTGAGATCGTTATCGCGATATCTCAAGAACCACTGGAGAATTTTCACTTCAAACTTAATGATAGTATGTATCACCATAGGAAGACGATCTGTTTAGATTTTGGAGCATGTAGGTCAAGGGTCACAGAGGTCAACTTGTGAAATTCCATGTCTTCAGCTCGTTTAATATGACTTTACATTTGATATTCGATATGATGTAATTTTAATGGAATTTCTGAAAGGATTATGCTTTTATTGCAAGACTTTTCGCCTGTAGAGTATGACGTCACTCGGTGTTGAGGCTGGTGTTGAGCTATCGATAACGCGATCGGTATCGTCCTTCTAAACTGACCGTCGGTGTTGGAGCTCGGTTTAGCAGCCTTTCCATGCTCTCAACACCAACACCAACACCGAACACCGTACTTGAAATCACTCAATGTCTTATGGGTACACAGTTCATGAGAAAAAGCAAAAGGCACTGACAATTGAATTTCATATGCAGCGCATGTCATTCTTTAAAAAAAAATCAAATGAAAACGAGCTTTAATTCTTTATAATGGCAATACATGGTTACTTTTTATGCCTCCGCTACAAAGTAGCCGGGAATTATGTTTTCTGGTTGTCAGTCCGTGCGTACATACGTGCGTGCGTGCGTGCGTCTGTGCGTACGTCCCGTTCGTGATCGCGTTATCTCAAGAACCAATTGATGGATTACCGCCAAACTCAGGTCATGTATGTATCTTGCAGAGCTAATGAACTGATTAGATTTTGGGGTCACGAGGTCAAAGGTCACAGGGTCCATTATGTATGCAAAAATAGCTCGTGATCGCGTTATCTCAACCGATTGATGGATTACCGCCAAACTTGGGTCATGTATGTATCTTGCAGAGCTAATGAACTGATTAGATTTTGGGGTCACAAGGTCAAAGGTCACAGGGCTCATTATGTATGCAAAAATAGCTCGTGATCGCGTTATCTCAAGAACCGATTGATGGATTACCGCCAAACTTGGGTCATGTATGTATCTTGCAGAGCTAATGAACTGATTAGATTTTGGGGTCACGAGGTCAAAGGTCACAGGGCTCGTTATGTATGCAAAATAGCTTGTGATCACGTTATCTCAAGAACCGATTGATGGATTACCGCCAAACTTGGGTCATGTATGTATCTTGCAGAGTCAATGAACAGATTAGAATTGGGGGTCACGAGGTCAAAGGTCACATTTTGTATCCTAAAATAGCTCGTGATCGTGTTATCATTAGAACCAACAGATGGATTACAATCAAACTTGAATTTTAAAAATTGCTTCCATTTTGGTTTGTAAAATTGCTCTATGGCGGAGGCATTTTTCGACTGCGCGCAGTTGAAGTTCCATCTAGTTTTGAGTCTATGAAAAGTTGATTTGTCCTGGTTTGTTGAGAATGTAACATATTAAAGCTTACATCCTAAAGTATTCAACAAAGCCCCTAATTCAACCAGTGTACCTTTCATTCTTGAGTTATGAAAAACACGAAAATCATCCAATTTATTTGTTAACCCATTATATACAGGAACCGAGAGGCCCCTGTATTTAAGGAGATGGGAATGATCAAATTGATTAGTCAACGGGTTACCTATATATTTAACAGTCATGTATATTAAGAGGTCTAATTTCTGTTTTCTTTGCAGGATGTTGGATCAGATTCTCAATACACGGACCATGGTGAAGAAAGCAATTAAAGACCATAAAGGAGACAAGGTACATGTAAGACTGATCAAATAGAGGATTACAGAGCACTTGAAGAAAAACCAGAAACTGTTTCACAATTATGTTAATATAAAATGAATGTTTAAGGAGCAGAGGTAGATCCAGGATTGTGGAAATGGGAGGGGGGAGGAGATGTTCCTCGATCCCTGATAGGTATACCTTAGATAGTGACTAACTTTTACCATGGGATCCCCAGCAAATGAGGATTTGGAAACCTGGGGAGTGTTTCACAAAGACTAAGATCAACTTTAAGTTGGACTTCACTATGGCAGGCTGTTCATGCCACTGTTTGCTCTCACCATTATGATCTTTAGATAATATTATTTCATTCAATAATGAGAATTATCAAAAAATTTATATTCTGTAGATTTGCGACCATGATTTGTACGTCCCTTGAGAGACCAATGCCATTAAATGGTGAGAGAAAACAGTGGCATGAACGGCCTGCCATAGTTAAGTCCAACTTAAAGTCGATCTTATTCTTTGTGAAACACCCCCCCCCCTTGCTTTACAAAGAAAGAGTGTCATCAAATGTCAAAGGGTGATTTGATTTTTTCAAACATGCATGCCCCTTTTCATCTGGTAGTCTTCGTGGATTACTTTTCAGTGGCAATGTTTTGATTTTATTGTCAGGTCTTGGAGAAGATGTTGGATAACAGGCAACTGGGTTTGAAGCTGATAGCAAACGTGACCTATGGCTACACATCGGCTAACTTCTCGGGACGAATGCCCTGTATTGAGGTGAGTGGGTTTGCAGCAAGTTTTAGAGAATTAGCTGTTGAAATAAGAGGGTGAGTGAGAAGAAAAAATGTTTTTATGTAATAGTGATGATGGTGATCAAGGTGATGCTGATGATGATGATGATCAGCAATATAACTGATGGTACACAAATTTCCTACACAAATATTATTGCGTAACTATTCCCTAAAAATTGAGTATAATCAGTTTTAACGCTAAAGATGGTAAAATTAGCAACAAATATTTTCAATGACTTTATATCAAGATCAAGATCAAGATCTCTTCGTCCTCATGTTCATTTCCAGGTTGGTGACAGTGTAGTGAGGAAGGGGCGAGAGACCCTAGAGAGGTCCATCAAGATGGTCGAGACCACGCCTAAGTGGGGGGCAAGAGTAGTTTATGGAGACACAGACAGGTGATACTTAATCCTTTATTTCTTTCCATCTCCGTCACTCCCTCTCTCTTCTCTCTTGTTCGTTTTCTTTTTCTTTCTCTCTTTGTTTCTCTCATTCTCTGTCTCTCTTCTCTATTCTCTCTTATTCATTTTCTATCTCTTTCTCTGTTTCTCTCGAGTCTTTTTCTCTCTCACTCTCTTCTCTCCTATTCATTTTCTATATCTTTCTCTCTCTGTTTCTCTCCATCTCTGTGTCTCTCTCTGTTTCTCTCCACCTCTGTCTCACTTTCTCCCTCCACCTCTCTCTTTCTCTTCTTGCTATCAATCTTTGTATTTCCCTTTCCATGTACACGTAGGTAACTTTTCATCATTTTTCAGTCAAATTATTTTCTCTCTTCGCTTTTTAATAATAGGTCATAAGGCTTTCACATTAATGTTTTATGAGTTTTCGATAGACCTTGAAAACCTTAAATCACCCAGAATAGTAATATTTAGCTAGTTGTTTTTCATTCCATGTTAAATTTGACACTGTTTATGAATATGATTAATTATGATTTCTTTATTGAATTATAGAAGCTACACATTTGTATGACATGTGCTGATTAAGGTCGAATTTTGAAAATACAACTTTCTTTTGTTTTATCATGTCAATTATCTTTTGTTTTTGATTCAGTATGTTTGTGCTGGTGAAGGGCGCAACCAAAGCAAGAGCCTTTGAGGTTGGGAGAGAGATTGTTGCAGCCGTTACTGCTGAGAACCCTAAGCCTGTTAAACTCAAACTGGAAAAGGTCAGTTACGCACTTTGTAATATCATCATAATCTTCACATTACAGATGTCATATTTGAGTGTCCTTTGCAAAGGCATTAATCTACATTTGCCACTCCATACCCAGAAGAGAAATGGGGACCTGGTGGGATGACGAAAGCCTTTGTGTTAGTAATTGCCATATGCCCTCACAGTGACCATACAAAAGGATTACTCCCTACGCAGTGGAGATGGTGCACATTGTACATGAATGATATATATTCAATATATATATATATATATATATGACTGGGGTAATAACATCTGTAAAGCGCTTAAAGACGGTATTTCGTATTAAGTGCTATATAAATCCAGATTATTAGTATCATAATTTAACCACTTGACTAATGCAAGGGCATGGGTTCGAGCCCTGGCATGGTAATTGTGTCTTTGAGCAAGGCACTTTTGTATATGGCAGGTGTTAAGTGGGTCCGGCAGGATGTGAAGATCCTTGTGGTTGAATTGGCACGTGTGCTTGTAAACAGGCAACTGCCTGGAATGCCCCTCGGACAAGTGGAGAACATCCACCGTACAGTGTAGAGTCATAATGAATCTGGGACCAGGGGAATAATACTGATAATAAGTACACAGGACAAGCTGCTTCTAAAGTTATCTCACTCAAAAACAAAAGTAACTCTTGGAGATTTTGCTTTCAGTTGCGCCGCTCCAAAGCTTTGGAATAACCTACCACTAGACATGTAAAACAGTCATGTCTGTTGCTGCCTTTAAAGTTATGCTGAATATGCACTCGTTTTCAGGAGCTTTTGAATAGTTTTTGTTTATTGTGTATCTGTAAAATAGCACCATAGGGTTTCATCACAGTGCAGTAGGGTATATTTATATAGTAGCTGTGGTATGTAAATTGATCTAATTATCATTATTATTATTAACTGTGTGCACTTTGGTCAGTCACACTGTAGTTGGTAAATCTGTGCAAAAGAAATGATTATTATTATTATTATCATTTTTGTCAGAACCTGTATGATATGATTGTTAATCATAGGAATTAATATTGCTCTTTGTGGATAAAAAATGCTGTGGCAAAACCCCATTTCAATGTTTTGTCAAGTTGCCAAGGAACTTTAACTTATTAGTTTGACCTGTTGTCAGTCTCTATTTTCTTGTATATTTCCATCATGATAAAGGTGCACAAATAGTTAGAAATTTAATGCTGGAGGTTCAACTCAAACATCAAAAGAAATGATCAAATTTAGTATCCTTTTTTAATGTTATGAATGAAATGTATTTTTGAATTACCGGTACATGTATACTTTTGCTCTGTTGTACAGTCAAACCTGCTTTAGTGACCACCTGTACATAAAGACCACCTGCCAATAAAAAAAAACACTTTTCTTGTCTCCCTTGAGCGGTCTTTATATACAGGTTTCACTATATTATGATAGATTAAACGCAATGATGATGTGGCATATCCACCTCTGATTATGCTCCCTATATGTAGGTATACAAACCATGTGTGCTTCAATCCAAGAAGAGGTACGTGGGATACAAGTACGAGTCACCAGATCAGAAAGAACCAGAGTTTGATGCCAAAGGAATAGAGACCGTGAGGAGGGACTCCTGCCCCGCAGTTGCAAAGGTACGATTCGGGATGTTGGTGGTAGTATTAGTATGGGTACGTGTATAATGTTGTCGTTGTTTTGGTTGTGGTGGTTGCGTGTTGATACCAAAGGAATAGAGAGTGTGAGGAAAGACTTGTGTCATGCAATTGCAAAGGTACAATATGATTTGATGATGGCGATGGTAATGGTGATGATGATGATGGTGGTAGTGGTGATAAGGATGGGGATGGACATGGGAGAGAGCATGATGATGGTAATATGCTTTTTGGAGACTGTGATTTGGAGGGAGGTAACAATGGCTAGGACGGAGTTGATATCAATAGCTCTGTTTTTTTGTTTCAATGACAAAGAACCAACTTTGGATAGTGACTTTTAGGTTAGGTCTAGGGCTAGGGTTACGGTTGCGTACATGGATGATGCTTGGTCCAGGGTTGAATTAAAGAATCGGGTTTGTGTAGGATATTGATAGCAGAGCAGTTGTAACCAGATGGTGATGTTGATGATGGTGGTTGTACTGTGGTGCGGTTGTTTAAAGTGATGGTGGTAGCTGTGGTAGTGATGTTGACAAAAAATATCAGTAATTATATTTTTGAAAGTATGATTTCCATGGCATTACATAACAGAAACCCGTGATTACTTTTCTCCGCCAGATCTTGGAGCGGTCGCTCAAAACCCTCTTCGAGACCAAGGACGTGTCGAAGGTCAAACGTTACGTACAGCAGCAGTTCCAGAAGCTCAACGCAGGTCAGATCGGTCTCCAAGATCTCATCTTTGCCAAAGAGTACAGGGGAAGACAGTACTATAAACCAACCTCCTGTGTGCCAGCACTTGAGATCGCCAAGTAAGTTAGATACAGCGGAGTCCGTTTAAAGTTTTTGAAGAATCTTTTTTGGAAAAGATTATCAGGATATTTAGCTTTACAAAGCTCTGTCAAATTGTTGATTGCCTTTAGCGCTCATGAGTGAGTAAACTTTGGTTTGTATCTCAGATAGTGATGAGGTCACCAACGAAATTCATGTTTGCCAGTACAATTACGTTGAATTCAAAACAATCAAATTAAGATGTATTGAAAGCCAATGAATTTGGGGTGTCATTTTACCCCATGGTATAGTGCTCCTTTAGACTTTAATCTAAAGGCTTGAAAAATCATTTGCACCCCTTGATAAATTTGTTGGTCTCTAAATATGATTTATCAGCTTAGGAACAAATGAAAAAACAGAACACCATGGATAACCTCTTTGAAGATACATGTACATGTACTTCCTTGCATGAATATTTGTGGACTGTCACTTTGTGTGCCAATTGATTTTATCAGAAGCTCTTTTAAAAACTACCCACATCCTTCATCTCTTTTCCTCAGGCGAAAACTTGCTGTGGACCGTCGGTCAGAACCCAGGGTGAGCGAGCGCGTCCCCTATGTGGTGGTCCATGGTAGCCCTGGCTTACCCCTTATCCAGTTGGTTCGTACCCCTCAAGACTACCTCCAAGACCCCTCCTACAACCTCAATGCCCCGTACTACATCACCAGGCAGATCATCCCGGCATTGAACAGGGTGTTTGGTATGATGGCTGTAGATACATTGGAGTGGTACCAAGAACTGCCAAAGGTAGTCCATGTCAACACCGTACCCAGCAAGGCTAAAGGTTCAGCTAATTCAAGGAAGGTAAGATTGAACTTCTGATTAAGTTTGAGATTAAATCCAGCTTTAAATATCTTTAGAGAAAACTTTCTTTAAAATCAATGTTTTCTGTAACCTGGTTCTCCATTAAGACAAAACAATATTTCCATCCAGGCATATCGTAGCAAATAAATATTCTTGTATGTAATTTGCTGTCTATGGTACAGAAAGGATCGATGATCACCTTGATCATATTTTCTCCCTCCTCTTCCTCATGCAGGGCACCATCTCCCAGTACTTCTGCAGCCTGAACTGTGCAGTATGCGATCGTTTGACCCAGTCTGGTCTCTGTGAGGCATGTCGGTCAAGCCCCCAGACAACGGTCACCTCATTGATGAAGAGGGTCCAGGATTGGGATAGAGCCAGGGCACAGATAAACAAGGTAAAGCCAAAGTGATTAACTGTGATCTCTAACCCTTTTACAAAGCCATTTATTGTGGCAGGATTGTTTTCACTTTCACTTTCCAGAGGAAATTCTGTCTTTTTATTTTTTTATTTTATTTGTTTATTCGTTAAACAGGGTAACTCTCTCAGTATTAAAACTGTTTTCCTGAGAGGCCCTGTACAAATCATAGGTTACAAATACATAAGAAAGTGAACAAAGTTAAACTACAAACATATCTTATCATATCATGGATTATTTGTTTTTTGTTTTGTTTTTATACACTATGATATAAACACACACAAAAACAAAAGCTTATACAATATAATACACGTCCTTTCAAATCGATTAACAAATTAGATTTGTTATTACAGAAAAGAACATATTCTGAGATTTAAAAAAAAAACATTGTTACTGTTGATGCATAAGTGTATGTAGCTGTTGGAAATGTGTACATTAACATATTTAACCAAGAGTGCCAACTGGCAAAGCTGCTCTTTTGCCACACATGGTGATTGGCACAAAACAGTAGGAGCCAATTGGCACGATTGCTCTGTGCACCACAAAAGCTTTGCAACTTATAGATTTCTGGTCTTGATTACTTACATGACAAGTTGACAACCCTTTTAATTTAACACTGTTTGTAGATTAATTTTACACTTGAAACATTTAGTTTTTAGTCTAACTTGCCCATGAACGAGAATTACAATAGTAGCACAGGAAGATCATTTGCTTAGCACATACAGAGATAATGTAAACTGTCAACTGGTGTAAAAAATGGATGTAGCATGATTTGAAACTGATTTCAATTTGAACTGAAACTTGGTCCTGTTAGACTACCTTCTAGTAGGATTAAAGAGTTACCCTTCGAAGAAAAAAATCTGGATGCCTTGGAATTAGATTTCAGAAAGAGATGAATTGTAGATGTGACATTACTGTGTTATTAAAAGGAAAGGAAACCCTTATTTTAGTGCTTCTATTATAAAAGGTAGTGGTTTGTCAATTTCCCTGTGCACGAGGCCATATTTCGCTGACACCAGACTCGTTGGAAATACCATTAATGTGTGTCCAAGTCTGCACACAGTGAACCCCTCAGGCTTGTCAAGAAATACCCCCTGGTCTCTTGGAGAGGGAAAAGTGCAAAGAATTTAAAGCCCCACTGCACTACTTGTAGCTACTTGCGCCCTCTATATAGCAAACAATGCCTAAGCGGTACCCGTTGGTCCCCCATGGTCCCCCTTTTCTTATGTTAAATGATAGCTGATTTGATGAGATAACCACCTGTCAGTGACCACGCTGGGAGGTCTAATCCCTCCTGACCAAACTAGTGCAGACAGGCTTTAATACATAAGGCCTGTTGGTCATAAAACTGAAGGCTAATCTTGGTGAATGACAACACCTGTTATTTGGTAATCACCTGAACGAACGGTGTGGAATTCCCCATGAGAGCCCACTCCTATGCATCTTTAAATCATTGGATATTTTTTTCGTCTCTGACATCTGCTTGCAGATCTGTACAAGCTGCTGTGGCTTTGCCGACAACAAGCAGCATTGCGCCACCCTGGACTGCCCAATCCGGTTCCAACTGGTCAAAACCGAACACAAGATGGAGAAAGTGGAACACTTCCTCTCATTGGTGCAATCCATAGACCCTCCTAGTACGTGAGCTCCGATTGGCTGACTGTGCTACATGTATGTATGTATGTATGTACCTACCAATCAAATTGGACCGTTGTGTTGTTTTCTACCATGAAGAGGGGATCGATTTGTCAGTGTACGAGTGTATTTGTCTTGCAGTACAAGTGCAAAGATTGATTGAGATACTTGTACTTTTCTGAAAAGACGTCCAGTATCTAAAGTGTATATTATGTGCCATAATGTAGTTTATGATATATTAATTGCCAAGAACATGTTTTTGATTCTCTGTGTATGTACAGTATGCCTGTATAGAACGTTCAGCAGTACTTTGCACTTGGAGCATAGCAAAGGCTTGAAAAAAAAAAGTGCTTACTGCATTACTATGAAGAACAAACTCGACAGACGTCATATTAAAATGTATGGATTCTTTATGCATTTTTGTTGATTTTTAATGTTTTTTAAATAAATTGTACATATTACTTGCAAGTACAGTGACTTAGCCAAATTAGTGAATGCACCTCACAACATGAGATATTACTTGATTTATGCGTTTGATTTCATTGTGTAAAATATTTTGACTATGACTTTTGCTGCATTTTAGGCCTACCTCCTTGTCCGCCATAACAGTGTACCTGTAATTATGAATTATGTACTTCTTTTAAAGCTCCTCTGTACTAGTTTGGCCAGGAGAGATTAGAGGGATTAGCGTGGTTACTGACAGGTGGTTATCTCATCAACTCAGCTCTCAATTAACATAAGAAAAAGAGAATCATGGGGGACCAACAGGCACCGATTAGGCATTGTTTTCTATATAGAGGGAGCAAGTAGCTACAAGTAGTACAGAGGACCTTTAACTTTAGCAGATATGTTTTCTCTAAAAATAATCCCCCAAGTACATGTACAGGCCTCAGATTGAGTCATCCGTCACATTCAGCGGCTGCACTACACACCTTCAAACCTGGACAAAACATTGACTTTGAAACACACTTCTGGTCAAGAAAGCTAAAACAATCCATCTAGATTAAAAGGATTAATCCTTCACTGAATAAGGACTCTGGTTTATTCACTATCACCTTTCTTCGCTCCAGGGATCTGGCGGCAGCAGACAGCAAGAAAATATGTGAAGGCTTGAGTCCATAGGAATGGATGAAAGCTTGCCTACTAAATCTCAAGTTTGGTAGAAGCTTAAACTACATGTAATGATCACCCCAACCATTGGAAATTTTCGGTGTCACATATTTTCCAATTTTCCCATTTACACAGGCCAGGGGGTTCCATTTGATGTAGGTAAAAACATATTCAATGGTATTGTCTATTTAGTGCCAGAAGGATATCAACTTCATTTGAAAGGATATGACTCAACTCTTTATCCGCTTCAGTCGACTAATGTAACATACAGTGGACTGCCACAGTCAACGTTTGTCACACCTGTTATGTATACTCAGAAAACAGTGTGACAGTCTAGCACTTCAGTCCATAGCAGACAAAGAGTTTATTCCCTTGAGGCTCTTGACACATGGTATCATAGACCTGCTATTAAAAAAAATATCCCAAGTTGAGTGCCAACCATCTTGTTTAATTCTTTGTAACTGAAATAACATTTGCCAATTTGCCATCATGATGGTGGGTGATCTGGTGTGTATTATATTGTGGCATCAGCAGTGATGTAGGCTGAGGCCAATAGGTATTATTGCTCTAGAAATAGTAACTTCATTGATGCTGATATGAACATGCAGTTATGATCTTGCAATGAAATAAGAGTAAAGATGCCGTGGAGTCATGTAAAGTATTCCCTTACAGTCTTGTCACAGATATATATATATACATGTATATACAACTGAGATTTGTCCCGTTTGCTTGCCTTGCTCATGATGACATTGCCTCGAGATCTGCCTGCATGAAGCTAGGAGAGATGAAATAATTACCTTCATTTTTAGTACTGCAAAACCACTAACATTTGCAACATGAACATCCAAGAATCAAGAAGGTTCACTTTTTTAGCACTGAGCAAGAGACCTTTTTTTAAAGAATCTGACCACTAGTGAAATTCAAAAAAGACCCTGGCTCATCAACATTCATGTTTTAAAGCAGCTTTATATAGTTGTTAGAATAGGAACAATTAGCATTAAGATGAAGCAAAATGGAAATGTTTTCAGACACATGTTTTGCCCTAGGTATGATGTAAATCCTTTTTATTCTTTTTTTTTCAATTCATCATGTAGATATGTGAGTAGGATTTGCACCATTGCTTGAACAATCATGTCGGGCCATTACTGGGCCATTACTGGCCCATGGCACAGTCACGATTTAACTGGAAACAAATACCTCAGCTCTCCTGACTCATTATTGGGATGCAGTCCAAAAACGTTGATCCAAGCTAAATGAGGCATCAGAGTGTGAACAGTTTTTGAAAGTGTAGACCTTATGTTTGGATAAACTTGACATGGCTTGACTCTGAGTAAATTACGTTTTTTTAAAATATTCAATAAGTGCTGCAAATAAAAAACTATTGAAATCAAATCATATGTATAAGTTGCCAAATATATGCAATTTCTTAACAGGATTCACCGTCTCCAAGAATTCTATGCATCTATGTTTTGGTTGTTTTTGTTTAAATCAGACGCAAAGCCGCTGCCATTTTGTACTTACATGTACTTGTATATCTGGTTTATTTCTAGTTCAAGATGAATTTGAGCTCATTAATTATTGTTCTTTCCCATCCTGCTGTCATTTATTTCAACCATTTTTATCCATTGGTAAAGTAAGGTCAACAAACGTTAAGGTTATGTTCACCCTGGTTTTCATGTTTTTTTGTTTTCTTCTAATGAGCTAGTACTCGGTGCTCAAGTTTAATATCTGTGTACCAATGTTTCCTGAATCCAAATCAAGCTATCATCATTATCATCATCATCATCTTCCAAAATCATCCAAGCAACTCCATACTCAATCCTTATTTGGCTTCCCTCGTGTTTATAATTGGTTTGTGACCTTTGAACTCAGTGAAGTGCCGAATCGTCTTGGCGTTAAATGTATTCGTTTCTTTGACTTTGTATATGTAACATATCATGTTCTGAAATTGCATTGTAAGATTTGATTATTGTTAAAATCACATGCCCCCCGTTACCGGTTTGTGAAAATGGGGTGTATTAACCATCTATTGAAAATTACAAATATGTTGACTATTCTATGAAAATCATTCTGAAAAAAACGAGTTTTGTGTTCTATTGCTCTCAATTGAGCACTGTAAATACATTTGTACATGTATAATGTTGGTTTGAACAACACAATGCATCTTTTTGTAAAGGTTGTGCGTTTTTTTTTTTAGCTTACTGACTTATTCACTGTTTATAATCAGGTCACAAAGATGTATATTAGGTTTGTTTTACTCTATATAGCTCTGATACTGCTGTAATGAAATATTATTTAGATTTTTCATGTGGATTTATTGTTGTTTTGAGAAGAATTTTCGCTCAATAGGTATTCACACCTTTTTGATAGCATAGACTGAATAAATGAATATTTACATCATTGCGTGTATTGTTTTTGTATCGAAAGTTGTACACTTTTCTGTTTAGCAATTGTTCTATATTATCAAAGGAGATAATCTCCTTAATCATGATGTTTTATTTTGTTTGCTGCTAGGGAATATATCTAGCATAAACGGGAAAGAGAATTGGAAAAAATGGGGGAAAATGTACAATGGCATGTACAGATATTTGTTGTACAAAATCAAGAAAGATGAAAAAAAGGAAAGAACATTTTATTTCCACTCTTTCTTCTCTTATTTTATCATTAAAGGATTTTAGATAGGGATGTATTTGTTACAGGAAAAAAAGAACAAGTGTTGAATTTCACCTGTGTAGAAAAGAAGAAAAATCAAGCTCATCGTGAGATTTTTGTGCTATTTCATGGACCATTGTAACAGATATAATGTCCATGTACCTCGTTTTATTGTCTGATTCGAGATATCGATTTCTTTTGTTTTTGTGTGTATTCATGAGTATATTAAATTTCAAGTGTTTTAATTATGCCAACTGGTAAACATCACATGTTACATTTGTTGTAGATATGTAAATATCTTAGTTCTTTTCCACTCTTGTGACAGTACAACTCCTATATTAAATCATTGACTGGAAAATTTCATGCACAAGATGTGCACATTTTGTTTGTCAACCCAAATGGGTAAGATATCACAGAGATATTGATCTGTTTTTGGCAGAGTGTTTGAGAAAGAGGTAGATTGATCAAGTTCATGTATGTTTTAAAATTGTAATGGATAAAGAAACTGGTTGGAATATGAAAAAAGTCAGGTGTATATTCGATCTACAGGAAGGCTATGTAAAAGCGTATATATTTAGGATGAAATGTACAACAAAAACATACAGTTTAGCATGTTTGCCAGTAGATTGTACACGTAGCCAGAGTGTCGGACCAAAATTATGTGTTTTAATGTCGCATTGAATTAGTAGAATATAGACATTGTTATGAGTCAGAAACTAAAGATGTGCACTTCACGTTTTGTTGTCACATATTATCTTTGTTTTATGTTTTTACCACAACAGTATTTGACAGGTGGAGCATCTTGCTATATGTTTAATCATGTGGATTAGATTATTGGGGGATAAACCTGCTTGTGGTCTCCTTTATAGGTTTATTTGTTTTTTCTTTTTTCTTTTGTCTTTTGTCTTTTTTATTTGTTGAGGTTGTTGACCAGTTTTATCCTTCTTCCTGCTTACTTTGATATTCTGCAGTTGTGAACAAATTATGAAAAATATTCAGGAATAGATTGATGATAACAATATCACGTGCAACGATCGATCGCAGCCAAGCTGTGCTTGTAAGAGGAACAAATACTATTTAAAACTTGCCTATTAAAACGTAATGCTTCTTGATGGGATAGCAGCCACAAGGAATTGAGGTACATGTATTTCGCATTATTTGTAAATTTCTGCAAGTGAGAAGTGAGCTAAACTATACGCAGTGCTTGTATGGCCATAACAGTGGAGTGTCACCCTGGTGACGTTTTTGCATTATATTTTGATGTAGAATTCCATGGAGAGTAAGCAAGCATGATGAGCACATATCACAGGAAATTGAATGAATTTCTGCTTCCTTACACGTACTGTGCCGCTCATGAATAAAAATGTAATTGAAAATAGTCTTTAAGTTGTTAATGGGAAGTATAATTTGTATTCATTATTTTCTCGTCCCATTGGCATTTTTTCCTTCCGTTTGCAATTTTCAATCACACTGCTTCTTTTGATATACATTTTATTTTGTCATGAAGTTAGGAAAAGTGACGGATAGAAATAATAAGTGACAATTCAAGGAGCGAAGCCGACTCATAAAATGCCTCCATTTTCTTTCTAAAATGATTGCCAACACAACTTTGCCTCTAACAAAATACGCACGTAATCGTTTTGGACTTTAGTGAAAGGGCCATGTTGGTTTTGAGGTACTATGTGTCCACTGGTGCAATAGATACATTTATTACATCAAATGGTTTTTCATTTACAAAGAAATCACCAGTTTATCGAAGAGAAATATAAGTGTTTCCCGTATCTATGTATCTGATGACGTTGACAATATTTAAATGTGGGGTAGGCCAATATAACAGTTAATTGATTGTTTCTGCTGATTTGGGGGCTCTTTGTTACGTTGTATTTTGACATTTATTGATTGTAGATTCGTTGTAAAAATAGATGCGTTAATAGAGGCATGTTTATGGTAGGAGTTAAATAAATATGATTGTGGTAAATAATCACTTGTTATTGTTCATCAACTTGTACGTAATGTGTTTACGTTTTGTTCTTAGAGTAATTTGTTTTCTAGAACAATTAATGCTCGTTTAATTCTCCATTCTGCGAAGGTGGAAACGTAGGGAGACCTTTTCGTTGATGTACATACAAACATTAGGGGTCCCAGTATTGATCCCTGTGGAACTCCTCAATGAAATGGGAGAAGATCGCTATCTAGATCCCTTGTAACACACATAACACTCAATGTGCAGCCAGGGCGAAACAAATCATTCATACGGCGTAGTAACTCGGTTTACATTACAGTTAGGTAATATGTGTTAAAAATACATTAAGATACGAATATGTTTTGTCTTGTTTTGTGCGCGTTGTTTACATAGCTATGAGGGGTGTGTTATAACTTCTTATGTGATGTTTTTTCGTTTTTTAGCCCGAAAGAAATTGGAAAACCGAATATGCTCATTATCTAAGACACAGTCTTGGGCATTATCAAACAATCATTTTAGATCCCGTAAAAATTGAAGGGTTTTGTTTCCATCTGAATGTATTTACGAATTACAAGATTGTTGTCTTGATAAGGCTCATGTAAATATAATCTGCCTAGAATCATAGGGCATTCATAATTATGTCGGAGGCATTTACGGGCTTGTGAATGCCATGACTTGTTTTTACTGAACGTACTCTACTCTGCTCCTATAGGGTATAACGTACATTTAACTCTTAGATATGATTATTATATGCACTTAAAACGCATGAAAGTTATGTTCCAGCTTTACCGTGATATTGTAAACGAAACGTTTCGGCCTCTAGCGGGCTTGACGTAAAGGTGTTGTGGGAAAAAAGAATCTATGTTTTGAATAGATGTTTTGTGACCATGTGAACTGAAAATAAATCTCGTTTTGAAGGTTATGTTATTGTATCGTCTGCGCAACGAATCATGATGTAATGCCACCTTATATTTTGTACATTTTTGCGCTCGTGGTGAGTCCTACGTGTAGTGTTGTAAGGATTGAATAAGAAAGTTGTTTGGCTGAAATAAAAGGCTTACTTTTGAAACGCCAAAAGGTCGTGCTGATCTTCGTGTTCTCTGTGTCTTGCGTTACGTTATGTAAGCGTTTCTTTTATGCTCTGTTGCACACGAGGAGTCATTTCGATTGCGTCAATACCTCCACTAGTCAAGCATGTGAATGCAAAAAATGCATATACGAGCAATTCAAAGCAATGTTTTCACTCTTAAGTTTGCATGAATTTATTGATGTACATTATCCGAGTGATATTACGCGTCAAATGTCGAGCAGTTATGTCCCTGACGCAATCCTACGTCACGCAAATGACACCTCGTGTGCAACGGGCATGAGATCATATTGATTTTTTGTTGTTTATTCAATCCGTCCTAATGACAACTACTAAAATAACACATAGGAGAAGGGTTCAAGAATGATGTGAAGTGTCCCTTCCAGAAACCTAATTCGTTTAAAAGTGAAAATTGCACTTAGAAATAAAAAATAAAAACGATCCTATAAATATTTACTTTTTTTTTAATTCCCGAAAAACGATGACAAAACAGACATTGGGCAAAAGTTTGATAAAATATGACGAGGTTTTATGCAATGGGGCCCTGATCTAGTATTTCGTCAGAGCGGATGTTCGATCAAGTCCTTGAAATCGGAAGAGAAGAGGGGAAATTAGAAATAAGAAGTTGAGAGGCTGAGAATTAAAGAGAAAATGTTTGGGGGAGTAGAGAGACCGAATTGAATAGGGGGATGAGAGGGAGAGCAGAGAGAAAGAGGAAGACAGAAAGAGAGAGAGAGAGACAGATTGAAGGAGAAACTAAGAGGGAAATGACGTAGAGGAGGGGGTAATCCGGACATTTTTTCATTCCATAGTCTTCAATAATAAAAAAATCAGACGGAATAGGAATTAAGCAATGTCTTTATAATGAAAGAGTAAATGCAAAGGCCGTGGGTTTGATCCCCGACACGCGGCACTAAAATGCGCTTTGGCAATTATGGCATTAATCTACATTTGCCACTGCATAACCAGTAGGATGACGAAAACCTTTGTTTTAGTAATTGCCACAT
The DNA here is from genome assembly GCA_037976565.1 of Mesocentrotus franciscanus. NCBI lineage: Eukaryota > Metazoa > Echinodermata > Echinoidea > Camarodonta > Strongylocentrotidae > Mesocentrotus > Mesocentrotus franciscanus. The sequence continues at coordinate 18,432,642 of CP137671.1, read as the reverse complement.
GCCCTCACGTTGACCATATGATAGGAATATTCTCCCCGGGGAGTGGAGATGGTGCACATTAAGCTTGAATGAATCCGATGACAGGGGTAATAATATCTGTAAAGCGCTTAGAGACGGTATTTTATAATAACTTACTCGAGAATATTTTTTCCAAGTGCATATAAGTCAGCCAGGTTCGTAGGTCTAGAGTAAATTTGAATTTTTCTAACAGATTAATGATACGGCAAAATAAAAAAAACTGTAAAACAAAATAATTACAAAAAACAAGATCCCGACTTAAGCTAGACTTAGACCTTCAAATGACCTTGTAGTTATAGGCCTCCCGAATTATAACCCCTCGTTCCCGATCAGGCGATCTCTCCTGATCAGCTGATAATTCTATAGTTAAAGGCAAAGTTAAGTTCTGGTCATGCGATTGCATTGTGAAAGAAACTGTGAGGAAGTGATTGGAAAAAAATTATAATGTAGCACTTAGGTATTAGTGTAATACTGTGAGGTTTTGGAATCATCAAACTGATAACAAATTGGCTCAGTCTAGAGTCACATAATAATGCACTAGCTGTACTCAGAAATATGTATATGGGACTACATAAACATGTGGGATGAAAGTGCATGGTCCACAACCATTAGCTGTTACTTGTCGTATTTTGAACATAAGGGCCTTTAAAAAGCCATCTTTTTCAGAAGACATTTTTCTATGATAATGTTCCATTCAAATAATAATAATACATTAATTTATAGAGCGCAGAAACTATCCAACATTAATCTACTGCGCTATATACAAGAGCTCCTGATATGCTTGGATTTACAGTTAATTGAAAAGATGTGCTTTCAAACATAAAGCCTGAAAGAACAAAATAAATATTTTTCACCTTTCCCAGAACGAAACCTAAGTATATCACAGTAAAAGACTTGGCTTTTCCAGAATTGACAGTATGGAAGGGAGGCCATGATGTCCCCCCTCCTTAGTGACCCATAGCCACAGAGACCCCTGTGGTATCTTGGTGAAGGCTCTTATTACAGGTCTAGGGTTCAATCCTCTCTTGGTGCCTTCATCTATTTATTTTGAGGATAGTTTGTAGAAAATGATCCCATGAATATATCGTTATGATTACTGCAACTGAAATAATCCACGCTTTTTCCATTTTGATTCTAAATTCGTAAGTAATCTCCTGTTTTCCATTGTTATGTATTTCTGTGTTTTATGACTGTCCCTTCTTTTATCAATCTCAGTATACATCTTGTGACCTCCGGTTCTGTTAACGTTTATGCTCAAACCTGATGTAAATAAGTGACAGATTTGAAAAGTTATGCACCTCTCTTTTGCCGGTTTTGCATCAATTCTTGTAAAGAATGACTTAAAATTTACTTATAATCGTAATATGAGTAATAAACCTTTTACTCATGAAAAGTATTACAAAAAGTAGATTTATCAATGTGTCAGCTTTTACCATGCAAGTTTTGTTGTCAAATAATGAGTACAGTTGTTCTTCATCTTTCTCACAATTTCTATTTCTTCCATCTCTCGCTTTTTAATAAATCACAGACACAACGAGTAAAAATAAAACAAAACACTGTGAGTTATATATAAATATATACAATTCAGATTCATTTAGCCAAATTAGCTAAGCACAGTTTTTCAAAGAGAGATTGACTATAATTCGCTGGAGTCGAGACGGTTTTATGCCAAGATAGATGATTTTGATCTTGAGATGATTTTAGTCTGGGCATCCGCATCCTTCAGGGACCCAGTATCGAAGAATCTCTGTTCCGTTACGTCGAAACCTCATCTTATCAAACACGTGATGCTCGTGATAGAATTCACCATTCTCATCCTGGAGAGGGAGAGAGAGAGAGAGAGAGAGAGAGAGAGAGAGAAAGGCAGATATATAGTTATAATTATATAGAGAGAGAAGGGTATGAGAGAATTACAGAAATAGAGAGAGAGAGAGAGAGAGAGAGACAGACAGACAGAGAATTTAAGTGAGTACGCGATGAGATGGGGTAAATAAGCGAGAGGAGAGGGAGATCGGGCCGGAGAAAGAGAGAAGAGACGGGAATATTTGAGAGCGTGTCGTAATGATTGATAAATATATAGTTTCTATGCTTAATATTATCCAAACTAACCTTTTGAAGTTTGAATAACAGATATCACAATACATGCATGTAAACATAGTAAATAGCCATGTATAGTTAGGCGTCCTTTTTATAGGAAGGCGCTATCTTTATTTTTGTTCTTCTTCTTTCTTCTTTTTTTTTAATTTCTTTTTGTTTTAATACAATAGTGTTGTTCAAGCTACAATGTAATAATGTCGTAGCATATACAATGTATTATCAATACAGAGTTACACAAGCTATTTACTCACACAAACGCACAGAGTGCCCTCTGGAGTCCACCAAACCCATCCCTTGGGTCTCTTTCGCTCTCTCTTCTCTTGGTAACGACGAAGACGTTTGCGAATGCTCCTCACTGAATAACGGAGTAAAGGACATTTATTGATATAATTATAATGTAAATAACAAAACAAACGAAATAAGTAGTCTTTTGTAGCTGAATTGATTTTTTTTCATTCTTAACAAAATAATATTCTTGTCGTTTTTACACATGTAAATTACACTTTTTAGCGATGTGTTTATTTGATGATGTATACTACACTTCTAGCGATATATTTTGATGATGTAATTTATTACACTTCTTTAGCGTGTGAATGTGTGATCATATATTTACTTACGCGGACATCATGTTTCTAAAGACTAAAGTGTAGAGTTATATTAATCTCTTTATCAAGAAATATCTAGGAATATATGTTAGTTTCTCTAAATAATCATATTCGAAACCGTTAATCTAGCAAAGAATACGAAATTTGATTTCAGATGGAAATTAGTGTATAATTATCATATTCTTACAGATAGAATGCGTTTTCTTTGTTTGCTGCTTCGCAGGCCGAGACTCGATTGCCTCGTCATCGTCCTGCTCAGACTCTGAGAAGATGTCGGTGGAACTTTGGTTGATAGTACGGTCATTTATATCCGTACTACTGTTGAAGGAAGCTGCCCATGATAGGGAGATCGAATCCTCGTCAAACTCGCTGGCGATGATGGACTCATCGTCGTAGTCATCTGAAGAAAGAATTACAATTTTCAAGGCTTGTCCTCAGAAAGATATTGAGTAATACAAATATCTTGAATAGTATCTTTACATGTTTAGTAGTCCACAACCTGTGTACTTGACAAAAAGCTGAAAGTCAGTTTTAAATAAATGTCTATGTTTTTTTCAGCAATTACAAGAGCTCGATGAGCTTCTGCTTATGTGCTATATTGTTGCTTTTAATGTTGTTTGTTTGTTTGCGTAGTTGCTTTGATTTGGTTTGTTTTCTGCGCGAATATGCTCGCTCATTTACTAAATTGCAAAAATATCCATATTGCCAAAAAGTTAAAAAGCTTTAGATATGCAAAAGGTGAAATGAAAAGATAACGGGAAAGAGATAAGTGTATGAGGATGGGGAGAAGGAGAAACAAAGGAAATACTTACTTGAGTCAGTTGTATCTGCATTCTGGTTGACTGACGTCATGCGTCTGATGACGTCATCAAATGAAGGCATGGAGAATAGAGACGGACTAGGTGACATTGGGATATCATCTGCATCCTCAATGCTGGCCAAGGGAGCGAAACAAGGTCCAATGACTAAAGAAGAAAGAGCAATAGAGAGAGAGAAAGAGAGATAGAGAGGGAGAGAGGGAGTGAAATATAAATACATGATACACAAGAAATAATGACACAACGAAAAGAAGGTTGGTTGTCTTCAGAAGAGGGAGGGAAAGAGAGAGTCAGAGATATTGATGTCATTGCAAAGATTAATATTGATTGATTGCATTCGTCAATTAGTTCAAGTACATCTACAAAAGCATATACCAGAGAGAGAGAGAGAGAGAGGGGGGGGGGGATAGAGAGGCAGAGAAAGAGCGATATATACAATGAAAGGAAAACCGCTGATAGGAATACAAGTTTTAACAAGATCAGTGAAAGATAAAAATGTAAGGCAGAGAAAGAAATAGTGACGAGGGTGGAAGGCAACGGTTAGGACAAATGCGAGATGTGGAATAAAGAAATTTAAAGTTTCTAAATTTTGCATATTCGGTTTGAAATATATGACCAAGATTCTAACTGAATAAAATTGAATCTTTTACTCCTACAAAATATGAATTACCTTCCGTCTCGGTTTTATCCTCGTTTGTCCCAGTTGGCTCATGATGCTGAATCTGAGGACGATCAAATTCAATGATATGAGTTTGTTTGTTTGTTTTTATTTCCGTCATATAAAAAGAACACAATGAAAAGAAAGTAACAAAGATAACAAAATTTATAAATTTGTATATAATATACAGTTTACATAAGCAAGCAAAATCACATGGCATTAAATTGAAGAAGAAAAACAACAACATTAAAACCAAAGAATTATGAACAACGAAATAAACGAAAATCAGAGAAACAGACGACTGAATAGTTCATTTTCAGCTGCACTTGCATAGTCCAGCTGGCCTTCCATGGGGACTAAATAGAAAAGGAGGAGGAAGTAGTGGAAAATGAAGAAGATGGGGGGGGGGGGGCAAAACAAGAACAAAAACAAGAACAATAACAAGAATAATTTCTTATTTATCAATTGAATTTATAATTATCGTCATAATAAACCTTGCTTTTCTATAACCCCCTCAGTTTCAGAATAGACCTTGCCTTTAAGAAATGATAATGATATCATCTCAAATCTGTCTTTAACTCTGAAACATACGTCTATTTGTTTTACTATGTATAGTGACTTGTCTTTTTATGTGCAAATTTATGTACTAAAAGTTTATTAAATTGCTTCCATTTGTTTGGAAGTCAGCCAAACATTATGCCAATTAGAGAAATGTAACAAAATATCGTTTTTGATCATACATAAGTTTTGTTTAGAAATAGACAACAACCTAATCTGTTTTCAGTTAATAATTTTTAGTCATTCGGTACTCAGCCCTGTATCGGAAATGTACAGGTAATCTATTTATTGTATCTTGCTTCTTTGTAAGGTCATTACAAGGTGACTGAGGTGCAATTATTTTTCTCTTTCTTTCTTCCTATCTTACCGCATCTTTCTTATTCTTCAGATGTTTGTAGCGTCCTTGGTACTTGCTCTGTAAAGTACCCATGATGATTTCGATCAAAGATCACTTTGAATGTTTCAGAAAAGCCTATTTCTCGGAGAGAAATTACCAATAGTATCAGCTCTGACAGGTCAGAAATGAGAATGTTTGGAAAACGCAAGGGAACGCGCAGCACCAGTTTCTGTGGCAGCATTTGATGACGTAACAATCAAGCGCTTACACCCCAGCGCGTCGGGCAGTCTTTTGATTGTTAACGAATACCCCGTGACACGCATGATGATGACCTCAATGACCTGTTTAGTAATACAGGTGTATTTATTTTCTCATTTGTATTCCTGCTTCCCTCAACTATTTCCATTTTATTACAATTTAGAGCATTTACCACCCTTCGTGAAAAGTACTATTGAATAAGACGGCTAAAACCGATTCAATGTGTAGATTATGCAACAACATACGACTTTATAATAACTCCACCTGGAACCCCTCCCCCCATAAAAAAAAAACGATTCAAATGTTTTTTTTTTTTAAAGTGATTTTTGTCAATTGTATATATCAGTTCTAATTGTAAGTTGTAAATAAATATAAATGTTAGATAACTATGTACATATTTATTGGACTAACCTTGAAGTTATTAGCTGTTATTTCCTTTTGCCAAAATTATGTCCATGTATATTTGTTGCAAATCAAAAATCAAAATCAAATTAAATCAAGTTAAAAACACAATCCTTGCTGTTTTGCTTTTGCATTTTGCTTATGTTCGTGTGAAAAATCATAGAATATAAACAGATTTTTATTATTACAAACAATTATGTTTTATCCACCGCCTAATTATTTATTTTTTTTTTTTTTTTTTTATTCAAGACGGTTTTTGGATAAAGGGTATTTAAGTTTTTCTCATTAATTTATATATATATATATATATATATATATATATACTGTATATCGTATCCGTACACCTACCACCTGGACATCCACCCCCGGATAACCACCCTCTAGGACAACTACCCCCTAGGACAACTACCCCCTAGGGCAACCACCCTCTGGAACGACTACCCCCTAAGACAACTACCCCCGGACAACTGACCCCAGACAACTAACCCCTAGGACAATCACCCTCCAGGACAACTACCCCCAGACAAACATCCTCTAGGATAACTACCAGACAAGTACCCCCAGACAACTATCCCTTACGACAACCATCCTCTAGGACAACTACCCCCGGACAACTATCCTAGGGGGTAGTTGTCAGGGGGTATTTATCCGGGGGTAGTTGTCCGGGAGGGTGGTTGTCCTAGGGGGTAGTTGTCTGGGGGTAGTTTTCCGGGGGTAGATGTCCTAGGGGGTAGTTGTCCTAGAGGGTGGTTTTCCTAAGGGTGGTTATCCGGGGGTGGTTATCCAGGGGGTAGGTTTCCTAGAACAACTGTATATATATTGTTCTTTCTTCTTTTTAGGTCCTGACTGTATCTTCCTATCCTAGGACCTGTTGCATTAAAACTGACCATTAATGGTAACTGTGCCATCAATGGTAACTACCATGGTAACATTGCTCAAAAGCCAATCTAAATCAAGTATTCCATGGAAGTAACCATTGATGGCAAAGTTACTATCAATGATAAGTTTTATGCAACGGGAACCTGGGGAAAAAACAAGATGATAATTTTGTCTGCTGAAGAATTCGGTCTGAAATTCTATGACGGATATAACCTAGATTTATATAAACGATGGTAGAGGAAGAGAAAGAGGGGAGGGGGTAGAGAGGGTGAAGAGAGAGAGAGAGGGGGGATAGGGTTAGTGGTATCTTAATGAAGGCTCTTATTATTTCCCATATTACAGGTCCAGGGTTCAATCCTCGTTTGGTGCTTTCATCTTTTTATTTTGAGGATAGTTTGTGCTAATGTATTTCCCCCATTCTTTTCCTTTTCTCTTTTACATTTTTCTTCTTTTCATCTCATTTGATGATCTCTTTTACCCTACTTTTATTGTTCTTTGTCTTTCCATTTATATTTCTTATTCCTCCTCGCATCCTTTGATCTCTTCCTCTTCCTCTTTCTCTTTCACAGACCCGTCGATAAACACAACAAGTAAAGATAAGATACACCACAGTAAGTTATATATACATAAATTATATGCACCACAAATTTATTTAGCCAAATTATTTCAGCACAGTTTTCAAAGAGAGGTTGGTAATAGTAATTTAGGGGTGAGATGCTAAGATAGATGATGTTAATCATCTTGAGATGATTTTAGTCTGGGCATCCGCAACCTTCAGGGACCCAGTATCGAAGAATCTCTGTTCCGTTACGTCGAAACCTCATCTTATCAAACACGTGATGCTCGTGATAGAATTCACCATTCTCATCCTGGAGAGGGAGGGAGAGAGAGTGAAAGGCAGAGATATAGTTATATAGGGAGATCCGGAGAAAGAGAGAAGAAACAGGAATATTTGATAACGTGTCGTAATGATAGATAATTATATAGTATCTACGCTACACATTATCCAAACTAACCTTTTGAAGATTGAATAACAGATAGCACAATACGTAGTAAATAGCCATGTATAGTTAGGCGTCCTTTTTATAGGTAGGCGTTATCTTTATTTTTTTCTTCTTCTTTCTTCTTTTTTTAATTTCTTTTTTTAAAATACAATAGTATTGTTCAAGCTACCATGTAATAATGTCGTAACAAATACAATGTATTATCAATACAGAATTACACAAGCTATTTACTCACACAAACGCAAAGAGTGCCCTCTGGAGTCCACCAAACCCATCCCTTGGGTCTCTTTCGCTCTCTCTTCTCTTGGTAACGACGAAGACGTTTGCGAATGCTCTTCACTGAATAACGGAGAAAAGGACATTCATTGATATAATTATAATGTAAATATAAAAACAAACGAAATAAGTAGTTTTTTGTAGCTGAATTGATTTTTTTCCCTTCTTAAAATAATAATATTCTTGTCGATTTTACACATGTAAATTACACTTTTCAGCGATGTATATATTTGATGATGTATACTACACTTCTAGCGATATATTTTGATGATGTAATATATTACACTTCTTTAGCGTGTGATCATATATTTAACTTACGTGGACATCATGTTTCTAAAGTGTAGAGTTTATATCAATCTCTTTATCAAGAAATGTCTAGGAATATATGTTAGTTACTCTGAATAATCATCTTCAAATCCTTTAATCTAGCAAAAATGTATAGGGAATATATGAATTTCGAATTTGGATGGAAATTAGTGTATAATTATCATATTCTTACAGATAGAACGGGTTTTCTTTGTTTGCTGCTTCACAGGCCGAGACTCGACTGCCTCGTCATCGTCCTGCTCAGACTCTGAGAAGATGTCGGTGGAACTTTGGTTGATACGGTCGTCGATATCCATACTACTGTTGAAGGAAGCTGCCCATGATAGGGAGATCGAATCCTCGTCAAACTCGCTGGCGATGATGGACTCATCGTCGTAGTCATCTGAAGAAAGAATTACAATTGTCAAGGCTTGTCGTCAGAAAGATACTGCATAATACAGCTTTCTTGAATATGAGCGTTACATGTTTAATAGTCCACAACTTATGTACTTGACAAAAAGCTGATAGTCAGTTTTAAATAAATGTATTTGTTTTTACAGCAATTATAAATGCTCGATGAGCTTCTTCTTATGTGCTTTTGTTGTTTTTAATGTTGTTTGTTTGTTTAATTTGATTTGGTTTGTTTTCTGCGCGAATATGCTTGATCATTTACTAAATTCCAAATATATCCATATTGGCAATAAGTTAAATAGATTTTGATATGAAAAAGGTGAAATGAAAAGATAACAGGAAAGAGTATGAGGATGGGGAGAAGGAGAAACAAAGGAAATACTTACTTGGGTCAGTTGTATCTGCATTCTGGTTGACTGACGTCATGCGTCTGATGACGTCATCAAATGAAGGCATGGAGAATAGAGACGGACTAGGAGACATTGGGATATCATCTGCATCCTCAATGCTGGCCAAGGGAGCGAAACAAGGTCCAATGACTAAAGAAGAAAGGGCAATAGAGAGCGAGAGAGAGAGAGAGAGAGAGAGAAATATGAATACATGATACAAAAGAAATAATGACACAACGAAAAGAAGGTTGGTTGTCTTTAGAAGAGAGAAGGAAAGAAAGAGTCAAAGATTCATTTTGTGTCATTGCAAAGATTTATATTGATTGATTGTATTCGCCAATTGCATCTAGTGCATCTACAATATAATTATCATATACCAGAGAGAGAGAGAGAGAGAGAGAAAAAAAAAATGATTGAAATACCGCTGACAGGGCAACAAGTTTTAACAGGAGTAGTGAAAGATAACGATGTAAGACAAAGAAGAACATTGTGAAGAGGGTGAAAGGCAACGATTAGGAAAGTGCGAGTTTTGGAATAATGATATTGGAAGTTTCTAAATTTTAGCATATTGGGTTTGAAGTATGGCCAAGATACTTGAGGTGGTGGTTGCCCGAATATTAGAACTGTGCGCCTATGGGTATATTTGAAAGTTACTTTGAATTCCTATAAGGTACGAAAAATACGTTTTTTACTACTACAAAACATGAATTACCTTCTGTCTCCGTTTTATCCTCGTTTGTCCCAGTTGGCTCATGATGCTGAATCTGAGGACGATCAAATTCAACCGTATGAGTTCTAATTTATTCATGGATTCATAATCATTATCATAATAAACCTTGCTGTTCTATAACTTAAAAGCCCCTCAATTTCAATATAGACCTTGTCTTAAAGCGTTTCAGATATGAAATTATAATCTCAATTCTGTCTATAACTCTGAAACGAACTTTGACTGTTAACGTTTCTGTTCTTTCGCAGGTTCATGTAATTGGGAGAAAATTATACAGTAAATAAATGAATTCTTAAGCGTCGCAATAGATTATGAGAGAAATATGGAAGAGATTATAATATACATGTACATGTATTCTATTATACACGTGTGTAATATAGAGACTTGTCTTTTTGTGTGCAAACTTATATATAAAAAAGTTCATTAAATTGCATTTATTTGCCAATTAGAGAAATAAAGCAAAATACCGATTTTAATCATACATAGCCTAAGTTTTGTTTAAAAATCGTTCGGTACTCAGCCCTGTATCGGAAATGTACAGATAGTCTATTTATTATATCTTGCTTCTTTTTAAGGTCATTACAAGGTGACTGAGATGCAATTATTTTTCTCTTTCTTTTCTTCCTATCTTACCGCATCTTTCTTATTCTTCAGATGTTTGTAGCGTCCTTGGTACTTGCTCTGTAAAGTACCCATGATGATTTCGATCAAAGATCACTTTGAATGGTTCAGAAAAGCCTATTTCTTGGAGAGAAATAACCAATAGTATCAGCTCTGACAGGTCAGAAATGAGAATGTTTGGAAAACGCAAGGAACGCGCAGCACCAGTTTCTGTGGCAGCATTTGATGACGTAACAATCAAGCGCTTACACCCCAGCGCATCGCGCAGTCTTTTGATTGTTAACGAATACCACGTGACACGCGATTCAAATGTTACGTTTTGATGTGAATATTGTAAATTGTAAATTCTAATAAATGTTAGATAACTATGTACATATTTATTGGACTTACCTTGATGTTATTTGTTGTTAGTTCCTTTTACAAAAATGATGTCCCTGTATATTTGTTGCAAATAAAAAATCTAAATCAAATTAAATCAAGTTAAAAACACAATCCTTGCTGTTTTGCTTTTGCATTTTGCCTATTTTCGTGTGAAAAATCAAAGAATATAAACAGTTTTTCTATGAATACACACAATTTGTTTTATCCACCGCCTAATTATTTTAATAGTTTGTTTGTATTATTTTTTTTTACTTCATTCGGGTCGGTTCTGGATAGAGGATATTTAAGTTTTTCTCATTAAAAAAAAATGTAATATATACTTTATATATATTGTTCTTTCTTCTTTTTAGGTCCCGACTGTTTTAAAAAAGATGAAACATGTGTATCTTCCTATTCTAGGAAAATACAAGATAATAATTTGTCTGCCAAAGAATTCGGTCTGAAATTCTATGACGGATAGAACCTAGATTTATATAAACGATGGTAGATGAAGAGAAAGAGGGGGAAGAGAGGGTGAAGAGAGAGAGAGAGGAGAGAGAGAGAGAGGGAGAGAGAGAGAGAGAGAGAGAGAGAGAGAGAGAGGGGAGAGAGAGAGAGAGAGAGAGAGAGGGAGAGAGAGAGAGAGAGGGAGAGAGAGAGGGAGAGAGAGAGTGGGTTGTTCTAATAAAGAGGAGGAAAAAACAAGAAGAGAGAAAGGGGAAAATCATAGAGAAATTAGATGCAGGGATCGAGAGGGAGAATGAAAGAGAGAGAGAGAGAGATGGTTCACAGGGAGGAGAGAAAGAAAGAGAGATGAGTAAACGAGAAACACGAGAAAGGCGAGGTGTGAATGGAAGATAACGGATGGGTGTGTATATATATGGGTATATTTTTCTCTTTTGCTCTCCTTGTCTCCTCATCGTTTATATAAATGAATTGATTAGTTAATTAATTGATTAATAAAGTGGGACGAAGAACAGTCGATCGGGTTCCTTCAAGCCATGTAAGCTAGGCTCTGTACGTTATCGCTCTTCTGGCATTCAACAGACAGCGCTACTGTATAACGCTCAGATTGGCAATGTATGTCGACATCTCATAATACTTTCATGACTTGTTTAGCTGTAAACAAATTAACAATGGAACTCGTCGTCGTACCAGCCCTCAAATGAAGCACCGTTACTTGTAAAGTAGCTGTCAGCACACAAGGCAAATTTACACAAGACAACTTAATCCTTGAGAGGGTGAATTCTAATGCTTCTGATGTATATCTCTATTCAGTCAATCGCACCTCTTGTAATCGCATCTCTCGTAATTTGTAAGGTTTGTTTTCGGAAGTACTTTGTATCTGCTCTATGAAAAGCGCTATAAAATGTTTGGTATTATTATTTTTATCATTATTAATATCATTATGATGCAAAGAAGACCTAAAGATCGCCTTACAAATAAGAAACCGGACAGCTGAAGAAAGCAACTTTTTGAGAAGAAGAAACAACACCAATCACCAATTATCTTTAGGATTTGGAAATATTGCGCAGATTAGATATATTCACTAAAATGTCATGCGGTTTCATTGGCGGATCCAGGGGGCACAGGGGCACGTGCCCCGCCCCCAAAAAAAAAAATTAGTGCTCACTACCCCCCCTACTGAGCGAATTTTCGGCCGGCGCGATTTTCAAATTTGCGGGAAAAAAAAAAAATTGTGCCCCCCCCCCGTCTAAGAAATCCTAGATCCGCGCCCGAGTTTGTAGCAGACGACAAGACAGTGTTCGTTGAGAAAAAAAATCGATAACGAGTTCTAATTGCACAGACGAGAAAACAAAAGTTGCAAGCTTGTAGTTAGGAAAGTATTTGCGATTGGATTTAATAGAGCCGCCGTTTAGTTCTCTCTCCGTCTCTTGTAACTTTCGATTGCACTTTTGATTATAGTACTCTCGACTGAGTCAATATATACGAAGTTGCGAGTAAATATCAAACACTTTAAATGCATTTTGTCACCATTTTATGTTCAACACATTAATGTTTACACGTTTAAGAACAAGTTGTGAACAATTTGAAAACATATCTAATGCCCTCTCTCTCCCCCTCTCTCTTTCTTTCTCTCTCTCTCTCTCTCTCTCTTTATTATCTCACTCTCCCTTTTACCTCTTTCTCTCGCTTCTTTTGTCTATAACTCCCCTCTCTGCCTCCCTTCTTTTCCAATCTATTTTCACCAGTAACCCTATTTTCTCCCCTTCTCCATGTCTTTATCTGTCCTTTTATCATTACCCCCACCCCCTACCCCACCCCCATCTCTCTCTCTCTCTCTCTCTCTCTCTCTCTCTCCCTTCCTCCTCTCTCTTTCTCTCTCTCTCCCCCTTTCTCTTTCTCTTTATCCTGATCTGAATCTTTTCATCGTCAATATCCCGTCCTTGCCACTATCTCATTTTCTTCCACCAACCACCACCCCCCTCCTCTAGATCTCCTTTTCACTCTCGAGCCCTCCCCTCCCCTTTTGGTGGCTTCTCTTTCTTCTCATACAAATCAGTGCCCCTTCGCCGAATAATCCCTCTAGCAACTACTCTATTTACTCTTTCTTTTTCTCGATCGTACCAGCTAGTCCCCCTTTTCTTTTATCTCACGAATATTTACCCCTGTCCGACGTTGGGTGTATAGTAACCGCTCCAAATAGACGCCATTATCAATATACACTTAGACTACATGTAGCTGAAGATGGGTTGATTTATGTCGGCATCATGGCGCCCTAATTGGATTAACCGAGGAATATATTGTGCTAAGTCATTTAGAGAGAACTCTTCTCCATGTAGAGGTTTCGAAAATGTCAGCAAGGTGGGTAGAATTATAACCATAACAATTTACTTAAATGATTTACGTATTTAAAAAAAAATCATCCTGCAGTTGGAGGATAGGAAAAGTTGAAACCATCTCAAAGTCGCTTTGCATGCTAGGTCTGACGGCAAATTTATAAGGTCGTATTTTTGGTCTCTCTATGTCTTTTTTCTTCGATCTTGAATGCTTGGACTCTCATTAAAAACTTTTGCTTTTTTCATTATTATCATTTCGGAATTTAACAAAAAGTAAGAATGATTTGACGATTTCGCTTCGGATTTTTCTTCGTGAAATATTATAATCTTCTTTCTTCATTTTTCATAACCTCGTTGTTCCAGGTAAAGTTTAGGAGCTCTAGCTTTTATCGCATCACCTTATCATTCGTATTTTCATCAACGCAAAGAAAACAATTGGTTTAACAAATTCGTACAAATTCTTATTCTATTTTTCGATGAGATAATGTTAATCTATTAAAATTTCTTACAGGCCCTGATACTCTGACATGAAAACAATTAACCTAGATTTTACCTCAATTAAATCGAATATAATAATTTTTTGGCAATTTGCTCAGTTTATTTCATTGTGACTTAATTACCTTTATATAATTTAGGAACAAGATTAACAAATATAGTCGACCGCTCTACTTGTTACAGTTGTCGGGGTATAACTCACTTTTTACCCAGCAAAATTTAACGTCCCGCATTTTTTTTCTAGTTGAATTTTATGTCATTTACATACAATACTAGCGATAATCAATTCGACATCATCGTTCCTTTCTGATGGGCTATCTACTATAAATATAGACCCGATTGTGCAGTGAATAATGCATGCGGTTAATAAAACCAAAAAAAAATGGGGGAAAAAAGTCACTAATGGTGATGACGAATGTAAAAGCGGTATCATCGTTGTAGTTATTTTATTTCTTGTTAATAGAATACATAATAATTCATAAAATACGTAAAGATTATCTCCGTCTTTCTTGAAATATTCTTGAGATTTTACTCTTTTAATCTTCCAGATAGCTCCGCCAGATCTGCAAAATCCATTACTGAAAAAAAAATTGACGTTCTTTGTTAAAAAAAAAAAAAAATTAAGAATATAAAAAGTTTACCTTTGGTCTTATTCTGTCTTCCCCTTTTCTATTATAATATGCAACATTTTAAGACATAAAAAGAGCTTCGTATATGATATACGTTTTAATCCTAGATTCATTCTAGATTCAATGTAGAATTGAAAATATTGTTCTAAATGTGTATGTTTGTGGGTGTTTTTGTTTTAGTCCCTCTGTTCATATAAGATGTTTAAGGTCAATTTAAAACGTATTCTAATTGAAAGAAATGAAAAGAGTAAGAGAAAAGGTGAACAAAATAAACTAGAGTGCAACAGAATAGGCTAGAAGATAATTTGCATGATTGAAAATAAAAAAAATAAAAAGTAAAATTAGAGGACATGAACACGTGATGAAAAAGGAAAATGATGAAGCAATAAGAAAAGGAGAAATATCCGAAAATATAACATACTTAGCTTTCTGTATCAAAGGGCAGTCCAGCATCATTACATCAGTGGCTATACCGTTTCACCGATTGCTTGTGAATTTTGTCAAAATTTTACTCATCCGTTCGTCCGATTTTCTGCTTTTCTTCGAATGAAGTTCTGATGGCTGGATTACCCTTCTAAGGTACATAAATAGCGACTGCCGTAGCTATAGTCTAGAGCCATAGAGGGGGAACCTTCGAGTGGTTAAAAATCATAAAGGGAAAGGCGAGAAAAGAAAGAAGGAAAAGGGAGAAGGGAAAAATGACAAGAAAAGAAGGCGCCTGGACCACCTCCCACCCACCCCTTATCAGTAAAGCCTTGTAGATTTGCATTTCATTTTTCGATTAATACCTGTGCCCCCTCCAACTGTATTGGATGGACTCACGTTAGTAAGTATCTACATGTACGGACTAATCCAAATTTTCTCTTTCGTTCGTTTTGCGACGGCGCAGTGAGTTCTCCGAGGGCAATCGGCGATCCTCAAATCCGCGACGAGTCCTCCGGGAGGCCTGGAGCCCGACATTGGACCAACAGCCCTCCACCCAGAACACCTACAACGACCACGACTACGGCCATACGCCCCGGCAGTCGCCCCGTTACTCACCCCGGCGTTCGTTCCACAACACCCGGGTCCAGCCCATCAATGATAGGAATAATTATGGAGCCCTCGAACGAGGGAGCGGGGCAGCGGGAGAAGGAGGAGCCGGTGGTGGAGCTGGAGGTGGAGGGAGTACTGTGTGCATGGTCGCTACCATAGCTGTTCTCTCTACCCTCATCATCGCCGGTGCCGCATTCGCTGTGGTTTATTTCACAACAGGTTGGTGAAACACAACACCCCCAAAAAAAAAAAAAAAAAAAAAATGCTTGGATTCTCTCAACTTCTTTCTTTAACATCTTTCTTTCTCCTAACTTTAACATGTTACTAAACTTGGTTGTGAGGCTTGTTTTAAAGGACTTGTTATGTGCTAGATTGGTTAAACATTATTTTTTTCTCCTACATTGTCCACAGACAATTAACATTTACATGTAGGTTAAGTTTTAGTGTAGTTTTGTTTTTGTTTTATTTTTTGAGCGGGGAGCATGCAACATTGCAACATGTTGGATGCTGAAAATGTTGTTATCATAAAGTTTGATACATTGTTTTTAAGTTACAGTTGTATACGTGTTGTAGTCTAGTGGAAGTTTCCGGACTGTGAACCACAATATATGGGGTTCGAATTTCTCCGGCAGCTTTAACGTCCCTTGGCAAGATATTGATCTACATTTGCCACACTCGCCCCAGGTGTAGTAAGTGTGTACCTGATAGGAATTTATTTTTTGAATATTTTAGCGCCGTAATACGACAGCTAGGCTACAGCCAGGGTAATAATGCTATTTTTTAGGCGCCTTGAGCATCAAGTGGTAAGATTTATTCTTTGCATGCACTGATGACAGCTATGGTTTCCGGATCGAGCTACAGTGAGGGTAATAACAGTCATCCAAAGTCCTTTGGGAGCGCATAGAGACATATAATGTGATAGCGCCATCGGAAACGGAATAATTTCATTATAAATAATTGCACATCTTGTTCACTTTTGCGCCATTCAGCGTGTTGAAGCTGCAAAAATGCTCCAAGGACATAAGGACAATTTTATAATGGAAGCCGAAATGTACCCTAGGTGCAGACCTTACAACAACAAGGTGTTACTTTGGTGTTCCTATACGCCATGATGGAGTCGAATTCGTTATGTTAAGTAGTCATTCCTCCGAATTTTTAGATGATTTCTGTTATTCTTTTATTAACAGACATCCAATTTGGTAGCTCGTCATCCAAGGCCACCACTGCGGCATCCATAACAACCACACCGACAACAGCTGTCATATCGACCAATGCTCCTACCACAATTGCAGTTGCCACTATCCAACCTGCAAGCTCTGCAGCATCTACCACCATAAAGGCTACTACAGCTTTCACGTCGACTGATGCACCTACCACGGCCGGAGTTGCTACCACACAACCTGCCAGCTCTGCAGCAACTTCCTCGTCGACTAATATACCTACCACGGCCGAATTTGCTACCACACAACCTGGCAGCTCTGCAGCAACTTCCACGTCGACTAATGCACATACCACGGCTGGAGTTGCTACCACACAGCCTGCCAGCTCTGAAGCAACTACTAGCAGTCAGGTTACTTCAACTTTCACGACCACTAATGCACCTACCCCAATCACAGAGTCTACCGTAGCAACAACCCCCATCAAGACTACAACCTCCATGTCAACTAATGCACCGACCACAACCACAGCTGCTAGTACCACACAGTCTGTCAGCTCCACGACGAATCCTTCCACCCAGACAACAACAGTCGACATCACTACAACGCAAGAACCATCAACCACCGATACCGCCACGACCACAACATCTTCTCCTGTTGCTTCCACCAATGAAGAAGTCACTACGGAGGAGGAGAATGAGCTCACGTTTTCCATGACGACCGTTGATTCCTCTGGCTTGACCACGAGTGACTCTTCGGATCAGACCGGACCTACCGCAGACACTTACACAGAAGTGACGAATACAGAGGTAACGACCGAAGAGTTGACTGCCACCCCTACAGATGCAACAACGGCCGATTCCTAAGTGAGACACCGTCACTGAAAGTGAACTTGTGGCTCAATATTGCCCAAGAGGGGTTATTAATACTTGACGTAGGATAATGAGCTTCACAGGCTTGATTAGCGCAAGCAATGTCGCAATCCTAATATTGCCTCGTGTGCAATGCACCTAAACTACATATTTTACGGTCATCGCACACTCAAAAAGATTGGATAATAGAAGTACAAACCTTACTTTGAATATTATTCCCGTTTGGGCTAGTGACCTTTCACAGATTTGATTAGCAGTTTTGAAAGAACTTGAAATAGGACTAGATACTGAATTTTAAAAGTGTAAATAGTAAATCTGACTGGTTATGAAATTATTGATATCTAAATTACAATATCTTCGTCATCCTCGCAGCGGAAGATGAAAAAAGACAGTTACCAGTCGTTCGACTTGTATGACCCTCACTACCACCCACCACTACCATCCAAGTAAAATACAGCTGGCATCGGATATTACAAAAATCGTGACATAAACTTGCACTATGAAGGTTGATGACATTGTTAGGTTTAAAAAGAGAATACTTTGACACATTTGATACTTTATAACGCAAGTTAAAACCGTATCAGACTGAAATTTGCACATTGGACAGTGAAAGAATGTCAAATATATTGAGAATTTATGTTTCATGATAATTCTTTCAATAATATTTCAAATATTCCTTGGATTTTTTAAAATTAAGCTTTCAATTTTCGACAAATTCTACCTTAAATAACTCATTACCATAACTAAGACTCTGGGTTACAAGAGTTGCCCTAGAAATTCAACTGCGACATACAATCATATTTGGTATAAGACATATTTCATGACCTTTATTTAAAAAAAAATCAAATCAAAGTTAGTGTCATATAAAGAGCAGTATAATAGTCATAAACGTATCCCACAGAAATTTGACATCCTTCAACATTACGATGTACAAACTTGAGTTTGAGTATCAACTTTCAAGGTATCAAGAACCTAAAGTGTAAAATATGTGACACTTTCTACTGCTGTAGTTCAAAAAAAGTGTTATACGTGACGTAGCTTCAATGTAGTCAGTCTATTCTGTCATAAATAATTGTAAATTGTGCATGCGCGTGTCTAAGTTTGCTGTGAAACTAAACAAGAATATGGGCTAAATGTAGAAGGCATTGTAAATAATGTTGAGTACATATTTGTAAATGTGTTGAGACCTATTGTATATTTATATACCTAACTTTAGAAATCTAGCCATCTGATTGGTCGAAATTGGAGTCGTGATTTTAAGCAAAGCCCCACCCACAGGGAATATCCATTAATTTGTGCCCTCATCCTCCTGCGATCCCCATTGGTTTACGTGTTAAAATTGTCTTTGTGCGAGCGCGGACACCATACAGTGGTTTTTTCTGCGATTCCCAAATGATTGAAACTTTCAGTCATTTTGCTAGCAAAGTGTCTCAGATTTTCTGTGATGTTTTAACAAATCCTCGGCGTGCCGCCCACCCAGGCGCGCCTCGGGGTGATGGCAACGGATCAACTTCCCTTGAGCGTATAAAAACAGCCAGTCCTCTCGTAGCAGTCGATATCTCTATACTATGTCTGGATATTTCTATATTTTAGGTAAGAAATTTTGGGGCTCTTTCTATTTTTTTTTTGTATTGCTTTTTTGGTTCATAAAGATTCCGTCCAGATCAATGGCGTAACCCCCAAAAAAAAAAAAAAAACGATGTACATGTTAATTCGCATTTCATCCATCCAGTAGGCCTAATGCCACCCCTTCCCCCTGCGTCATTGCCCCTGGCCCTCTATGTCTGGAGCCGGATTACGCCACTAGTCATGTCAAATCGTAAAGGCTCATTCAGATATGACGCAGTAAACCAACGCAAAAAAAAACAAAAAACGCTGCGGCTGTTTGAATGGCAACTGCGCGCAACAAAGGTCCTGGGCGTATTCACTGAGCTTTGGGTTGTTAGATAAATGTGACGCGTACCACACTTTACGTCATCATAAAAACCGCCCTGGTTTTGCCGCGTCATATGTGAACGACGCCTTTGAATTAGACTAAAATTTATTTAGGACAATATGGTGTGTCATAATGCCGATAAATCCTTCGTTTTCGCCTCTTAACAATGCACTTAGTGACTGGAGCGTTATTTCCTACATAATATTGTGTGCAATGTACCTATTTTGTTTGATAAATTTACATCTAAAAAACCTTACAGTTATAGTTTTTATTGACCTCTGTGTTCACAGTGTTTTCTAATGGTGGTTGTACGACACTTGCTCCGGTGACAATTTCTCCGTGGTCGGTATCCCATGCTAACCAAATTTGAACTTTAACCCTGATCCAAATACATACCTTAACCTAACCCTATCCCTAAACCTAACCGAAAGACCAATTGCAACCCTACGCTTTACCCTATGCTTTTGACTTAACAAAGCCCCGAGCAATTTTCGCCAGAGCAAATATCGGATCATCGAGATTTGGTCTGTTGAGTGACAACATCTCAATTCGAAGAAGTCACATTTCGATCCAAGGAGTAACATTTTCTAAATAAAGAAGACAGACGTACTCTTGAACTAAGAAATTAATGTCTACAAAGTACGTAATGTTGAATTTCTGTTTATAATCCAACCCCTGTGTCTCCTTATCTCTCTTTCTCCCCCTCTCTCTCTCTTACTTTCTCTCTCTCTGTCACACAGGCATATATACACCCACACACACCCTATATCGCACCCCATTTCTGTCTCTCTTTTACTCTGTTATTACCATTTCTCTCCCACGCTATCTGTATCTCTTTCTCTCTCTCTTACTCTTATTCTCTTTCGTTCTGTCTCTATTCCTCTATCATATTTCTTTTATAAGGCCTACCCGGCTTACTTCGAATAATCGGTCATCGCGTCGGGTCGAGTGGTCGCGTTACCCGACCTTTTGTGAAAACATGCCATTTTATTCACGATATATCGGGGTTAATGTTTGTGAAATAAACTCCTCTCACCTACAAAATTAATGATCTGGTCCAATTTACCCCACACTCCGTGAAAACCCTACGGCAAATCTACGAAAGGTCGCGTCATCTTTCGCTTTCGTTTCACGAAAGGTCGTGTCACCCGTCCACCCGACTGGATGCGATAGCG
This sequence comes from Mesocentrotus franciscanus, assembly GCA_037976565.1. Lineage (NCBI taxonomy): Eukaryota > Metazoa > Echinodermata > Echinoidea > Camarodonta > Strongylocentrotidae > Mesocentrotus > Mesocentrotus franciscanus. Next base: position 18,411,818 of record CP137671.1, on the reverse strand, counting down.
CGATGATTCGAAGTAATTAAACCGGCCTACCCTATTTCTTTCTCTCCGTCGCATTCTGAAATTCATTTTTCCCCGATTAAGGGGCCCTTTATATATATATATATTTATATTTACAAGCTTATCTCCCAATTCACCCGGTCATCATTTTAACTATCCTTTATTCAAACACAATCATGACCTCTAAACAATGTTTACTCGCCGGCCTGTAAATGGAATAGCAGTGCGATTATCTATGCCTATGATAAAACTATACAGCTGTGTATTGAAGAAGAAAAAAAAGTATACCCAACTTTGGTTGATTATCATTTAAAAGTTAAGACCTGTGTCACCTTGAATTACATAGATAAGATTAGCTAATATTCTGTCTAATGAAAACTTATTCATAACTCTGCTGTCACGGATGACCGAGCAGCAGCCTCTTAAAAAAATGTTCTAAAATATTGTTGTACAAGGAGATTTTGACGGGACTTTATTTAAAAAAAACTCTTGTGCTCAGTCATCCGTGGCAGAAAATCATGAATAGGGTATCATTAGACAGAAAGCAAGTTAATCTTTATGATGAAATAGATTTCAGGGTGACATTGATTATGACTTTAATGATAAGCTATACCAAACTTTGGGTATACTTGTTGTATATGTTGTAAACTACGTTTGAATCAGGACAGGGAAGGCCTATCTGACCTCAACTGCCCTCCAAATTAATGTGCTGGACTTTGATTAATTTGTTTAGTTACGGGGAAGGCATGAGGACACCTGTCCCCTATCTAACGACAAGAGAGAGAGAGAGAGAGAGAGAGAAAGGAGAAAGAGAGAAAGAGAAGGGGGAAGAAAGAAAGGAAAATGGGGAGGCCGTTTTGTCTAGTATTTTATTCCTAGAAAGACCGATTCTTCCTATGATTTCAGCCCCCCTTAAGTGCTAGACTCATGATACGCCATTGTTTCGATTTCGTAGTCGCTTTTTCTTTGCCATTTTATCACGGTTTAACGATTAGCTAGCCCATGCCTTATAATGATGTATAATAATCCGGCTTTTTGAAACATCGCATACCAACTCGTCTTGCGGTTCTGACCGAATCTCTTAAAGGTTTATCTGGTAAGATTCACTCTACCTTACTTTTCTTTCTTTAAGCCCCCATCACACCAAACTAGTTCTCACTACGTTCTGGAACCGTCCTAGAAAATCGTAAAACGGGTTGTGGTCGGGGCAGAATGTGTAAATAATGTCTATAATACGATCCTAGTTCGTTCATAAGCAGTCTTCAATACGTCCTTCTCGTCATTATTAACTAGTTCTACCTCGTTCCTAATACGTCCAAACCCATTCTAACTAGTTCGCCACTTGTTCTAACTAGTTTTTAACCCGACCACCCTGTTCAGAGACAGTTCAACTCGTCCTCATCCCGTCCTGGCTCGGGAACTATAAAGACCTAGCGCGTTCTCGCCATTCCTCATTCCCGTTCAACTTCAACGCTTCAAGCTTTGCAGATCAAGACATTCAAGTGAAGCCCCCATCACACCAAACTAGTTCTCAATACGTTCTGTAAAATGTTGCCAAACGGGCTCAAACTGTGTGCGAACGGAGTGAACGTAGTAGCAACTGTTTACGATCTGTTTAAGAACTTCATGGACGGGCTCCGACTGGCTTGGACAGGAAGGGTGCTCTAGAACTTTGAGCCTGTTCAAAATGTTCCCCGTCCTGCAATTAGACGGAGTGACAACGGACTTAAAACGAGATAGACGTACTGCGAACGGAATTGCCGTACTATGAACGGAATTGCCGTACTTCGATCTTACTAGGAACGTGTTACCACGTGATGTGGTCGAGCATCAATTAGCAAGAACGCGTTGGGTTTGTATAGCCCTCGAACCAGGACGGGATTGCACACGCACGATAGGAGCGCGTTCGAACGCATTAAGAACGAGATGAGGACAAGTTGAACTGTCTCTGAACGGGGTGGTTGGGTTATAAACTAGTTAGAACAAGTTGCGAACTAGTAAGAATGGTTTGGACTGCTTGGAAATGTCAAATTTACCCGATCTGAACTTGATATGAACTGACTGTGGACGGGTACAGACGAGTTGGACGTATTGTGGACTGTTAATGAACGAACTAGGATCGTATTATAGACATTAGTCCAGTCCGAGCCCGTCCATGAAGTCCTTAAACAGATCGTAAACAGTTGCTATTACGTTCAGCTCCGTTCGCACACAGTTTGAGCCCGTTTGGCAACATTTTCGAGAACGTAGTGAGAACTACTTTGGTGTGATGGGGGCTTTACATTCTTTACGCAATCTGGCTCGTTTCGTTTACCATGGACCAGAACACATACTTTTTGCCAATCATATTTTCACTTTTACCGGACTGAAATCGTTGAACCCCCGATCTAACTCAACTGAATAGTATGTATTCCTTTAAACGCAAGCTAAAGAGAGAACTTCTTGTTAATCATATGTGATGTTATCTCAGCCTATTTATCGTGTCAATCTCAGCTTGGTCCATTCTTCTTATTTTGGAAATGACAATTTTCGATTTTTTTTTTTAATAGCACAACCTCCATAACTTATGTTCAAATCGACCGATTTTACGTAGGCTAATTGTTATTTCTTTATGATCCAAGTCATGTTGTATTTTATTTATTGTAAGTTTGTTAAAACAGATTATCAACCATTCCCTGCACATGTCAACATGCTTTATTGTTTTATTTTGTGTTTCTAAATGAAAATAAATGAAATGAAAATAAAAATGAAATCTATCAATTTATTTATTTATTTATTTATCTATATATTTATGTATATATTTATATGTTTATTTATATATTTAGGTATTTACTCGCTAATTATGTTATGTTCATCCAAGGCAAAGTTGAATTTGGGAGGGATGATGGACAAGTTTGCCGACAAAGGTTGAACAAATGGCCTTCAAAGTATCGTTTTGTTTATTAAAGTTCTAGAATTGCCAGGATGCGTTTCGACAACATTCTCGGTGAGCTGGGCTCGTTCGGTCCCTATCAGAGACGCGTTTATCTGATCGTATGTTTGATGGCAGGTACCACGGCATTTCACTCCATGACACAAGTTTTTATAGCTGGGACCACAGATCATTGGTGTACGGTAAGGAGAAGGGAGGAGAACTGCGAGCATTATTTAAAAAAAAAGGAAAAGGAAAAGGTGAACGAAAAGGGGTAAGATTTGATACCGAAAAGAAGAAGGAGTAGAAGAAAGGGGAGGAGATGGAGGAGGAGGAGAAGAAGGAGAAGAATGGAAAGGAAGAAGATGATGAGGAGGAAGAAGAAGAAGTAGAAGAAGAAGAAGAAAGGGATTGAATCCCCCCGCCCCAATAGAGAAGATTTGTATGTTAAATTTGTTGAATGTTTTTTTGTTGTTCATATTATATTCTCTCTATTCTCTTTAGCGGCCTATGTTAAACCTGCTTTTCATAGTTATCTCTATACATTATGTGTATATATAATTATAGTAGGCTCTCAAAACAAAATGACAAATTAAAAAACTCCTTTGACAACGACGTAATTAATACACCATTACATTGTCACGAAGTTTTTGTGTGTGTGTTGTGTTGAGTCTCATTTTAAAGGGCAATCCCACCCTTATAATAAGATAATTTTTATGAAAGCAGAAAAATAAGATATACAAAGTTTTAAAAAACTCCTTTGACACAACGACGTAATTAATACACCATTACATTGTCACGGAGTTTTTTTTGTGTGTGTGTTGTGTTGAGTCTCATTTTAAAGGGCAATCTCACCCTTATAATAAGATCATTTTTATGAAAGCAGGAAAATAACATATACAAAGTTTGAAATAAATCGGACCAATAATAGCCTAAGAGAATAATGAATGTTTGATATGTGCTATCACTAAATTAGTGCGAATGTCAAATTGTTGCAACTTGGTCCTTGGATTGTGATTGGTAAGGGTATGAATAACAAAGGTTTAACTGCATGTGTGTGTGTGTGTTTACGTATGGGCGTATGTATGTTTAATAGACAGATTATTGGGACGCGAACTGCACCGAGTGGAACCTGTCGCCCACGGAGTGCGAGGAGGCGAAGAAGAATGGCAGTATCCCAGTCAGTTACGGGGACGACGGCGATCTCGTCTACGATCAATGCTTTATGTATAACATCACAGGTAAACACAAAATGATGGTTAAAAAAAGCGGTTTCCAGTCTTAATTCGAAATTTCTGTAATATTGCTGTTTGCAAATGCCTCATATTGTTGAATACGTTTGCTATATGACGATTTATTTAATTTGTTTTCCTTAATTATCAGCGTCAACGTGGGAAATAAAAAGAGTTCATTTTTTCTTTATTCCACGTGTATTATCCGGTCAACATATAAATATAAAGACCGTTTTCGATATGAAATTAATTTACGTAAAATTATGGAATAGTAGCTGATTTATGCTTTCTTTCAATTAAAAAGATCTCCCCACTTATTGTACTATTATATTATTTTAATTTTTGCCTTTCTTTCTGACATCAAGGCATAGAGTTTGATCCTTCCTACGACTCCTCGATGAATGGCACCGCCAAGACTATCCCGTGCCAAGATGGTTGGGAACACGATAAGAGTCAGCTGAAATCATCCATCATACAAGATGTCAGTTTTTTCCTAAATGTTTGTAACGCTCTACCCCTCTCATGCAGAGCATTTTCTTTCCCTTTTATAATAGAAAATTTGTTATGCTTACATAGAGCAGAAAATTGTCGCACAGAGTATATTTTCTATCCCTCTCATATTCAAAATGTTGAAATGCTCACATAAAGTAGAAAACTGTCGCACAGAGTATATTTTCTATCCCTCTTATATTCAAATTTTTGAAATGATCACATAGAGCAGAAAACTGTCGCACAGAGTATATTTTCTATCCCTCAAATATTCAACATTTACTCTGATTGTGCACCACCAATCCACGGTACAATATAACGGCAACATAAATAACAGTCACGTATAAGGTTTTAAAATTATAATAAATGCGCTTCCAACCAACAAATCAAATATTTGTTACACTAATAATTATCCTATTAACTATTAGCCCTATAAAACTGAACGTGCAAAAAGCAGAAACAGACGCGATGACAGGAAGGAGCATCATTCTGCTTTTTACAAATGCTACTTTTCAATGATTTTTGTTTATTTTAACGATTTCTATTATTAAAAATAAAATGAATACGCACGCAAAAGCGAAGACATGGACCGCTAGAAATCCCAATGCAAACTGCACTTTTTTCTAATTGGACAAAGGGGCTCCTAAAACTGGCCTAGATGTTGAGAGGCATCTTATGTTGTTCCCCACCTCCCCTCCCATTGAAAATGTGAGGGAATCCCCCCACCCACCCACACACATACACACGGTTTACCCCAATCGTTAGAGTACCAAGTTTTGTAACTCGAAAGAGATAATAGAGGGAGATCTTTACTCAATCCGACAGAAATATAAATTATTTCAAAGGTTTGTATCGATTGTATTGCACTTCCGTCAGGTCTATCTAGAGCTTAACGGTGGCCGTCAGTTTCACGTGCAGAAGGCCATAATTCGCTGACACCAGACTTGGTGGAAATACCATTAATGGGTGTACAAGTTTTGCACACAGCAAACCCGTAGTCCCAAATACCCCTATACCCTCTCAGAGAGTTTTCGGATGAGGGAAATAATAAGTGAAAATGAGTTTACAATATGGCGAGATTGGTGGGAATGCAGAGCATTACATAAGGCCTGTTGGTCAAAGCTGAAGGCTAATTACCTTGTGATTTACAACACCTGTTATTGGATTAACACCCGAATGGTGTCGAATTCCGAATAAGAGCCCATTACTATGCGTTATTAAAGGACAATCAACCTTGGTAATAAGTTAATTTTGTATCAACGCAGAATATATGAAAAACAGAATGGCGAAAGTTTGAAATAAATCGGACCAACAATAATTACTAATTAATGTTTGAAATATGAGATCACTACAGCTATGCGAATCTTAAATTGGCTATTTGGTTAGAGGATTGTGACGTATATATTATGTGACGTTTTGTGACAACTCTCCGGTTTGTCGTCTAGAAAAATATCATTGATTTCTGTTTTTCTCCTCAGTGCCTTCTCCCTTGGGTCACTACTCAAAATATGTTATAGATACCATGTTATTATAGGTCCTCCAAAAAAAAAAGACCCTCCTGATTTAAACGAGTACATTTTGAAACATTGACATTTGAGTCATTTTGTGTTTTGAAACAAATGGGAAAGTTTTCCGGGACTACGTCACATTGATATTACCCATTCAGCCAATTTTAAGTACCCATATGTATAGTGATTACAACTTTGAAAAATTCTTCTTCTAAAAGTAAGAGTACGGCAGTTGTCTATTAAGGTTGGATTTCCTTTTATTAAGGATCCCAAATCAACATTGTCATTATTTTGCAGTGGGATCTAGTATGTGACAAGAAACACTTGCCCGACTACGCTCAATCTGTATTTTACTCTGGCTATCTAATTGGATCTATCTTCTTTGGGGTCCTTGCAGACAAGTGAGTCCACAGTAGTTATTTGATATTTTCAATTTTAGTGTAGTTCATATCTAACCCCATTCAGTCATGATGGTATTGGAACTAGTGATACAGGGCTGTGACTGGTTGTCGTCTAAAACAATAGTTTGTGCAGGCTATGACTATCGGGATTTTCTCTTTCACCATGTGATATTTAAGAGCAAAGAACATATACATATTTTGTCTCCATATTTCACAAGGCTACAACCAAAGAGGCCGATGTGTCAATATCGCTGGCGTTAATTCTGACAACTTATCTGTAGGTTTGGTAGACACACCTTGCCGTTCTCGTGGACTGTCGGTCTCATGGGCTGTCAGTCTACTAGGAATGTCCCGATTGTGATTTTTTTTTTAAAGTATACCCCTGAAAATGTTAAACTAATGGTTCACATGTACCCTTTGAAATCTTACCAATCCATCATTCCATAGAAATTTGAAGTACACCTTCAGATGATATCAATGATTTTTATATAGTTACCTTTTATGTTAAAACCTTTTACATCCTTTTGTATGTACCCCTGTCCCCTCAGAATTGGACGATACCCTACTTTGTTCATTTGCCTGGGTGTCCAGGCTGGTTTTGGTGTACTCGTCGCTTTCTCACCCAATTTCTGGGTGTATAATGTCCTTAGATTCTTCCAAGCGGCTGGCAACAAATCTGTGGTACAAGTTGCGTTCATCATTGGTAATGTGCTATTTTCTAAGTTTACATGTATTCTAGGTTATCGTCAGTTCCGGCTACAGAAACTGTAGCCGGATTTCCCCTTGAAGAGGGGGGTCGGCCACAATCTCTGTGGGTTATTTTTCTTCATAATTGTTTATTGTTCTGTTGGAAGTGAAAATAAAACTGAAACTGAAATTGAAACTGAAATACTTCTCTGATCAGAAAGCGTGTTCTACGAAAGTACTCAAAACGTGATAATTAACGTTATTACTTGAGTGATCGTATCAAGCCATGTTGTTGTGTTATCATGTGATTGGGTCAACACTTTTAGGGCCAAAACTATTCTATGAATTTTAAGCCGATCTGAAGTATGTTCGCTTAGGTGTAGTCCTGTTCTCTTTAAAGCTCACTGTTTGTTTGTTGTTGTTGTTTTTTCAGGGGTAGTCTACGAAACAAACATGTCAACATCGGATAGGTCAACCTCCGAAATAGACTCTCTACAATGTAGTCCTATACAATGTGCGGCGTTCAGCACGATTTAGAGTCAAGAACATTACAGCTCCCGTGCGGAATCCTTTTTTTTAAGTACTCACATTATCGGGGGAGAGGTTAAGATCCCATTATGATGATTCCCACTCAGTCCACTCTCTTCTTTTTTCTTCAACTAAGAAAGCTGTTTTCCTGATTAAAAAGGTAAATAAATGGAACTGTAAATGTCATTCGTTTATGATTATGCCCTGATTATTTCATCGGCTTATCTCACAGGTGTTGAGTTTGTTACACCAAAATGGAGGACTGTGACCGGAATTACCATCCATATTTTCATCGCCTTGGGCTTCATGACTCTTGCCACCATTACCTACTTTGTCCGCTACTGGAGGACTCTGCAATTGCTCATCTCTGGGCCCCTGTTTCTATTTTTCTTGCTCATGCCGTAAGTTCTGCCGTGTGATCACGAATCATAAAGTCTTGTTCAGAATGCAGCGGTAAACCGCGGCAGTCTATTTTTTTAATGATGACGTAGTAGCTAGTGTAATACGCTTCACATTTCTGTATATTATAACACTGAGCAAAATGGATATGCGCTGGACGCGAAGTTGCCAATCACTTACACGTTAATAAATACCTATTAAAAAAACAACGCCGGGTTTTTTTCTGCGGCGGTTTACCGCGTCATACGCCCTGTCACTCTAGAAATACAAGTATAGAAGTTTTGCCCGTGGCGTATACGCCATTGATTACCTTTGTTAATGTGTATCTCGAATGCCTGTATGTGAATGTATAAATATGAGTGTGAATCATCGTTATTCCATGTTTTGCAAACAAAGTCTTCTTTTTGTACGCATTTCCAATTGCTACTTCTAAACCTTCATGATTCGTCCTCATAATCATGCTATTTAAAGAATACCTGTCAATGATGAAGTTCCGGTCGCTAGCCTTAGGGAACTCTTTTGATACGCCCTATTCATCTCGTATTAAAGAGTGTCTGGCCGAGACCGAACATTTTGTACATTTTCTGTAGGTTTTTCAAAAAGTGCCTCATAGACTTGGCCCCGTCTAATAAAGAGATGATATTAATTGCAACTCTGTACGTATAATAGATATTATATAGGGGGCTGCAAACTTGCGATTGAGTAGAGGAATTGCGATTGATTTGGATCAATCGTAACTCTTTGTATTAAAGACGGGGCCCTGGACTCGACATTTTGGCGATAAGAGGGGTGTAATTCATAAACGTTACCCCCGCGACCTGTCGGGAATAAGAGTTCGATTATTCACGAAAGTTCGTGTAACCCCGCAACCCGTCCCGACACGAAAACCCGATTGAACGAGGTAATCCACTTTGGTTTACTTTGGTTAATGTTTGTTTCGTCGTATTTATTGATTGTTTCGGGGTTTTTTATGTATTGCAATACAAATATTGTTAGTTTTGTTGTGTTTTGTTGTCCCGACTTCATGACATTCTTATGCTATGTGTGTCCAATCAAGAGTGTAACATCGAAAAAATATGTTTTCAGGATTACCAATCAACTAACGAAAACTAAATATCCGTCAGTTTCATGCCAGAATCTGCTCGTTGGCTCCTATCTCATGGTAATGGCAAGAAAGCTGAGAAGATTATTCGCAAAGTCGCTAAGGTCAATAAAAGAAAACTACCTGATCCGCTTTTCACAGAAGACGAAATACAGAAACTGGTAAGTCTACAATTGTAAATTTTGTTTTGTTTTGTTTTTCTTATTTCCTTTTCTTCTTTTTTTTTCTTTTCTCTTCTGTTCTTTTATTTTCTTTTCTCGGTTCTTGTTTTCAGTTTTAATATGAGACGCTGAAACATCCCTCATTCATCATATTCACTCTGAAACTCTCTTTATTTTTCATTTTGTACATATTTTTTGTTGGTAGTATGTTGATCTCATTAAGTTTTAAGCAATTTTATTGCACTCTATTTGGGTCTCATAATATCGATTGAAAGTTTGATTTCGATTGTTATATTGGGATGTCCCTAAGACACACAAAGAAAATAGTTTTAAGAAGTACAGTTCCTACATTTTTATTTTTGGGGTATCATTCTCGTGTTTTTTTCTTCAAGGAGGTTGTCAGTTTGGAGCCGAAAGCAAGCATCGTCGATCTTTTCAGAACACCCGTACTCCGCTGGAGGACCATCAACTTTATATTTAACTGGTAAGGTCTAACTATATGCATGCTTATACAGTGAATTAATTTTAAACGAGGTATTGACCTCTCATAATCGTAGAAAGTTGACTTTTATAGAAGCAGTAAGATCATCTACAGAAACACTTTGAGAAAGGAACTAACAAAGATGGCCGACAAATACTATGAATTTGTATGAATGTTTGGAATATGAGATTACTCATGTATTTGGAGTTTGCCAATTAATGGAAATGCGGTCATGATGTGTGATGCCATACAGCAAGGTAGCTCTCCCATTTCGTCTAAAGCTAGTTCATAGAGGTATCCCAATAGCATGGTTAGAAGGTTAGTCAATATTGTTATAGCATGTATAGTTCGCATCTCGTTTCAGGATACGCAACTATGTTATTTCTTTTTCTTTTCTTTTTCGAATTACTTTCTCTGTTTACAGGATGGTGAACAACATGGTGTACTATGGCTTGACCTATAGTAGCGGTGAACTCGGATTCAATGTCCACCTGAACTTCTTCCTGTCTGGAGCAGTCGAGATCGTCGGTTACGTCTTAGCCATCTTCACCATCGATTTCTTTGGTCGTCGTCCAAGTATCGCTACTTTCCTCATCATTGGTGGTTCTGCTTGCCTGATCAACATTGGCCTACGTACGTAGTCATTCACTCACCTTTTTTTAAAACAAAGAAGTACTGTAGTGTTCGGAGTAGGGAGTTTGTAACAGGAAAGTAGGTCTATATACATGGGGCACTATGGGCGTCACTCAAGGACAGTGTAACCCTCTCCCTAGCATTTATAATATTTCGTTCAATTATTAATTCGCTTAATTATGTATTTTCTTGAATCTCGAATCTTCAATTTCTTGCGCTCCGAAGAGCTTCGTAGAGAACTGTCAAGGGCGAGGTAAAGGCGATAGTGCGTGTGTGTGTTTGTGTGTGGTGTGCAAGTAAAAGAAGCCTGACATCTTGTAGGTAAAAAAACCCGTGTGACAAAATCCTGCATTGATTGGATGTAGTGACCAACAGAAATCGAGTATAATAGTTTATTCATTCTGGAACATCAAGAAAAGCATCATAATAGATACGGGGATCATTCTGTCGATAAATGTAGCTCGAACCCAAATAGGCCTATTTTCTCACTTTGATTTTATCAGCAATTGGTACTTGGAACACAGTAGTTGCCCTGACGGGTAAATCGGCAATATCGGCTTCCTATGCCATAGTCTACGTGTACTCTGCAGAGTGTTTCCCAACGCCAGTCAGGTAGGCCTATTTATCAGACATGCTACAGGCTTCACACGAGGCGTTATTCTTTACTGCAGACATGCAGGCCTAGACATGCAGACATGCAGACATTCAGACATGCAGGCCTAATGTCCGTTGCATACCAGATGCCATTCGTGACGTGTACGACTGCATCAGCAAATTTCATGGTCTTTGACGCTTCATGTGATTGTGTCATTTATATACAAAAACTAAAACAAAAAACAAATTAAATTTTTTTAAAAAGGGGCGGGGACTTGCAAAATGAAGAATGCAAACAATGGGCTTGACTACTGTAGGTAATAAAGCAATTGAAATTTCGCCTCGTGTGCAATGGGCATGAGATCAGAATGGTGGAGGTGTCGCGATCGATAAAGTTGTTCATTCACTTGACTCAAAATCCAATTAAGAGTCGAGGGTTCGAATCCCAGGCCGGCACTACCGTCCTTTTGCAAGACATTTGCCACTTTTGCAGGGCCCTCAGGAAGAATAGCAATTTTATGCTGATAATAATAATAATAATAATAATGATAATAAGTTCATCTATAGCGCATTTCAGGACCGTAGGCCCTCACAATGCGCTTTACAAAGTGTAATTTACAATCAATAGTAATACTTATCAAAAAGATAAGTTTTAAGGGCTTTTTTTGAAGGCTTCGACGTCTGAAATGGAGCGTAACATCCATGAGTAAAGAAAATTATTATTATAACCTTTTGAAAATCGAGCATCCCACCTACACCCACGTGCAGATACAAACACCCACAAAATCAATTCCATAGTTTTTTTTTTTTTTGTATTTTGTCTTAACAGGAGCATTGGTGTCGGTATTTGTTCCATGATGGCTCGTGTGGGGGCCATCGTCTCACCCTTGATTCTCATCCTGGGGACTACTATTACCCGCCCCTCTCATCATCTTCGGCACCACCGCCATCACGGCTGGTTTCCTCTCCTTTCTCTTCCCCGAGACGCGCGGCAGGAGACTTCCAGAAACCATCGAGGAAGGGGAGACTTTAGGAACGTAAGTTTCTGACCTTAAGGTGTCCTTCACTTCAAAATCCATACCAGACAGGGCCATAGGCTTTTAACTCTTCCATTCTTGGCACTTAGTTCTTTATATCTGGACCCCATTTCACAAAACTTGTCATCAGTGACACATGACAGTTTTCGTTATAAGCTATAGTGAAATCCTTGCTTCTGATTGCCGGGTTATCAGCAGATTTGTCACCGATTTTTGTAATTTGTCATTGAAAAAAGGCTTTATGAAATGAGTCTCAGGTCAGCAAGGTAGTCTTGCTGTAATGATTTTGAATAGAATGTTAAGGACAACGACAGACTAGGGGGGGGGGATTAATAATCGTGTTTAATTTACACCATCACTGTTTCCAAAAACTCTCATGAAAACAATATAAATGTTTGAACAAGATCGCCTTTTTTAATTTAATCAACCTGAGGCAATATCAATAGCGTTGTGCTTTATCTTTAGAAATGTGCGAATTATGGCTTTAAAGCCCCACTGTACTACTTATACGTGCGCCCTCTGGCAAACAATGCCTCATCGGTGACCATTGATCCCCATGGTCCCCCTTTTTCTTATGTTAATTGAGAGCTGATTTGATGAGATAAACACCTGTCAGTGACCATGCAGGGAGGTCTAATCCCTCCTGGCCAAACTAGTGCAGATAGGCTTTAATAGCGATGGAATATTATGTATACTAAGCATGATTTCTGACTATTGAATAGGTTATGAAATTACCCTGTAGTTGATTTCTTAATATTCTTTGTGATCGTATTCATATTAAATCAATTGTCTACTGGAACAGGGTTGTTCCTGTAATCAAGCTATGAGGAATATGATAATTCATTAGGCAACAGGTTAAATTCTTCCCCCTCCCCTCCCCCTCACAGGCCACCATCCACTCAAGCTCGATGCTTATGATGGTTGGTCTACTGCATTTATTTATTGTTATAATAATCATTTATATTTAAATTATTGTAACATTTATATATTATGATTGTATAACTCTCCTCATTTCATTGCTTATCTTATTTAAATTTTGTTGAAAAAAAAATATTCTTTGTATATTTCATTTTCATTTTGTTAATAAATGAAGAAATAAATCTGCCTTGAAAAAAATGTTTAAAAGAATGCGAAATAAACGTACATATATATGAGTCTTCGACTCCTCGTCTATAATGACATACAAGATTTTTCTTTTCTTCTATGTTCATGCAACATTTTATTTTTTCAATTCTTTAGGAAAGCAAAGGACGACCGCAGTGCTGGAATTTGAACAGGAAAAAAACAAAACGAAGATGATGATACGATCCGGAAACCACTTTTTGACGTTAACATGGGAAAACTGGACAGTATCTAAGAAATTTGAGCATGACTTTCAAATGCGTCGGTCCCTTATTAAATCATAAACGTAATAAAAAATGATGCTTGCTGTCAGGCCTTTGAGCTGCACTAGCGTTTTTTGTTGTTGTTAATGATCATTTGATATCAGGAAATTTCCTTTTTTGTCTGAAGAAATTCAAATCTTGAACTGTTTTCGATTCTCAGATACGTGTAATAGTAGAAAGTTTATATTAAAGTACAAGTCCACTCCACTGAAAAGTTGAGCTGATTAGATAGACAAAAATCTAAAAAGCCCAAATATAACTTGGTTTTGGAAAATGGTGCTCAGATTTATTTTTAATAATTTTGTTTAATGAGCAAAAAACAAGTTAATGAGCGAGTCGGTTGTGACGTAGGGTCCTCACAACACAGATTCGTAATGTAACCAAATTTAATGCATACGTCTTTGTGAAGTGCCTCGATACAAACTATTTCATTCACCTGATAAGAATAATGAAACACTATTATTCTTATCAGGTGAATGAAATAGTTTGTATAGAGGCACTTCACAAAGACGTATGCATTAAATTTGGTTACATTACGAAAATAGCCTATTGTCAGAATGTATACCGCTGGCACTTTCGTTGTGAGGAGCATACGTCACATCCGTACAGCAATATAAATGTTTTGCTCGAAATACCCGAAACAAAAATCGCTCAAAGGTTACCAAACCCAAATGCAAGAAAGAACATTTAGGCTGATAAATATCAAAGAACTTGACAGCAGACTTTCATAAAAAAGATAACATCCCAGATAAACTTTATCCATTTTGAATCGCTCAATGAGAAGGTTACTTTAAACAGGGGATGCGAACGAAGTCAAGATTGTAATCATCATAACGAAGAGAATATAATAAATTTTGCTTGTAATAAGCATTTCTTTGACTTTGAGTTGATGTAACCTCTTTTTTTTCCAACTGCCCAATAGTCAATGTAAATAAAGGAGCAATTATTTTAGAATGAGATAACACACACATAATGGCTTTTGACCCAAATTCATTGCTTCAGCCCAAACTTGGTACATGAGGATTTTGACAATACTTTTTAGAAAGCCTACTGTTCAGTCATCCTTGGCAGCACAATTATGAAAATGATATCATTAGACAGGGTATTAGTTCTTCTTTACAATAAAATATGATCCAAGGCCACTCAGGTTATAACTTTTTGATTAGAAGCTACCGAAGTTGGGTAAACTTTTTTTGATACGCACTGTATAATTGAGCGCGAAATGATTTGATTGCATCAATGTCTCTCAAACTTTTGAGAGACGTGTTTTATTATTAGCTGATTAAATCATTTTTCTAGCTGAGCTAGACATTTGCGTTTCTCGTGATATGCCACAATTAACATTCTTTTATATCCTAACCCTGTATCCTTGGTAATAATACTCCATAAATTACCCGAGTTCGAACAGTCAGTCGACATAACTTCTTTAATGAAAATTTCTAGAATGGTTTGATTGCATCAAATTTCTCAATATTTGTTTGTAGACATACATGTACATGTATTATAATATTACGTATAACCTATATCGGGGCAAGTTTTCTGGGTCATAATGTCTGAACATGATAGAAAATACCCTGCATCGTCGCCGAATAAGAAAATGATCAAAAATCAAAAGTCACTACTTTCGTCCCGTCGAAAAGAATAGAATAATATTTAGCTGATTATATAATTATATAGCTGAGGCAGCAATTCGAGATTTTTCTTGTTTGGTTGTACAAGAAGTCACTGTAAAAAGGAAACTGAAGTTTATTGGTAAATTACTCACAAATTCAAAATTATATTTTCCATAATTTTGTACATCATTGGAAAGCTCACGGTTTCTTCTTCCATATGACTTCAAAAAGATGATCAATAAATCACGCATAAAGGGTTCAGACAGTTTGAAGTGGCAGTGTCAGAAAACCAATTGTCCAACATGTATGTCTTTAATTAGAAATGCGTGATTTATTGATAATGTTTTTGGTGTCATAATTTTTTTATGACAAGAGAAAGTGAGCTTTAAAATGATGTGTACATTAATCAAAAAGTAATTTGGGATTATCGAGTTATTCATCCATCAATCTGGGTTTGTTTTTACTCGGGGACACCCTGTATTGAGGCCAGATGTTTGGATCTTATTAACTTGATATTTAAAAAAAGCCTTACATTCCCCATCGGAATATGAATTTTGAAAATCCAGGAGAGATTGAGAGAAAGAGGGGTAGGGAGCGGGAGTTTTCTAATCAGCATGAACCTTTTTTCTCTTTCAAAGCGATTTTTTTTTTTTTTGGGGGTTCTTGACCCCTCCGTTGATGGGTCATATCATGTTGAATCAGTGTCCGAGTCAGCGATATTGCAAGAGAAGATAATAATTCTAATTCTGCGTTATCTAGATTTAATCCGATGTCCTTTGAATCCCATAATCCATTTAGTAAACTGCAAAATAATGAGCATAGGTCATTTATGCCAAATTTATTTTAAAAAAACCACAGACATTAATACTGGATAGGAGCTCATAAAAGTTATGTAATCATTCAATACATTAACTTTATGCAGCAATGGTCATGATGGTGCTTTCCAAGAGGTTATTTAATTCTTCTTATTTGCTTGTCAGAGATTTTTTTATTCTTCTGACTTGTACCCCTCCCTAGCTGCAAGAGAATCCTTGATCCGTCACTGGTCGGTATCCTTCAAAGTGCTTTTAAGAATCCTGTTAACCGGTCATGACAAGTAGATATGAATTATCAGTTAAACGACTCGATGGTGTCACTTCAGTATCAAATGCACAGCACATGATCGTTAGTGGGGTCGAAAATGTACCCTTATAGTATTTTGCATACTTTCACAAACGTTTCCACAAAATATTACCTATTTCTGGTTGAAAGCAGGTATGAAATAGGATTTAAATATAGACTGATTTTTCGTTTGTCCTATACAAATTCATACAAATTCACAAAAAGTACCATATTTTCATGAAAGCATTGTAAGTATGCATTCCCATTTTTGCGAACATCGTAACATTTTTACCCTTTCCCACAAATTGTCTGGCTGTTTCCAAAATTACAAAAACAAACAAACAAACAAATAAGCAATTACACAATGTACCTCTTTTCTCATATCTAAACGAATCTCTTTCTTTCTCTTTCTTTTTCATATCTTATTTCAAATTCGCCAACAACACCTAAAATTATATAACCCCTTTTCGCGAAATGTTTAATTATAATGCTTGCACAGAATTAGTAATGATACCTACCATCGGATTCAACAAAAACTTGGGTTCATTTTAGGGCATGATGATAGCCATTGGTATCACGTAGTCATCATTAAACAATGTTGAAATAAATGTAGGCATATCTTCATTTTTGTTTGTTTTATTGAAATTTGAACATGAGCTCTGACATCGGGCGGAATCAGGAACTTTGGAAAAGGGAGGGTGAAAGACAAAAAATAACTCACAAGCAAAAACGATATACAAGTAAGTGTCCGCATCTTCATGTGCATTCTGGGTCTAACATTTGAAAATAAAAAGGGGGCGGGCACAAAACTACGTATAGAGGTCACGCTTTGGTGCACGTCATAATGTAATCACTATTGAGTTATGAATGGGGGGGGGGGTGCACGACATTTAAATCCTCCAGTGTGTCCGTCGGTAACTTGGAGTATCCCAGGAGAAGAACAGCCCACGAGACCAAGAGGGAGGGGGGAGGTGCAGGGTGTTTGATAGTCGATGAAGCCCGTGGTGTCAGGGTTGGGACGGGAACAAAAAGTAATAGAAAATTAGTTATGCTACGCAGATTGAAAGCTTATAACCTACCCGAGTGTGATTTGTTGACAGTGTATATGGGGTATGTAAGACCAATTACGGAGTACTGTGTACCTCTATTTTCCGGTAGTTTGACTTGTAAACAGATTGATGTTATAGAAAGTATACAAAAAAGAGCCTGTAAGATAATATTAGGATCAAATTATACTTCATATGACAATGCTCTTGAAAGACTGAAATTGCCAACCCTTGTGACTCGAAGAGAAAAACTCACCAAAGATCTGGCTATTGCACTAGAAACAAATTCATTGTGCAAATCATGGTTACCGCCACAGAAAACCAACAAATACAATTTACGAAGCGTCAATAAGTATCAAGGATTTTCTTGTAAAACTAAGCGATTCCAGAACAGTGCTCTTCCCAATCTCACACGTATGTTAAACTTTCACTATGCAAATCCAAGCTTATAATTGCCTTAAGAACTGTGCAATATTATGTTATTTTTAACAGTGGGGCAATATTAATCAGTCATTTTAAATTCCGTATATATTTTACTACCTATCAAATTTAAATTATGCTTGTACACAGTATATTTAATTCCATTTTTACTGATCTCATGTTGTTATTTTATACTTGCATTGTATTTTACCTGCACTGTGAAATCATGTACAATTCAGTCTATGACTGCCATTCATGTTTTTAACAAACCTTGATTGAATTGAATTGAATTGAATTGATGACAACGCAAATGAAGCATTTTCTTGTAGAAGGGTGAGAGAACGGGGCATGGGGCAGTTGTCTTGGTGGTAATTTTGTTCTAGGGACGGAAATTGAAAGAGTGTATTAGCCTTGTTCTTCTTCGATCTTCTTCTTCTTGTTCTCGTGCTTTCCCATTTTCTTCCTTTTTTTATTCGAGGATTTTTTTTTTTGTTGGGGGGTGTAGCCTATATACTTCGTTGGACCCGTCTTGAGAGTTGAATCCCTTTGAAAGCATTATTTTTTCTTTTTTCTGTTTGTTTGTTAGTGATCATCATTCAGGATGCGTTTCGACGATATTCTTGGTGAGCTGGGCTCATTCGGTCCCTATCAGAGACGCGTTTATCTGATCGTATGTTTGATGGCAGCTACCACCGCATTTCACTCCATGACACAGGTTTTTATAGCTGAGACTACAGATCATTGGAGAAAAGGAAAAAAAAATGATTAGAATAAAATGGAATAGAAAAATTTAGAAACTGAAAGATAATAATAATAATTATAATAATAATAGTCTAGAATTATATAAACGCTTAATACGAAGTACCGTCTCTAAGCGCTTTACGGATATTTAAAGATAATGGACATAAAAGCGAAGAGAGAGATGGAAAAATAGTGACAAAAAAGGTAATGGAAACAAAAAAGAAAAAAGAACAATAATTATAATAATAATAATAACAGTATTACAAATTTATTTTTTTCTTCTTCACATTTCCCCTCCACAGGGATTTTATTGACTTTCATTTGCACAAATTAACAAACATATATTCAAGGTAATTTACATTTATAATATAAATTAAATTGACTACTTAAGATACAAATATTTGTTGAAGTGTTGCATTAACAGAAGACAAACATATTTTCAATAATGTATTTCTAATTATTTGATTATTGGGCTATAGGCCTACAATTACATTGTTGTGACCACTACTAATGATTTGGAAAATATATCTCATATTGGCAACACCTTAAAGCTAATGTTAAGCTCTGGTACGTAGGGAATCGTATTTTGAGAGGAAATTGCTATGATTTATTCTGGTTTGTTTGTCCTGCAGTAGATTGGTACTGTTGTTTGTACCAGTGAAACAAAAACAAAAGCGCAAAAACTTACTGGGCATCATCTTCGATAAAAACCACAACTCCCATTTGCACATAGTGCCCTGTGTTAAGCACATGGTGTCGGGCCTACTTACCCGGATTTCCTTATCTTTCTATGCTAATTACTCAGCCACTATATATTTTCTACCAAATTTGTTTGGCACATGTCATTTATTGATAATCTTGAACATTCAGTGTGAGTTTCGTTGGAATCTTTGAGAATTTATTTTCTATATTTTCCAGAACTCAAGTTTTATCTTTAAAGATGATGCACAATAATCCAGTTCGGAACTTTAGTATGTGCATGACCAGATCAAGATCGACTGTACCAAATTGTGAAGTCATATTATTATTAGTAGTAGTAGTAGTACTGTAGTTATATACAAATAACAACAGCAACAACAAAAACAATATAGTGACAATAATGATATTGAAAAAAATAGTAATGATAGTAAAATAGTAATGATAATAAGAAGCTATACACGCATAGGCTTATACCAGCGCGTTTTCTCAATTGAGGTTGACGTTTTATGTCCGAATATCTACGCTTTAGTTTCAAAAAATTTTGCGCGCGAGCGAAGCGGGAGCTCATAATTGAAATTTTGTTGTAGTGAAATGTACAGAAATTACACATTCGGGCACCTCCTGTCGAAAATTGGACTATTCGGGGTTCTCACTGCCCAAATATGGTATTCAGGCGCGGGCTGCTAACCGAATATGTTGATATTTCACCACCTCTCTGCAGGTTTTAAATGGATACACCAGGTAGGATGCAAAGTCATTGTAGTTTGCTCGGCATTGCCACTGTGAGCGTCTGTAAAATGGCGCCTCGCTAGAATGCTCCCCGGGAGTGGAGAATGTGCAGCCATGTGTATGCGGGCAAGCCTAAATGACTGGGGTAATAATACATGTATAGGTCCAGCCGTAAAAGGCTTACAGACTTCGTCGGTGTCATAAGAGCTATATAAACCAAGAATATTATCATTATTGTGTACAAACCAGGCTGAAAACTGGGAGAATGAGAACTGCACCGAGTGGAATTTGTCTGTTGAGGAGTGCGAGGAGGCGAAGAAGAATGGTAGTATCCCAGTCAGTTACGAGGACGACGGGGATCTCGTCTACGATCAATGCTATATGTATAACATCACAGGTAAAAGTAAAAATAAAAAATTGAAGTATAACAGTTATTTTACAGAAATAAATGCCGGCCACATATACATATATTACATATACACAATACAATTACAGTATAACGCTCGAAACTCTTGGAATATAAACATATTATTTATGGCTTTTTCATTCCCTTAGTAATTATGGAATGTCTAACTACTTTACAAGCAATTGCACAATATTGAAGTGTCAATCTTTTGACTTACAACTACTTAAATAAACGAACAAAATGAATGAATTAATAAATGCACGAATAAACGAACGAATGAATGTGATGAATAAATGAATAAATATTGAAAATGAATAAATTGATAAGTAAATGAATAAATAAATAAATACATAGATTAATAAGTACATAAATAAATAAATGAATACATGAATAAATAAATATTTCTTTCTTTCTTTCTCTGGCACAAAGGCGTGGATTTTGACCCATCAAACGGCTCGTCGATGAATGGTACCGCTGAGACTTTGCCGTGCCAAGATGGTTGGGAACACGATAAGAGTGAGCTGAAATCATCCATCATACAAGATGTCAGTTCTCTTTTTCATTATTTTCTTATTATCTGCATGTAATTTAGTTTAGAAAGCAGCAGCCTTGCCATGCTTGCCTTAGAAGAATAGAATGGCCTCCCTCATTTTAGGTTATAGGACAATTACCCCCTGGGCAATCATCCCCGGCCAATTACCAGCGGGACGATTACCCCCAAAGGACAAAAACCCCAGAAAATTCCCCTGGAAAATTAAGAATCAATAGGAAAACAAAAATCAAACATTTTTCTGGCCATGTTTGCAACGATCTCGGACTAACTCTGTTACATGTAGCCCAATTATCATCAATGAACTTTTATTTCAATTGTTGTCTTTGCAGTGGGATCTAGTATGTGAAAAGAAAAACTTGCCCGACTACGCTCAATCTGTGTTTTACTTTTGTTATATGGTTGGATCTATCTTCTTTGGGGTCCTTGCAGACAAGTAAGTCCGTAGTAATTTTCTTTCTTTCTTTTTTAAAAATCTATGTATTAATTGATTTCCTGATTCATTCCTTTATTTAGCAATACCTAGTTATTTGTTTATTTTAAAAATATTTATTCATCTCTCTTTTTATCTATTCATTTGTTTATTTTATCTATTCATTAATTCATTCAATTTTAATACTCATTTTCCCTTTCTATTTGCTCCGATCATCTCAGAATTGGACGATATCCTACTCTGTTCATTTGCCTCGGTGTCCAGGCTGGTGTGGGTGTACTCGTCGCTTTCTCACCTAACTACTGGGTGTATATTGTCCTCCGATTCTTCCAAGCGACTGGCAACAAGGCTGTTTTACAAGTTGCATTCATCATAATGTATATAATATGTTTTAATAATTCAAAGCTTGAGGTTCTAAATGCTTTCTGAAGTTGATGCGCATTGAGCATAATATTATCATTAACAAAAATTCATGGGACAGACCAAGTCCGATCCACTGCTTTAAGTTAAGCCTCTTTATACCACACCCACCTACACGCACACTCTCTAGCTTGTCCTCTTCCGTCTCTCTCCCTACTCTAGTCCTGTATTACCTATCTCTCCCACGCACTCCCAGTTGATATGTCCAGTTGATTTACCAGTTGAGACCAGTAATCAACTGATATTGTGATTGGCATCTGGCCACCAACTGTACCACAATATTTGAAGTGGATTACAGATAAGTATATTACAGATAAGTATAAGTTTCATTCAGAAATCTAAAGCTCGTACATACATATATACTAAATTATACATGTTGTTTCCTGGTTAGTAATTACATATATCAATATATCTATTTTTAAGGTCTTAAATGAAATGAAAAACATGATCAAACATTCATAATATATTTGTCAATGATTGACTAAGAAAATATAAATCACAAAATTGATGTGCATTGTCACATTTGCTTGACAGATCTTGATAATTATATTTTCTGTGAAAATATGCAAATTAATCATGAATATGCACAAGATACAATTAACTGTTTTTTGAACTGGTAAAGCAACAGGTATTCTACTGGTTTTCAACTGGTAAATAAACTGGTAATCATCTAACAGTTTTCAACTGGTAAATCAACTGGTAATCATCTAATGGTTTTCAATTGGTAAATCAACTGGTAATCATCTTCTGGTTTTCAACTGGTAATCATCTACTGGTTTTCAACTGGTAAAGCAACTGGTAATCATGTACTGGTTTTCAACTGGTAAATCAATTGGTAATCACCTACTGGTTTTCAATTGGTAAATCAACTGGTAATCATCTTCTGGTTTTCAACTGGTAATCATCTACTGGTTTTCAACTGGTAAAGCAACTGGTAATCATGTACTGGTTTGATCAACTGGTAAATCAACTGGTAATCATCTACTGGTTTTCAACTGGTAATATAAACTGGTCTCAGATGTCAGCTGGTATTTCTACTGGTTTTCAACTGGTAAATCAACTTGTATATAGCGCAGTAGAATATATACTTAGTGTTGGATAGTTTCTGAGCTCTATAAATGTATTTTTATTATTATTATTATTAACCATCTACTGGTTTTCAACTGGTATTTCTACTGGTTTCCAAATTGTATCAACTGGTATTAACTGGTACCAGTTGAGACCAGTTGAGACCAGTTCAAACCAGTAGATACCAGTTGGAAATCTTTACTGGTTTCAACTGGTATCAACTGGAATTTCGACCTGGGAATTAATATATTTCACGTCTTTCTTCTTTTGAATATAAATTATTGAAATGTCATTATTACAGGTCTTGAGTTTGTAGGACCAAAATGGCGGACGGTGGCCGGTATTACCCTCCAGATTTTCTTCGCCTTCGCCTACATGCTTCTTGCTATCATCGCATACTTTGTCCGGTATTGGAGGACTCTACAGCTTATTATCTCTGCTCCGCTGTTCCTTTTCTTCTTGCTCATGCCGTACGTCTGTTTCTATTATTCTTGCAATCGTACTTTTGCTGTCATAAAAACAAACATCGATTTTCTACGACCTAACCAAATAGCGCTTTTTCGTTATTGGCCACGCATATCCGGCAGAGGGCGCATTATGGGGCACCACCAGAGTTAATCTATTTACCTTAACGAGCTGTGGCTATAGTTGTGTTTTTTGTTTTTTTTAACGGACGTCTATCAATCGGCTGTGATTATGTACATAATTATGTTGCCATCAGACAAATGAGTTTGTCGTCAAAGAGAATCATTCATACACAGTATACCCTCCGCGGGCGTGCTTGGTCAATAGTATTTTTTTTTTAAATCAGGAGCAGATTGGAAAATTGTCCAACAAAACATTACGGTGTCATTCCAAATTCCATGACAAATTTTGAATTGCATTTTTGTAGTGAGTTTGACGTTTAAAGTTCAAACCAATTTACCACTCATTCGATTTTGTCAATCTTGCCCCAAGTCGTTGCTTTTAATCATTTGTATATGCCTACTCTTATCCAGAGCAAATTGCTACCAGCAGTGGGGCGGAGGAGGGGGGGGGGGAGCTAAACTAAAATATATCCCCTGATTATGACACTGAGTTGAAATTCTAGTAGATGTGATGAGCATTTTTTGGTGGTATTATTGCTGCTTTCCAAAGAATTTTCGGAACTGAATCAAGGTTGGAGTTTGCCTTTAAAAACTTGAGTGAAAGTGAATTGAATCTATTCTAGGAAATATTCTATTTTTTTTTATTTTATTAGCTTCGTATCAGAATCAGCTCGTTGGCTTCTGTCTCATGGTGATAGCAAGAAAGCCGAGAAGATTATTCACAAAGTCGCCAAGGTCAATAAAAGAAAACTACCTGATCCGCTCTTCACAGAAGAAGAAATAAAAGAACAGGGTACGGTTGGATCATGTTCAGAGAACCTCTTTCTTCTTTTTTAAAATCCTGATTGAAATCAAGACTGTTTTTAGTCGCCGGTCTCGGTGTGTATCAGTTTTACTCCTTAAAAGCTACACTTAAGCGACAAATAATACAATCATACGCTCCCCACTCTTTAAATTAGTATAAATCCGTGACTTATTTTATACTTTAGCATGCAACTGCTTTGGGCACCCACACCTGCACTTGCACTGCACCCACTTGATCACTCAGTTTTCCCAAGAGAGTTATGTCGCCATTTTTTTTTTTTTTTATGAGGCCACCATCCATCTCCAGCCTAACCGCTCACGATGGTGGTCTCCTGCGTTCTAAATTACCTTTCTAATTTATTGAAAAATGTTTACTATGTATTTGTTATCTTTTGCGTATGCTTCGTACATGTTTATTGTATGATATAATTGTACATGACCTTCTATTTAATTACTTTTGTAAACATGTTATTCATTGTATTTGTTATTGTTCGAATTTTTGTAATTTGAGTTTGAATTTGTATCTTTTTGAACGCAGAAACAAAACTAATCAAACAAACAAACAAGTTCTATTCCATCAAATGCCTGTCGCAATCTAACAACAGTATTTGCTATCAAAGATGCATGAAAACAGATGAAAATTAATTGTCAGAGCAAATCTTTTGCAAAAATTCGTTCAATTATTGATGACGATTGTCATATTCCCCGCATCTCAAGATGTGTAATGTCTTCTAAAGTGTCTATCTTATTCATATTCGTTTCAAGGAAGCCGCTAGTTTAGAGCCAAAAGCAGGCATCTTCGATCTTTTCCGAACACCTGTACTCCGTTGGAGATCCATCAACTTCATTTACAACTGGTGAGCTATTATGATGAAGATTATTTGGGACCTCCTGCATTAAACGTTGTCATCATTTGAAGCCGATTCGGCTTTTATTCTGACTAGAAGAGTTTAATGAACTAAAATTCCCCTTGCTAATATATTTATTATTATTTAGAACCTAAATCAGGAAGATTTTTTTTAAAAGCTCTATTAAAATTCCCAATTCTTCGAAATACGAGTGTGCGATGGGCTTAAAGGCTAAGTCCACTCCAAAAATAAT
This sequence comes from Mesocentrotus franciscanus, assembly GCA_037976565.1. NCBI lineage: Eukaryota > Metazoa > Echinodermata > Echinoidea > Camarodonta > Strongylocentrotidae > Mesocentrotus > Mesocentrotus franciscanus. Next base: position 18,386,555 of record CP137671.1, on the reverse strand, counting down.
TTGCTTTAAATAGATGCGGAAAAACAATTGAGTAAATCGGATAACTAATAAGGCAGTTATGTATCATATTGCGTGCATGACATTTCACAAAATCTTTTATGAACTTTGAAGAATTGATACTATTTTCTTAATATTGTATATTCATAATCATTGATTTTTATATAAATAGTTTATCAAAACTCATATTTTTCATGATTTAAGTGAAAAAATTACTCTATATTAGTGCATCCACACAAAAACATATTACTATCAATATAACTTCGATGCTTGTGTGATGAAATAAGATTAGTGGGGGAATTGGAAATTTTATTATCAATATAAAGAAAACAATTAGTGGAAAATGAGGCAATGACGTCACAGACTTCATGAGTGAGTTGCCAATTTGTCTTGTGATTTTCAAAGTTTTTCATGTCATTAAAAATTCAAAACTTTCTTATTAGTTATCCGATTTTGCTCAAACTTTTTTTGATTAGTTTGTCTGATTTTTCTGCTTCTATTGAAACTAAGTTATTTTTGGAGTGGACTTGCCCTTTAAGAACCCATTCTGGGTTGAACCAAGGAGTTCCTTGGTTGAATGAACTGCCCTATAATTATAAAAGCTACTCTTTTGCAAAAGGAATCGATCATTTATTATAATAGCATTTATAGTAATTTACAGCTGTATCACGTAGTCTGTACTTACTTCAACATTATACCTCTTTTTTTACAGGATGGTTAATAATATGGAGTACCTTGGCTTGACCTATAGTAGTGGTGACCTCGGGGTCAATGTTTACCTGAACTTTTTCCTGTCTGGAGCAGTCGAGATCGTCGGTTATGTCTTAGCCATATTCGCCATCGATTTCTTTGGTCGTCGCCCTAGTATTGCTACTTTCCTCTTCATTGGTGGATCTGCATGTCTTATCAACATTGGTCTACGTACGTAGTCTTTCACTTATTTTTTGTTTATTCATCTTTTTTTTATAACCAATTTCGTTCTGTGTAGCACTCAGAATAGGGAGTTTCTTTCATGAACATAGGCCTGCATGGTGGCCCAGAGGTGTCGCTTAAGGTAATTACAGGCGCGCCGGTTCTAGAAGAATAATTATTTTTATTCAATTATACTTCATTCTTTTGTTTTCTGGCAGGGGGATTTCGGGGGCTTTGGTGCGTTAGGGGGCTAGGAATTCTTGCATTAATGTTTTACATGTTTCTCGCTTTGATTTTATTATAAAGATATATTTTTTTAGCCCCAGTCCCCCACTAAAACCGCTACTGGAAAAACGTGAAAAGGATGAAACCCCTCCCCTGCAATAATTCCGGGACCAAAGTCGTTCATTTAATTATTTTCTCCTGTAAAGCTTAATAAATTGATTTGATTTATGTACAAATACAAAATGAGTACTTTTTTTCCTCCAACAAAATACTCATCCAGAGGGTCTAGAACTTCACGAAAAACATAGATTCATATGGAGCATTCTGTCTATAATTTCACTCTAATAATGCTAGTTTATCTCTTTTAATTTTTATCAGCCATTGGTACTTGGAACACAGTGGTTGCCCTGACAGGGAAGTCAGCAATATCGGCTTCCTATGCCATAGTCTACGTTTACTCCGCAGAGTGTTTCCCAACGCCTGTCAGGTAGGTATATCAAGTAACTACGCTAATGGCACGTGGGGGGACGTAAACCGCCCCCATCGAATGCAAGAAGGGGGAGAGATAGGGAGTGAATAAAACAGAAGAAGAGAGCAGAGGAGAGAGACGGAGAGAGACAGAGAGAGAGAGAGACGGAGAGAGAGAAGATTTATATTAAAAAAAATAAAGGGGAATGAAATGTGAAAAGGAGAAGCTTCCAACTCGTATGTCAACTATCAAGTAAAAATGTCTTGACCCACGTTACGCGACCGAGTAAATTAATTCAGGTGAAGAAACAGACTTATGAAAATGATATAGAGTTGAATGAATTATCTCAAATCTAAAAAGAGTGTGCCATGCATGGTGCATCCAATACAAATGGAGCCTTAAAACATGAATGAGTTTACAAAGCAAGTGAAACTCGTTGGGCCGAATTCAAGAAAGTGGTTTAAAGTTAACACAATTTTACTCGCTTTGTAACATGAATTCGGACATTTTTCTTTGAAAATTCCATATTGAAACCCATTTTTGACTCGTGCAAAACTTTTAGAAATACATTCTGTATGTTTTAGCGGGTTTGTTACTTGATCTATGTCATTTACTATTCTATCCACATTTTATTATCTATCTATCTGTCTACTTATTTATGTACCTATCTATATCTATCTATCTTTTTCCCCCTCTACCCTTCTTTTCTCTCTTTTCCACTTTTAGCCGTAACATGTTGTATTTTGTTTCATTTCTCTTTTTGTCTCAGTCTAGTGTATAGTCGGTATAGAAGTCAGTAGTATGTATAGTACTGTATAGTCAGTAGTTTAATTCAGTGAACCTACTTGCAACAAGCCTAGCTTTTAAGTAGGTTTACTTTCAATTCCGTATTTAATGATTAACAGAACATTCTTTAATGTCATTAATTCTATGATTGAGGATTATTTACATCGCGATTATTTAAAGAAATGTTTTTTAAAATGTATTATGCTTTGTTAATTTTGCATGGAATATGAATAAAAGCAACCAATCAATCTGTTTGACTTGCATATATGAAACCACAGGAGCATTGGTGTCGGGACCTGTTCCATGATGGCTCGTGTGGGGGCCATCGTCTCACCCTTGATTCTCATCCTGGGGGACTACTATTACCCCGCCCCTCTCATCATCTTCGGCACCACCACCATCCTGGCTGGTTTCCTCTCCTTCCTCCTCCCCGAGACGCGCGGCAAAAAACTTCCCGAAACCGTCGAGGAAGGGGAAATTTTCGGAACGTAAGTCTGATCATGATAATAATGTAATGATAATGATCTTTAATGCTAAATATATTACTCATTGCGGATGTAGTATCGAAAATAATATCGCTAGTGATATTCGTTTGTCTCGCAATGTATGGTCAACAAGGGATCTAAAAGATCACGACGTTTCGTGCGCCGCTGCAACACTTCGTCAGGTGAACGTCGTGATCTTTTAGATCCCTTGTTGACCATACATTGCGAGACAAACGAATATCACTAGCGATATTATTTTCGATAATGATCTTATTTACCCAGGGAAGCCTCATTACTATTAATAGGCCTACTGTTCTTGGAGATGGCCCTTCAATCCTTATTACCCCAGCATTAATTGCTAGATACCCGGTTAATATACCAGGGGGTGTTTCACAAAGACTAAGATCGACTTTAAGTTTGACTTAACTATGGCAGGCCGTTCATGCCACTGTTTGCTCTCACCATTTACTGGCATTGGTCTCTCAAGGGACGTACAAATCATATACCTGGGTCGAGAGGAACAAACATCAGCAAAACGCCGGTAAAACATCTTCCAGTGGTGTTAGAAAGGATCGAACCTACGACCTCTCGTATGGGAGTCAAGAGCCTTCACGAATATACCACTGTGTCCCCACTATGCTACAGTGTCCCCATGTCAAAAGTGTTTATCAAAGCTCTATTAGTATCTAACTTTTCTAGATCGTCGTGAAACTGTTTATCGATTAATGAGGATATCTTTCCTCAAAATTTTGAGGAAACATATCCTCATTTACATACTAGTGATGTTGTTGGTGTTGTTGGGGGAGTTGGTGGTGTTGGTGGTGATTCTGATAAACGAATATACGCAACACTCACATACTCTTCGTCTTTTACATATAGCAAGAGATATTCACAGTAAAAAAGTAAAATATGTTGAAAAATTGTCTCATTTTAGGTATTTTCATTCAGTAGCCCAGAAAAGTCATCTTTCATGTCCCGAACGGGGTGGAAAGTTAACAAGTGTTTGTTTTGCAATGTCATTTTGACTCTCCCTCGCTTTCTTGTGAACATAATATTGTTGTTGCTTAAATTCTGATGACATTTATGGGAACACTAGCTCAGTAGAATATCGAAAATAATACAAGGGTAAACATGGAGGATTACAGAAGAAAATTCTCGTGCAATATCAAGTCAGATCTTAGCCAGTATAATTCCGATATTCTTACTTTTTAGGAAAGCCTACGATGACAAGATAGCAGCTGATGAGGCCAGGGAGAAGAAAGGCGATGACGTCACTGAAATACCACTCGATGACATTAACGATGGAAAAGCACACACGAACGAGGCTTTTGAATCTGATAATCGTGTTTAGAAGCCGACGTGTGATGACCGTTATACACGGGGCCTCATTTCTTTTTACGTAGGGCTGCGTCAGAGACAGGCGAATAGTCTTTGATGCCCATGTGAGAATGAAATGGCATAATGATGATAATAATAATGATAATGATAACAATAATTATGAAAAGGGCCTATTTTAAACGATGCTAACGTAGCGTTTAATCCGTAGAAGTATTAAATTTCAATCACTGACGCATATTGCCTTGACGTACGACAAACTTGATTAGCGCAGATAATAACGAATTCGAATGACGTATAACGTATACTTCTATAAGTTTTCAGTGTCAGACATATTTACATCAACATATTTTCATTTTCATTTTCATCATCATTATCATCAACATCACCAGGTTTAATTTTCTTTTTTATCACGATTTAAGGTGAAAATTTCAGGCGACCAACCATTTATGAAATAAATTCTTTAGATGTCCATCATTTTCTATTATAAGTAAATGTGATGACTATGGAATACGATTGTTGTATAAATAAAGATGATTATATTTTCATTACATTTTTATAAATTCGTGATATGGTTATTTGTGAATCCGTGCGGAAAATAAAAACATTATCATTAAAATGTCAAGCCCTAACCCCAAACCTCCAACATTATCGTTTCTTTATCAATTAACAGTGATTTTCACGGGGGAAATTTGAAAGAGGCATGATGATAAAGAAAGAAAGAGGAAGAGAGAAAGAGAGAGAGAGAGAGAGAGAGAAAGAGAAAAAGGGGCGGCATAACAAAATTAATGTTAAAGAAAGGGGGAGAAACGGAACATATATACCCGGGAAATTATGAGGAGAGGAAAATGTCATGACGAAGTAAAGTTAATTGATGTCATGATACTATAGAGCTATTATATATTTGTATACATTAAACCCCTACAATCAAATGGACTGTAAATTGTCAGTAATTAATTGCTTTTAGCGGGATTAAGTAGGGCATTCATTTCATAAGGTAATTTCTAGGCTCAACGCGCACATCTTATCCTTGCGCGCTGCAGGTTACTTTGCGCGCAATGTTTTCAAAACGCAGCACCTCTTACATTTTTACGGAGCTAGCTGAGCTGATGAGGCGAAGAAACGGTTGTTTTTATCTAGTCTATTTCCATCTTAAAAAGGAATTCATCTTCAGTGAATTATTCATTGCGTTGATGAAATTGTCTCCAAAAGATGTCAAGGTTAAAGCTCAGTGCGCGCAAGCGGCCCCAGGCGGGGAAAAATAAGCCTTTTTCGAACGAAACAGCGACCAGCACGCGAGAGATGAAACCCACCATTTTCCGAAAACTCTACATGAGGGGCGATCTGCCGATAGCTATGGAGCACTTTGGAATGGGCAACAAAATATTTTGGAAGGTAAGACATATAAGAATGTAGCTTGGCGTAGACTACTTAGCAAAGAGTGGAGACGACGTAAGTTAAACATCCCCCTTCCCCTGGCATGCGTCTATACTAAGGCTCATGGGGGGCTCGCTACCCTTTTCGACACGGTATGTGTCCGGACTGGTTGCTTATACTTATTTCCAACAGTAATTTGTAGAAGTTTACAAACAATGTTTCATAAATCGTTTAAGGCCTATGTTGGACAATATTTTAAAGGGCAAATTTGTATGATGGTTTGTGTTCTTTGATGCATATATTTTTAGGGGGTTAAATAAAATACTTTATATGCGTCCGGACACACGACGCTTACCATACCCCCATACCCCCATACCCATCTAGTAGACTATATAAGTATTGGTGTGTACAGCAAGGTTCTGGAATAATCAAAATGATAAGAAATTTGGCCCAGTCTTGGTAAAGTTACAAGCACTGTACGCAGAAAGATGTAGATATATATGGGACTACACGAACATGTGGCATAAAAATCCGTCTCGATTTGTATGCTGTTACATGCCATATTTAGAGTATTAAGGCATTTGAAGAGCCATGCTTTTCGGGGAACATTTTTTATCTAATGTTCTTCCACACTCGCATAATAACAATGATAACGCTCACAAACTATTTTTCACCTCTTCCCAGAACTCAACCTTCTCTTTAACTTCTTCAAATCGCTGTTTTAAATCAACTGTCCGGATACACAACCTGTCCGGACACACCGCATCTGGGTATAAATCGCATTTTAATGCAGTATTTCCTAAATATTTATAAAGATATATTGGCATTTATCACAGATTGTCATGACATGTATATAGGTTAATAATAATTGTTCGTGAAATCCAACGACAAAGGTGACTGCTAATACGTTTTTTGTTTAAGTGGCTAAACAAGCGTTTATCACCTGTTCTGTTTTTTTAATCCTTAGAAAGAAATCGAGAGGTTGGATTATCATCACTACCTTCCACTGTTCTTCGAGGGACTCCGTGAGACCGAGCATCCGTTTGACTTCTTTGCCAGCCGAGGCATCAATGACATGTTGGAACATGGTGGCCGTAAGATACTACCAGTCATTCCTCAGCTTATTATACCTATCAAGGGTCAGTATTATCTACCAACCACGTCCAACCAACCAGATATAATGATGATGATGATGATGATGATGATGATGATGATGATAATAATAATAACAATAATGGGTGGGATTTGGGGAGCAGGGGCATCCAGGATTCATAATTAGAGCTGATGATAATGATATTGATTGATTGATTTTTATTCGACAAGCTTCCAACATATATAATAATAACAGATCAAAAATAAGTCAGCTTGAACAGGATAACCCACGAAAGCTCGAGAGCTTATTTCCAGTGGGGTCCCCTACAGACATGTAAAAATTAATAAGTTAAAATAGTAATATTTACAGAGAGATAACAACAACAACAAAAAATACTTATTAAAGATAATAATAATAATAACATTAAACTGATGATAGAAATGATAATAAGTACAAGAAGAAAAAGAAGAAGGAGAACAAGAAAAAGAGGAGGAGAAAGAAGAGGAAAATAATGATGAATTTGTAGAATTTCTATAACGTACACAAACATAAGTATATACAAAATAAAAAAGTATGAACCGGCAGAAGAATAAAAATTTCAATCATATAACTTCTCTTCTCTGACTCTCAAGTATTAGGTATTCCTTTAATTTCCTCATAAAAATAATTATAATAATGATAATGGGTGGGGTTTGGGAAATAGGGGCATCCAGGATTCATAATTAGAGCATGGTGGTCGGTAAATACTACCAGTTATTCCTCAGCCCATCATACCTACCAAGAGTCTGTAATCTATTTAAAGGGAAATCCAACCTTGATAGCAAACTTGTCTGGAATAAAGCAGAAAAATCAAAGAAGCATACTGATGAAAGACTGAATGAAATCGGAAAAAATGTAGAAAGTTACGAATTTTTGAAAGTTGCAATCACTATAGGTATGGACCCTTCAAATTGGCTGACTTGATATGTGATGTAGTGGCGGACAACTTTCCCTTTTGCTCTAATATACAAAAGGACTAAAATTTCTACTTGTCATATATGTATGACTCGGGATGGTCTTTTCTTTTTAGAGGACCTGTAATAATGTACTCTCCATGATATATTTTGAGTAGTGCCCCGAGGGTGAAGGCACTTGGGAGAAAAACAGAAATAAGTGATATTTTTATACACGACAAACGGGAGATTAATCCGTCACTACGTCACAATCCACTGACAAAATTGCCGATTTGAGATTCGCATAGCTATAGTGATCTCAAATTTCAAACACTCATAACTTTCTTAATAGTGGTCCGATTTATTTCAATCTTTCGCCATTCTGTTTCTCTGATTTTTCTGCTTTCATTCAAATGAACTTATTAGAAGGGTTGGATTGCCCTTTAATACGTCTATGGTCTGTATAATCTCTGAACGTTGCCTACACCCAGGGGCGGATCAGAGATTCTACGCAATTAAGGGGGGGGGGCGATGGCATCAGTGACTTGTTGGAGCATGTGGTCCGTAAAATATTACCAGTCATTTCTCTTTGATTTCATTGAATTGTAAAATGTTTTGTTTGATTTAATAAAATAGCCTATGGAGGGCTAAAACATTTAAAAAAAAAAACTAATCAAGGGTCAGTAACTATCATCTCCGAAATGGGTCAAACACCTGGGCCCCGTTGCATAAAACTTACCATTGATGGTAACTTTGCCATCAATGGCAACTACCATGGTAACAGGGCTCAACAGCCAATCAAAATCAAGGTTTCCATGGTAGTTACCATTGATGGCAAAGTTACCATCAATATTAAGTTTTATGCAACGGGCCCCAGGAGTGTATCCAGGATTCTTCAAAGCTGGTGGGAACAGGGGCATCCATAACTCGTTAGTGTATGGAGGCCGCAAGATACTTCAGTCATCATCATACACCTCCATTTATCAGGGGTGGGTTCAGGATTCTAAGGAAAACCTATTTTATTAACATTAATGAGGCCGGCCGAGCGGTGGAGGGGATGTGGCTTTTTGATGTTGTTGGTAAATTTGGCATTTCGTTCTTTTGTTGATATTCCGATCGGTTTCTCCACTCAGAATGAGCGAAGTACTCTTACGTCAACTGTAATCAAACAGGATCAAAGGCAACATACTATACCAGATAATAATCTAGTAGACAGATCGCACTTACCTGGTCAGTAACAGCTTGGTTTACGTTCTATCATTTAGATTTTTAAATTTGTATTCGTTCCTTCGTTTTTCCTTTTGCTTTTCAGATGCTTTCAACACACGCGACAGACGAGTTATCTGCAGCACGTTGAAGGCCCTCCAGAAATTGGCCGTATCGGGCGAGTTTGTCGGCGAGGCTCTTGTGCCGTACTACCGCCAAATCCTACCCGTTCTCAACATTTTCCGCGGAATGAATTGTGAGTTTCGAGAATTGAATACAAAATTTTTCTTTCTAATAGTATGAAATGTTGATTTTGGTCGTCACTATCACTCATACAGTACCTTTTCCTCACTCTGTGATACATTCTATTTAAAATCACTCTCTCTCTCTCTGTATTAAACATTAATTTCCCGTTCATTCTTCCTTACATTCTCTCTCTTCCACACTTCTCTCTTTTTCTGTGCTATAATTATCTTTTCATTCTCTCTCTCTATACATAGCTTTATGTCTTCTTTCCCCCTATTTTTCTCTGTATAATAAATCTCTTTTTATTCCCTCTCTCTCTATCTTTATTCACTATACTGTTGTTTGACCGAAATATTACGTAGCGTGCCCCCCCCCCCCAGTCCAATACATACGATTAGGCAAATTTGATATGTTATTTATTCTTCTAATCGTGTTCAAGTGATACATCAAAAAGTCAAACCCTTAAATTGTATTATTTTAATATGGAATCGACATAAAAGAAGATATACATGACTTTTATATGTGCTTATTTTTAAAGGGAAAATAAATCAAATCAAGCATGCAGGGTCATAACTTTTATCATTTTACTCCCTCTCGCTGTGTACTTTAATATCTCTTCACCCCAACCCCTCTCTTCTCCCTGTCCCTGTCCCTCTCCTGCTCCCTGTCCCACTCCACTCTCTCCCTCTCTCTCTCTCTCTCTTCAGTCAATTCTGGTGATGGGATCGAGTACGGTCAGCAGAAGGGCTTCAACGTCGGAGACATGATCCAGGAGACCCTGGAAGTCCTCGAGAGAAACGGGGGAGCAGAAGCCTTCGTCAACATCAAGTACATGGTTCCAACGTACGAATCCTGCATGACCGTCCAGGAATGATGACGTCATCTATTACCGCAATTTACTGCCTAACTGACGCGGTAAACCGCCAAATTAATTTTGTTAAAGAAGCGAAAGAAGGAGAAGAAGAAGACTACGATGATGAGGGCACCACTTACCAGCCCTCCATGACCGGCCGCGAGTGATGACGGCATCTATTTACCGCAATTTTACCGTAATCTACTGTTTATTTAACGTTCACATAATTATGACGCGATAAACCGCTCATTTTTTTTTTGGAAGAAAGAAGGAGACGATAAAGAAGAAGAACAAGAAAAAGAAAGAATTTGATATTCCACTTTTACAGGTACACTGTATGTTGACATCATCAATTTGGTTTCGGCTTCCCATACCTCGTGTAGGCCCTGTTCACGTATGGCACATTGCAGCGCCCAAAAAGGAAGAAAGGGAGAAGAAGAAGTAGAAGAAGGGAAGGAAGAAGATAAAGATGAAGAAAATGAAGGAAAAAAAAACACCTAAATAATCACGTATTTCTCATTTATAACTAATATGAGTGCTGGACGGTTATACAAAAATCTCTCCTTTGTTCAAATGCATAATATAAACTTTCTACTATTACACGTATCTGAGAATCGAAAACAGTTCATAATTTGAATTTCTTCAGACAAAAAAGGAAATTTCCTAATATCAAATGATCATTAAAGGATGAAATTAACAACAAAAAATGCTAGTGCAGCTCTAAGACCTAAAAGCAAGCATCATTTGTACTACGTTTACGATTCGATAAGGGACCGACGCATTTGAAAGTCATGCTCAAATTTCTTAGATACTGGCCGATGGACACAAAACGTATGCATAAAGGACACAGCGGACGAGCAAAATTTCGGGGGTGGCTCCATCCGTTTTCATCCGCTCCAGAAATGGACAAAATTGGCGAAAATTGGCGAAAACAAAACGGAAAAGAACGGACGTGGGTAGTATGTAGCGGGATGTTAAACGGATGTTCATCGGAAGCCTAGCGGATGAAAGCGGATGGAAGTGGATGACAGCTCCGAAGGGGTTACCGGGGATAATTGCGAAGTGGACGCATAGCGGAAAGAGCGGATGCATATCTGATAAAGCGGATGCATCACGTATGCCTAACGGAAACAAAGGGGATGCCGAGCGGATGTATATCGGATGCAAACCGTTCACTGCGCATGCGGGGTATGAATTGCGTCCGCTCCGTGGATATAAAGGGATGCAGCACGCACGCAGGCGTTGTGGCGTGCGCCTGTAATCCAGCTAACAGTGGAAGTTACAAACTGATTCAGCCGAGGACGCAGGTTCGAAACTGAGTCACGTCTTTCGGATGGTGACGTTAAAGGTCGGTCCCCAGACGTAAATAATCATATCTGATTGATACACGTCTGTAAAAACCCAATCACACACACGCATTCAGCATAAAGCGGAAAGACGTGCTGGCGGCTACATCGATACATCTCTACTACATCACGTTATTGAAGAAGGCTACATTGATACATCTCTACTACCTCTTGTATCAACACCATGGTGCGTCAGTCAGGCAAGAAAAGGAAGTCCGTGCCTATTCGTTCAAGCCCTGGCAAAGTGAAGAAGGCCAGAACCAGCACCCCACCCCCTGACACTGACTCTGATGGTGAAGCTGCTGCTGCTGTGGTGGACCAGCCCCAAGGCCCTCAAAGCCCTGCTGCTGAAGACCATGATGTTCAAGCCCCTGACGCCCTGATGTTCAAGCCCATGAAGGCCCTGCTGAAGCCCCTGAAGGCCCTGAACAAGCTCCAGCCAGAGGTATGAAGAGGCAAGGGAAGAAGAAGGGAGAGAGGAAACAGTACACCGTTTCCGAGGAGCATGAGGACGATGTGCTGGAATGGCTGAGGGAAAAGAGTACCTCTGGAGAAAGGGCCACAGACTGTATCGGGACACCAAGAACAAGCAGGCAGCTTGGAGAGACAAGGCAGAGAGCCTGGGTACACTGCATAAGTAGAAGTACTCCTTGGATGGTGAAAGCACATGCACTCTTGGTATGGGAAGCTACACCTCAAGAAATCCGGGCAGGCCGCCGTCAAGCTCACTGACCGGGAGAAGTACGTCATGGCCAAGTGCAGTTTCCTGGAGGGTGAGATCCGCCACCGAGGAGCAGCCCCTCTGAGACCCCTCTCCCTCAGACAGCCCACAGACAGCCAGGCATCTTCAAGCCAGGAGCCCTCGACAGCTGCACTCCCCATATGGTGCCGAACTTGGAGGATCCCGTGGACGATGACGCCCTGCTGTCACAAATGGAGGAACAAGCGGCAGCCACCAGAGGCCAACCCACCCCACCTCCACCACCAGATCCAGAGGACGCAGGCAGAGGGGCAGACTGGAGGGCCAGGACGACAGTGTGCTGTTGGAGATCAGGGACACAATGGAGAAGAGCACAGAACTTCTCTCTCAGCTGGTCGACTTAGACAGAGCATCCTCGACCCGGAAGCCCTTCATCACCTACGTGATGCTGACTACAAGTTCATCTACATCGATGCTTCAGGCAACGGGTCAGCTTGGTGAGGGTCTTCATTCCTCAGCTCCACCATCAACTGGTCATACAGTCCAAACTCCATTCTTCTCAGGATCCATCCTCGGACCCACACAGCTCTTGGACGTCTCCTTCTTCTCCTTCTTCTCCTTCTGTCTAAAACTTGATACAGTCTGAACAGGTTGTGGTTCTGCTGTTGAATGAGTGCAGTTATCCATGGTGGAGAACAATTGATGATGTTGAAGACCAAGACCAAGGGTGATGAGGTCTGTACACCACGGCTGCTCGACTCATACTGAGATCCAGATGATTTTCTCCCCCTTTTCATACAAAATATCGGTTGTCCGCTAGGTGTCCTTCTACATACTCTAGACATACTCCAGACATACTCCAGACATCCTAAATATACGAGATACATCCCAGATACAAACGCTTTGTCCGTTTTGAATACTTTATATACGAGATGCATACGCTTACATCCTTTCTATTTCCGTGCTACTAACGATGTATAAACGTTCCATGTACCTTATCTTTCCTCCCTCTTTCCGTTTTCCGCTGCAGCGGATGTGAGTTGCGAGGATGCCCAGAGGATGCAGAGAGGATACAGCGGACGTTTAACGGATGATAACGTTTGTTGCTCGCATTTGTCGCGGATTTACATCGTACACGGCGGAAAGTTCATCCGTTCTAAAGTTTTGTGCAGCTCAAAACTTTTTGCGCGGATGAAATCACAGTGGACGGATGCTCGATGGATAGAGCGTATGAAACACGTATGCAATGGGTACACAACGGATGCATAGCGTTTTCCAACGGATGGCAAGATTTTTTTTACGTTTTACATCCTCTTTGCATCCGTAAGTGCAGTGGGACCGGGCCTTAGCGTCAAAAAGTGGTTTCCGGATCGTATCATCATCTTCGTTTTGTTTCTTCCTGTTCAAATTCCAGCACTGTTGTCGTCTTTTGCTTTCATAAAGAATGGAAATAATAAAATGTTGCATGGACGTAGAAGAGAAGAAAAATCTTGTATGTCATTATAGACGAGGATTCGACGACTCTCATACATGGACGTTTATTTTGCATTCTTTTAAATATTTTTTTTAAAGGCAGATCTATTTCTGCATTTATTAACAAAATCAAAACGAAATATACAAAGAATATTTTTTTTCTTCAATAAAATTTAAATAAGAAAACAATGAAATGAGGACAGTTATAACAATCATAATATATAAATGTTACAATAATTTAACTTTATTATTATAACAATAGTTAAATGCAGTAAACCAACCATCATAAGCAGGGAGCTTGAGTGGATGGTGGCCTGTGAGGGGGAGGGGAGGGGGAAGAATTTAAACTGTTGACTAATGAATTATCATATTCCTCATAGCTTGATTACAGGAACAACCCTGTTCCAGTAGACAATTGATTTAATATGAATACGATCACAAAGAATATTAAGAAATCAACTAAAGGGTAATTTCATAACCTATTCAATAGTCGGAAATCATGTTTGGAATACGTTATATTCCATTGCTAAGACATAATTCGCACATTTCTAAAGATGAAGCACAACGCTATTGATATTGCCTTAGGTTGATTACAAAAATAAATAAATTGCGGTCTTGTTGAAACATTTATAGTGTAAATAGAGTTTTGGGAAACAGTGAGGATGTAAATTAAACACGATTATTAATTCCCCCTAGTCGGTCGTTGTCATTAACATTCTATTCAACATCATTACAGCAAGACTACCTTGCTGACCTGGGACCCGTTTCACAAAGCCTTTTTTCAATGACAAATGACAAAAATCAGTGACAAATCTGCTTATAACCAATCAGAAGCAAGAATTTCACTATATAGCTTATAACAAAAACTGTCATGTATCACTGATGACAAGTTTTGTGATATGGGGCCCAGAAATAAAGAACTACGTGCCAAGAACGGAACAGTTGAAAACCTATGGCCCGTATGTCTCGTATCGATTTTGAAGTGAAGGACACTTTAAGATCAGAAACTTACGTTCCTAAAATCTCCCCTTCCTCGATGGTTTCTAGAAGTCTCCTGCCGCGCGTCTCGGAGAGGAGGAAGGAGAGGAAACCAGCCAAGATGGTGGTGGTGCCGAAGATGATGAGAGGGGCGGGGTAATAGTAGTCCCCCAGGATGAGAATCAAGGGTGAGACGTGTGTGTGTGTGTGTCAGTAGCGGGTCCAGGGGGCGAGGGGCCGCGGGCCCCTCCTAGCAACAAAAAACAGGTAAAAACACCCTTTTTTTGAAAGAAAAGAAGATGGGCCCCCCTCCCCTGGGGGGTGGAGGTGGAAAAAAATCACCCTTCCCAGAGGGAGAAAAAAAATTTCGGGTGCTCACTACCGAATCCCCCACTGAGCGAAAAATCGACCGGCACGATTTTCATATTTTTGCACGAAGTGGGCCCCTTTTTAGGCCCCCTCCTTTGCCGCCAGCTGGATCCGCCCCTGGTGTGTGTGTGTGTGTGACCGACTGAGTGTGACTGTGTGTGTGTTTTGATATGTGTGGCATGATTAATTTTTTTAGGGGTGTAATTTGGATCTGCAAAGACCGAATTAATACCCGAATCCCAATTATTTTATGCAAACATCACAAACATCACACGTCGGCATCTAGACACGATTATCAGATTCAAAAGCCTCTTTCGTATGTGCTTTTCCATCGTTAATGTCATCGAGTGGTATTTCAGTGACGTCATCGCCTTTCTTCTCCCTGGCCTCATCAGCTGCTATTTTGTCATCGTAGGCTTTCCTAAAAATGTAAGAATATCGGAATTATACTGACTAAGATCTGACTTGAAATCGCACGAGAATTTTCTTCTATAATCCTCCATCTTACCCTTGTATTATTTTCGATATTCTACTGAGCAAGTGTTCCCATAATTGTCATCAGAATTTAAGCAAGAACAATATTATGTTCACAAGAAAGCGAGGGAGAGACATAATGAAATCTCAAAACAAACATGTCTCATGCCTGCGCACTTGTTAACATTTCATCAAGTTCGGGACATGAAAGATTACTTTTCTGGGCTCCTGAATGAAATTACCTAAAATTATACAAATTTCAACATATTTTACTTTTTTAATGCATGTGAATATCTCTTGCTATATGTAAAAGACGAAGAGTATGTGAGTGTTGAATATATTCGTTTATCAGAATCACCACCGGCACCACCAACACCCCAACAACACCAACAATACCACTAGTATGCAAATGAAGATATCTTTCCTCAAATGTAAAGGCAAATTGATAAACAGTTTCACGACGATGTCGCAAAAGTAAGATACTAATAGAGCTTTGTCTTAACACTTGACAGGGGGACACTGTAGCATAGTGGGGGCGCAGTGGTATATTCATAAAGGCACTTGACTCCCATACAAAAGGTCCTAGGTTCCATCCTTTCTAACACCACTGGAAGATGCTTTACCCGCGTTTTGCTGATGTTTGTTCCTCTCGACCCAGGTATATGATTTGTACGTCCCTTGAGAGACCAATGCCAGTAAATGGTGAGAGCAAACAGTGGCATGAGCGGCCTGCCATAGTTAAGTCCAACTTAAAGTCGATCTTAGTCTTTGTGAAACACCCCTCTCGTATATTAAACGGTTATCTAGCAATTAATGCTGGGGTAATAATGATTGAAGTACAGTAGGCCTATTAACAGTGATGAGGCTTCCCTGGGTAAATAATATTATTATCATTACATCATTATCATGATCATACTTACGTTCCGAAAATTTCCCCTTCCTCGACAGTTTCGGGAAGTTTTTTGCCACGCGTCTCGGGGAGGAGGAAGGAGAGGAAACCAGCCAGGATGGTGGTGGTGCCGAAGATGATGAGAGGGGCGGGGTAATAGTAGTCCCCCAGGATGAGAATCAAGGGTGAGACGATGGCACCCACACGAGCCATCATGGAACAGGTCCCGACACCAATGCTCCTGTGGTTTCATATATGCAAGTCAAACAGATTGATTGGTTGCTTATATTCTTATTCCATGCAAAACTAACAAAGCATAATACATTTCACAAAACATTAACATTTCTTTAAATAATCGAGAATTAAATAATCCTGAATCATAGAAATTAATGACATGAAAGAATGTTCTGTTAACCATTTAATACGTAATTGAAAGTAAACCTACTTAAAAGCTAGGCTTGTTGCATGTAGGTTCACTGAATTAAACTACTGACTATACAGTACTATACATACTACTGACTTCTACCGACTATGCAGTAAAAATACAATACTCGTACACTAGACTGAGACAAAAAGAGAAATGTGACAAAATACAAGGATAAAAGTGAAAAAGAGAAAAAAGGAGGGGAAGAGATGGAAAAAGATAGATAGATAGGTACATAAATAGGTAGACATATAGAGAGATAATATATAAAGATATATATATATAAATATATGGAAAGAATAGAAAATGACATATATCAATTAAAAAACCCGCTAAAAAAAACATTATGTATTTCTAAAAGTTTTGCACGAGTCAAAAATGGGTTTCAATATAGAATTATCAAAGAAAATGTCCGAATTCATGTTACAAAAAGAGTAAAATTGTGTTAACTTTAAACCACTTTCTTGAATTCGGCCCAACGAGTTTCACTTGCTTCGTAAACTCATTCCATTCGTGTTTTAAGGCTCCATTTTTATTGGATGCACTATGCATGGAACACTGTTTTTAGACTTTAGATAATTCATTCAACTTTATATCATTTTCATAAGTTTGTTTCGTCACCTGAATCAGGGAGATGACCCTGCCTGAATTAATTTACTCGATAGCGTAACGTGGGTCAAGACATTTTAAAAGAGGGCATCGCCAACTTGGGGTACACCGGCAACATGTGTGTGCGGGGGAGGTGGGGCGCTACTCTTACTTGATGGATGACATATACGAATTGGTAGCATCTCCTTTTCACATTTAATTCCCCTCTATTCTTTACTTTGTTTGATTTTGTTTTGTCTTCTCTCTCTCTCTCTCTCTCTCCCTCCCCCTCTCTCTGTCTCTCTTCTTCTTCTTCTTCTCTCTTCTTTCCTCTGATCTACTCTTCTCTTTCCTCACTGTCTCTCCCCCTTTTCGTATTCGAAAGGGGGGTTCACGTACCCCCTCCCCGTGAAATCTTGGATAAGTCACTTCATATACCTACCTGACAGGCGTTGGGAAACACTCTGCGGAGTAAACGTAGACTATGGCATAGGAAGCCGATATTGCTGACTTCCCTGTCAGGGCAACCACTGTGTTCCAAGTACCAATGGCTGATAAAATTAAAGAGAGAAACTAGCGTTGTTAGAGTGAAATTAAAGACAGAATGCTCCATATGAATCTATGTTTTTCGTGATGTTCCAGACCCTTTAGATGAATATTTCGTTGGAGAAAAACAAAATGCACTGCTCTCATTTTCTATTTGTACATAAATCAAAACAATTTATTAAGTTCTACAGGAGAAGAAAAAAAATAATTTAAACGACTTTGGTCACGGAATTATTGTATTCACGTTTTTCCAGTAGCGGTGTTAGTGGGGGACTGGGGCTCCAAAAAATATCTTTATAATAAATCAAAGCGAGATACATGTAGAAAAATAATGCAAGAACCCAAGGCCCTTAAAGTACCAAAGCCCCCAACATCCCCCCTCCAGAAAACAAAATAATTAAATAATAATTGAATAAAAAGAATTCTTCTTCTAGAACCGGCACACCTGTAATTACCTTTAGCGACACCCCTTGGTCACCATGTAGGCCTATGTTCGTGAAAGAAACTCCCTTTTCTGAGTGCTACACAGAACGAAATTGGTTTTAAAAAATAAGAAAAATAAACTATAAATAAGTGAATGACTACGTACGTAGACCAATGTTGATCAGACATGCAGATCCGCCAATAAAAAGGAAAGTAGCAATACTAGGGCGACGACCAAAGAAATCGATGGCGAATATGGCTAAGACGTAACCGACAATCTCGACTGCTCCAGACAGGAAGAAGTTCAGGTAAACATTGACCCCGAGGTCACCACTACTATACGTCAAGCCATAGTACACCATATTATTAACCATCCTGTTAAAAAAAAGAGGTATAATGTTGAAGAAAGTACAGACTATGTGATACAGCTGTAAATTACTATAAATGCTATTATAATAAATGATTTGATTTGATTTGATTTGATTTTCTTCTGCATTCATGTAACTACACAGTTTTTCGATAAGAAAAATAATATAAAGTACAATAAGTATTTTTTCTGACAATGAATCGTAAATTAGCAAATATATATAACAATTGTTATTTTCAAAAAAGAAATGATAAACTGTCATAAATACTAAATTTCCTCAAACATTACAATTTTTGCGGGAGAAGGACTGTCATTGTAAGCAGATTGCTTGATAATACGACAGCCCCAGACAAAACCCATGAAATAAATTAACACATTTATTAAGCAGAACGGATAGTTAATTGAAAATACAAATTTTAATGATGGTGACATTGACAATGCAGATGAGGATGATGAGGAAGATAATGATGAAGATGATGATGATGATGATGATCACGATGCGATGATGATAATGATTCGAATGAAAGAAGAGATGACATTATGATCAAGACTGAAGAGTTGACACAGACATTTTACCTTGAATATTCTGATAATAACATCGTTTTAACTTTGGCCTTAAATGAGTAAAGGGAGCAACAAGATTTAATAGATTCTGGGAGAGAGTTCCATAGGTCTGGACCATGGTGTCTTATGGATCGATTCCTTTTGCAACATAGTAGCTTTTACATAGCGCAGTTCAACCAAGGAACTTCTTGGTTCAACCCAGAATGGGTTCTTAAGCCCATCGCAAACACGTATTTCGAATAATTGGCAATTGCATAGATAGGAAATCTTTAAAAAAAAAGTAATACCATGAGTTAGCTTCTAAATAATGATAAATATATTAACAACGGGAATTTTAGTTCATTAAACTCTTCCAGTCAGAATAAAAGCCGAATCGGCTTCAAAAATTAATGAGGGCAGGAGGTCCCAAATCAAATCAAATCAAATCAAATCAGAATAGCTCACCAGTTGTAAATGAAGTTGATGGTTCTCCAACGGAGTACAGGTGTTCGGAAAAGATCGACGATGCCTGCTTTTGGCTCTAAACTAGCGGCTTCCTTGAAACGAATACGAAAAAGATACAAAAGAAATTATACACATCTTGAGATGCGAGGAATATGACAATCGTTATCAATAATTGAACGAATTCTTGCAAAAGATTTTCTCTTACAATTAATTTTCATCTGTTTTCATGCATCTTTGATAGTAAATACTGTTGTTACATTGCGACAGGCATTGGTTGGAAGTATGGAACAGAACTGATACACACTGAGACCGACGACTTAAAACAGTCTTTATTTAAATCACAGGATTTAAACAAGAATAAAGAGGTTCTCTGAACATGATCCAAACGTACCTGTTCTTTTATTTCTTCTTCTGTGAAGAGCGGATCAGGTAGTTTTCTTTTATTGACCTTGGCGACTTTGCGAATAATCTTCTCAGCTTTCTTGCTATCGCCATGAGACAGAAGCCAACGAGCTGATTCTGGTACGAAGCTAATAAAATAAAAATAGAATAGATTCAATTCACTTTCACTCAAGTTTTTAAAGGCAAACTTCAACCTTGATTCAGGCCGGACAATTCTTTGGAAAGCAGCAATAATACAAATAAATGCTCGTCACGTCTACTAGAATTTCAACTCGGTGTCATAAGAGGGTATACTGCATTGTGTATGATCGAATCTCATTGACGACAAACCCATTTTTCGGATGGCAACAGATGTAAATAATCATAGCTGATTGATACAAGTCTGTAAAAACCCAATTTACACAACAGTAATATAGCCACAGCTCGTTAAGGTAACAAGGTTTACTCTGGTGGTGCCCAATTATGCGCCCTATGCAGGATATGCGTGGTCAATAACGACAAAGCGCTATTTGGTTAAGTCGTGGAAAATCAATGTTTGTTATTATGACGGCGTTGTTTTGATTACAGCAAAATTACGATTGCAAGAATAATTTAAACATACGTACGGCATGAGCAAGAAGAAAAGGAACAGCGGAGCAGAGATGATAAGCTGCAGAGTCCTCCAATACCGGACAAAGTATGCGATGATAGCAAGAAGCATGTAGGCGAAGGCGAAGAAAATCTGGATGGTAATACCGGCCACCGTCCGCCATTTTGGTCCTACAAACTCAAGACCTGTAATAATGACATTTTAATAATTTATATTAAAAAGAAGAAAGACGTAAAATATATTTGTTGTCACCATACATTCTCCAACGCATATCTTATATATTGTTTTCTTACTTAATAGCCTAATATACAATGCATGTAGGCAAGTACCAAATTGAATGTTTATGGGAGGGGCGTTTGGTTTCGAATATAGAACTAATCATTCAATACTTTGCCGAAATGAAACGATGAGGTTACGCTACTTTTAACTGACTTCCTCTTCTCACGATTTTATTTTTCAAAGCAAACATCACAACTATAAGTCAACTAAAACTATCGCTTTTATATATAGAGACGAGTAAAAAGATCAAAGTGATCTTATCACAAGATAAATATTTCCAAGGAAAACTTGGGAATACTCCATGAAAAGCAACAAAAAAATAGGGAAAGGAATTAAAGGATGATGTACATTTTAAGCAAATGTGGATAAGATAGAGAGAAGGTGACATGAGGGGGTGCGTGTGAGATATGGGGAATACAGGACTAGCGAGAGAGAAAGAAAGTAAGAGTAGGGAGAGTGACGGAAGAGGACAAGCGAGAGAGTGTGCGTGAGGGTGGGTGTGGGTATAGAGAGGCTTAGATTAAAGCAGTGGATCGAGTCTGTCCCATTAATTTTTGTTACGATACTATTATGCTCAATGCGCATCAAATTCAGAATTTAGAACACAAACTTTGACTGGTTAAAATATATCATTATACCTATGATGAATGCAACTTGTAAAACAGCCTTATTGCCAGCCGCTTGGAAGAATCGAAGGACAATATATACCCAGTAGTTAGGTGAGAAAGCGACGAGTACACCTACACCAGCCTGGACACCGAGGCATATGAACAGTGTAGGATATCGCCCAATTCTGATATGATCGGAGCAAATAGAAAGGGAAAATGAGTATTAAATTGAATGAATTAACAAATAGATAAAATAAACGAATGAATAGATAAAAAGAGAGATGAATAAATATATTAAAAATTCAGTAATAACTAGGTATTACTAAATAAATGAATGAATAAAGAGATAAATTAATAAATAGATTTTAAACTAAGAAAGAAAGAAAATTACTAATTTACTATGGACTTACTTGTCTGCAAGGACCCCAAAGAAGATAGATCCAACCATATAACCAAAGTAAAACACAGATTGAGCGTAGTCGGGCAAGTTTTTCTTTTCACAAACTAGATCCCACTGCAAAGACAACATTTTGAAATAAAATTTGAAATAAAATGATAATAATTGGGCTCCATAATTATGTAACAGAGTTTGTCCGAGATCGTTGCATACATGGCCAGAAAATGTTTGATTTTTGTCTTCTTATTGATTCTTTTTGTTTGTTCTGGGGACACAGCCGTTATAGCCCATGCACATGATTCAAAATGTGATATAATATACAAAGCCTAAACGGTCTTAAGAACTCATTGCAACCTTTTCACCAGGGTACGTGTTCCAAGCGAATAATCATCAGGATCATTTTTTAAATTTATTTATCATGCCACACAATATTGAAGGCACTATAAAATGGTCTTAAAAGTATTCAATCCTTAATGGCGGGGTTAAAATGAGGGAGGTCATTCTGTTCTTCTGAGGCAAGCATGGCGAGGCTGCTGCTTTCTAAGCTAAATTACATGCAGATAATAAGATGTAAAAAAAAAGAGAACTGACATCTTGTATGATGGATGATTTCAGCTCACTCTTATCGTGTTCCCAACCATCTTGGCACGGCAAAGTCTCGGCGGTACCATTCATCGACGAGTCGTATGATGGGTCAAAATCCACGCCTTTGTGCCAGAGACAGAAAGAAAGAATTATTTATTCATTCATGTATATATTTATTTATTTATTTGATATGTACTTATTCATTTTTGTATTTACTTATTTATTTATTCATGATATTTATTTACTTACCGGTAACTATTTATTCATTTTCAATTTATGTATTTACTTATTTATTTGTTCATGATATTTATTTAATACTTACCGGTAACTATTTATTCATTTTCAATATTTATTCATTTATTCATTTTTTCATTTTTTCGATCATTAAAGTAGTTCGAAGTTAAAAGATTGACACCAGAAGATTGTGCTATTGCTTTTAAAGTAGTTAGACATTCCATAATTAATGAAACGAATGAAAAATTTTAAAGCCAATAAATAATAAAGCTATATTCCAAGACCTGTTTCGAGCGTTATACTGTGCTTTTATTGTGTATATGTATCATGTGTATGTGTATATAATTATGTGGCCGGCATTTATTTATGTAAAATAATTGTTATACTTCAATTTTTTTTTTTTTACTTTTACCTGTGATGTTATACATATAGCATTGATCGTAGACGAGATCCCCGTCGTCCTCGTAACTGACTGGGATACTACCATTCTTCTTCGCCTCCTCGCACTCCTCAACAGACAAATTCCACTCAGTGCAGTTCTCATTCTCCCAGCTTTCGGCCTGGTTTGTATAATGATAAAATAATGATAAAATTCTTGGTTTATATTATAGTTATATCGACTGCTACGAGAGGACTAGCTGTTTCTATACGCTCAAGGGATTCAACTATCCCGCGAGCCAGTATAGAAACAGCTAGTCCTCGAGTATTAAAGCAGTCGATATGACTTTTATATGCCGAATTAAAACAAAAATCTACCAAGAATTCTTACCTTAGCCTTTTAGTGAGTAAAAATTTGTTAAAACATCACAGAAAATCTGAAACACTGTCTGTTAATCTTCGCTTAAAAAATGAGTGAAATTTTCAATCATTTGGGAATCGCAGACAAAAAGCACTGTATGGCGTCCGCGCTCGCACAAAGACAATTTTAACACGTAAACCAATGGGGATCGCAGTGAACCAATGGGGATCACAGGATAATGAGGATGAGGGTAGAAACTTTTAACTAGGCTCTTGGGCTATTGCTATGCCCTGTGAGTGGGGCATGGCTTGAAATCACGACTCCAATTTCGACCAATCAGATGGCTAGATTTCTAAAGTGAGGTATATAAAGCGCTTTACACACCGACGATGTCTGTCACAGACAGGGCTTGAAGCCCTTTAATACAGAATCACCCCGGTCATTCAGGCTTGCCCACGTACAAATGTCTGCACAATCTCCACTCCCGGGGAGCATTTTAGCGAGGCGCCATTTTACATACGCTCACAATGCCGAACAAACTACAATGACTTTGCATCCTACCGGATATATCCATTTAACACCTCCCGGGTGGAGACTGGCGAATGTGGATTAATGTCTTGCCAAAGGATGTTAGTGTCGGGTTGGGTTTCGAACCCTCAACCCTTGGATTGGGTTTAATCTAGTGGCGTAGCCTTAGAAATTCGAGGAGGGTGAGCAGCCCCCGGATATTCTGGCAACCACCACCTGAAATTCTGGATTCGGCAGCGATGTGCTCAAAATAATATGCTCTTAGTCTGAGCAGAGAGGTGGTGAAATATCAACATATTCGGTTAGCAGCCCGTGCCTGAATATCCATATTTGGGCAGTGAGAACCCCGAATTGTCTAATTCTTGACAGGAGGTGACCGACCGTGGAGCGGTTGTTAATACTTCTATTAATATCATAATCTTCATAATCAACATCATTTTCACAAAACTTATCATTCTTCGTACACTTGTTATTTTTCTTGTTCTTTATCTTTTTCCATTTTCCTTATTTGTTTCCATGACATTTTTCAGCACTTTTTTCCATCTCTCTCTGGGCTTTTATTTCTATTATCTTTAAATATCCGTAAAGCGCTTAGAGACGGTATTTCGTATTAAGCGTTATATAATTCCAGATTATTATTATTATCATTATCTTTCAGTTTCTCAATTTATCTATATATTTTCCTATTCCATTTTATTCTAATCAAAAACATTTTCCTTTTCTCCTTACCGTACACCAATGAGCTGTGGTCCCAGCTATAAAAACCTGTGTCATGGAGTGAAATGCGGTGGTAGCTGCCATCAAACATACGACCAGATAAACGCGTCTCTGATAGGGGCCGAATGAGCCCAGCTCACCAAGAATATCGTCGAAACGCATCCTAAATGATGATCACTATCAAACAAACAAACGGACAAAAGACAAAATATACTTTCATAGGGATTCAACTCTCAAGACAGATCCAACGAAGTATATCCCCCCTCTCCTCGAATAAAAAATGGGGAATAAAAGGGGGAAAGCAAGAGAACAAGAAGAAGAAGATCGAAGAAGAACAAGGCTAATACACTCTTTCAATTTCCTACCCTAAAACAAAATTACCACTAAGACAACTGCCCCTTGCCCCGTTCCCTCACCCTTCTACAGAAAAAGGCTATATTCGCGTTGTCATTTTTCGTTCCCGCCCCAACCCTGACACCGCGGGCTTCATCGACTATTAAACACCCTGCACCCCCATCCCCCTCCCACCTGTTGGTCTCGTGGGCTGTTCTTCTCCTGGGATACTCCAAGTTACCGACGGACACACTGGAGGATTTAAAGGGGGTGCACCCCCCATTCATAGCTTAATAGTGATTAAATTATGACGTGCACCAGAGCGTGACCTCTATACGTATTTTTGTGCCACCCCCCATTTTTACTTTCTAATGCTAGACCCAGGATGCACATGAAGATGTAGACACTTATTATCTTTTTCTTTTTTTTGCTCGTGAGTCATTTTTTGGTTTTTCACCCTCCCCTTTCCAAAGTTCCTGGTTCCGCCCGATGTCAGAGCTCATGTACAAACCAAATACAAATTTCAACAAAACAAACAAAAATGAAGATATTGCCTATATATATCTCAACATTGTTTACTGATGACTACGTGATACCAATGGCCAACAACATGCCCTTAAATGAACCCAAGTTTTTGTTGAATCCAGTGGTAGGTATCATTACTAATTCTGTGTAAGCATCATAATTAAAAAAAATTGCAAAAAGGGGTAATAACATTTTGGGTGTTTTTCGCGAATTTGAAAATATATATATATATATTTGTTTAGATATGAGAATAGAGACTTATAGAGGTACATTGTGTAATCGCTTTTTTGTTTGTTTGTTTGTTTGTTTTTGAATTTTGAAAAAGCTAGAAATTTGTTGGAAAGGGTCATATTTTTACGATGTTCGCAAACATGTGATGCATACTTACAATTCTTTTATGAAATTAGGGTGCTTTTTTGTGAATGTGTATAGGATAAGCCCAAAATCGGTCTATCTTTAAATTCTATTTCATACCAGCTTTTTAGCAGGAAGAGGTCATATTTTATGGAAACGTTTGTGAAAGTATGCAAAATACTATAGGGGGCCATTTTTGACCCCTCTGACGATCATGTGGTGTGCATTTGATACTGAAGTGACACCATCGAGTCGTTTAACTGATAATTATTATCTACTTGACCGGTTTAGAGGATTCTCAAGAGCATTTTGAATGATGCCGACCTGTGGCGGATCAAGGATTCTCTTGCAGCTAGGGAGGGGGTACAAGTCAGAAGAAAACAATTCTGACAATCAAATAAGATAATAAGATAAATAGGATAATGATCTAATGGACAGCACCATCATGACCATTGCTGCATAAAATTAATGTATTGAATAATTACATAACTTTGATGAGCACCTATCCAGTATTAATGTCTGTGTTTTTGTAATAATAAATTTGGCATAAAATGATCTTTGCTCATTATTTTGCAGTTTACGAAATGGATTATTGGATTCAAAGGACATCGGATTAAATCTAGATAACGCAGAAGTATAATTATTATCTTCTTTTGCAATGTCGCTGACTCGGACATTGATTCCACCTGATCTGACCCATCAACGGAGGGGTCAGGAACCCCCCCCCCAAAAAAAAAATCGCTTTGAAAGAGAGATAAAAAGTGGTTCATGCTGATTAGACAAATAATGCCGCTCCCCCCCCCTCACCCCCTCTTTCTCTCACTCTCTAAAAGCCCCTCCTGGATTTCCAAATTTATATTCCGATGGGGAATGTAATTTTTTTTTTTTAATCAAGTTAATAATAAGATCCAAACATCTGGCCTCAATACAGGGTGTCCCCGAGAAAAGGAAAACCAGATTGATGGATAAATTACTTGATAATCCCAGTTACTTTTTGATTAATGTACACATCGTTATAAAGCTCACTTTATCTTTTGTAATATGAACATTATCAATAAAATTACTCATTATTGATTACAGACATACATGTTGAACAACTGGGGGGTGTTTCACAAAGATCCTAAGTTGAACTTATCTCTAAGTTGGACTTTAAAATTATGGAAAGCCGTTAGCATCTTTGAAAATATTTTGTAAAAGTTTTTTTTTAAAGGCATAAAATGTTGATTCAAATCATTCATATTTTCTATTATCAAGGAGATTTCATGTTCTTGATGTGGAATTTATGAACATTCTAAAATACTTGAATTTTAGCTTTTGAATATATTTTATTTGAAGGCTACAAATGGCTCTCCATAATTTTTAAGTCCAACTTAGAGTTAAGTTCGACTTAGGATCTTTGTGAAACACCCCCCAGGGCTTCTGACACTGCCCTTCCAAACTGTCTGAAACCCGTCATGCGTGATTTACTATCATCTTAGTAATGTCATATCGAAGAAGATTAGAAGAAACAGTTAGCTTTCCAACTATGTACACAATTAATACGGAGGAAAAATGAATTTGTAAATAATTTACCAATAAAGTTCGATTTTCTTTTTCCAGGGCCATCCTGTACAACCAAACAAGAAAAAGCTAGAATTAATGCCTCAGCTACAAAATTGTATAATCAGCTAAATATTTTTCTATTCTTTTCGACGGGACGAAAGTATAGTGACTTTTGACTTTTGATCATGTTCTCATTCGGCGCCGATGCAGGGTAATTTCTATCATGTTCAAGCATAATGACCCAGAAATCTTGCCCCGATAGGTTATACACCACGAGAAGAAGCAAAATCACTTGTCTCAGCTTTTACATTCTATTGAGAAGGCCCTAATCAGGCAATAATATAATATGTACATTCAAATGTCTACAAAAAAAATATTGAGAAATTATGATGCAATCAAACCATTCTAGAAATTTTCATTCAAGAAGTTATGGCGACTGGCTTTGTTCGAACTCGGGTAATTTATGGAGTATTATTACCAAGGGTACATGGTTAGGGTTAAAAGGCATGCTACTCCTGGCATATCACGACAAATTCAATGTCTTGCTCAGCTATAAAATGATTTAATCAGCTAATAATAAAACACGTCTTTCACAAAGTTTGAGAGACAATGATGCAATCAAATCATTTTGCGCTCAATTATATACAGCTATAAAGAAAAAAATTGACGTTATTGTCGTGATTAGGCCTATAATGTGATCAAAGGCCATTATTCATGTTACAACAGTAAAATCCGGACATGTTGCCTCGTTACGTGGATTATATTACCACAATCAAACTTAATGTCACGTTATTAAGGATATAATTATAATCAACTAATAATAAAAACAAGTAGATAAAAGTTTAAACTATTTCGCTTTTATAGGTATGAGTCGCATCGCCAAAACGACATCGAATTCTTTGCCATTAGATGTAATTGTATAAAGTTCGGTCTGTGCCGGGGTCTGCTGTCGGTCTAGGACCGGTCTCGTTGGTGGGACTATTACGACAGTAGGCCTACAACTTTCCCCAGTAAATACCACAAGAAAGTTGAATGCCTCAGCTTAAATTCAAGATGGTGTAGCTAGCTAAGGGTTTGTTAAAATTTCGATGAAAGCTTGGGAAAGTTTTCATTTTGTATTTTCAAATCCCACTTTAATTTTCCCGTATTCAAATTGTCCAAAAGTGGATTATTTCGGACTGTAACGATGGGGCGTGATTTGATAAACCAAAGATGAAGATCAAGGCATCTTGATGCGACATGTCCTTTAAAACTAAAACATACCGTCTTAACTACAATGAAAGTACTTCAGTAAAAAGAAGGAGAAGAAGAACAAGAAGAAGAAGAAGAAGATAGAAAAGGAGGAGGAGAGAGAGAGGGGGAGGAAAGGAAGAAGAAGAGGTAAAAAGAAGAAGAGGAAGAACAAGGAGGAGGAGGAGGAGGAGGAGGAGGAGGAGGAGGAGGAGGAGGAGGAGGAGGAGGAGGAGGAAAGGAATAAGAATAGGAAGAAAAATAAGATGTTGAAGAAGAAAATATATTAGAGAGAGAGAAAGATCGAAATTAGCAACTTCCCGAAATCCCCATATTCCATATTGATAATCAACATTCTTATTTCTTATTCTTTACTCAATCGTTTTGATGAGCTAGATGATCGTCCGCCTAATAATGCTAGACCCCCCAAAAAAAAAGCATCAGCTTGATAGAATTGAAACAATATGACAAAATCATTCTGAAGTTGCAGAAGCAGAAGACACGCATTATATAAATATGTCGCATACAGTATGACAAACTTATAAGCGTACGGTTCCTGAAAAAGTAATATCTGAAAAAATAGCAGGAAACACAGTTTTGTA
Source organism: Mesocentrotus franciscanus (assembly GCA_037976565.1). Classification (NCBI taxonomy): domain Eukaryota; kingdom Metazoa; phylum Echinodermata; class Echinoidea; order Camarodonta; family Strongylocentrotidae; genus Mesocentrotus; species Mesocentrotus franciscanus. The sequence continues at coordinate 18,357,390 of CP137671.1, read as the reverse complement.
ATAACAAATTCTGCGGAAATATACACGAGGCGTTAAATGTTGAAAGTAATGAAAGATTGGAATTGAGAAAATAATAAATCAAATACAAAGCATTTAATTATTTTCATAGCCTAGATTTAAAAGTATGGATAATCAAATACATAATTTCAAATGCGAATTTCTACTAACAAGCAACCATCGACCAAACTTCCCACTTTCGTTTAAAACTGTGGTTATTAAAGAACTTTTTTCCAGAAATTAAATTGTCCACCCTCCACCACCTCCAGTCAAAACTCTTCTTTGGAGTATTTAGGAGGAACTGAATCCAAGATCCAAGATCCAAGATCCAATATTGAAATTGAGAAATATTGAGAGACATTTTGGGGGGTTATAAACTTACCTGATTTTACAGGTTTCTGCAGCTCGAAATTGAGTAGGTCAGTAAATGCACAGCGGGCGAGTCCGACAGTAATATGTATACGCTCAAATCATGGCAATATAGCAGGGATTATCAGCATAAAGATTCAAAGTTCACCGGATTAGATCCCGACTATGTTGATTTACTTCCGTTTACTCTACCCCAACTCTAGTTCAAAGTGGTCGGACCTAAGGCGGGATCTGTAAAAGGTATCGGCGGATGGGGCCGCGACACCCCCTCCTGCCAAACCCGAAAAGAAAATAATTGTTGGTGCCGAAGGGTTGGCGCCGGGACATAAGGAGGTACAAGTCTCAACAGTTTAACTGTTGAGACTTGTACCATTTACAGTTTCATTCTAAAAAAAGAAGATTTCAACTTTAAGGTGGAGGCATATTTTGGCAAATCATAGGGGAGCACTTGATCGCCCCTTGCCCTCTCCCTGGTAAATCTTCCTCTGTATGTTTTGGGGAAATATACCCTTTCCCCCTCCTCTCGAGAGAGGACCGGCAAGAGTTAAAAACTTCATATTCCAATTGGGGAAAAGATTATTTCTGGGAAAAAAAACGTGAAACATAATTATATTGAATTTTTTTTATCGCGCAAGATGCTGAAGGTGCTCCAAAATCATCCCGGCTCTAGCAATAATAATTATGCTACCGTTTTTGTTGCTCACAACATTCAAGGAATTCCTTCCAGGGGCGGATCCAGCAGGCGGCAAGGGAGGGGGCCTAAAAAGGGGCCCACTTCGTGCGAAAATTTGAAAATCGTGCCGGTCGATTTTTCGCTCAGGGGTAGGTAGTGAGCAAAAAAAAATTGGCACCCGAATTTTTTTTTTCCCTCTGGGAAGGGTAATTTTGTCCCCACCGCCACCCCCCCTTGGGCGCCAGGGGTAGTGAGCACAATTTTTTTTTTTGGCACCCAAAATTTTTTTTGCCCTACGGGAAGGGTGATTTTTTTTTCCACCGCCACCCCCCTTAATGGGCGCCAGGGGAGGGGGCCCATCTTCTTTTTTTCAAAAAAAGGGTGTTTTTACCTGTTTTTTTCCTAGGGGAGGGGGTCCGCCACTGATTCCTTCCCACCTTTCTTTAAAAACCTAGGTGGAGAGTGTCAAATGTACATTATTATCTTGCCATAGGACACCAAAGCCACACCGAGGCTTGAAAACGTGACCTTCGAATCTCCAGCAAAAATATTGTTTAAACCCGTGACTCGACTGCAACACATTTATAATCGCACCGGGCAACCCCCTTGTTTTTTCTGACTATCCCCGTATTTGCCATTGTGAATCTCTCCTTCTTTTGACCTTCACAAGTTCACAACTTCGACGAGAGTAAGGGGTACGTGCCCGGGGGCGAATTTTTTTATTCCCAAACAGGTTTATAATTTAAAGAGGTCAAAAATATTCGCCCGGGGGTACTCACATAATTATTAAGACATACGGGGGTACGTGTGCCGCTCTAATGGGTCACTTTTTCACAAAAACTCCCTTAAAAATCTCCCCAAATGACTTGAGCGTCACACCCCCGTCCAAACCAAATCTGAGTACCCCCCTGGCGGGATCGAGGCGTTATTTTTTCTGCGGCACAGATTAGGGTTAGGTGCGTGTTCAACCATGTTGAGCCTATGGGAAAGTTTAGGGATAGGGTTAGGGTTAGGGTTAGGGTTAGGGTTAAATCAAGACCTCTTTTTTTTTTTAAAGCCCCAATCTGTGCCGCAGAAGAAAATGACGCGGGAGGGGGTTCAGATTTAGAATGCTGTCCGAAATGTCGGAGCCACTGGCTAGCAAAAAAGTAAAGAAAACAAACAAAAAAACAAAGAATATTAAATAACAAACAGAATTTGTCAACTCAGCCATTATTAAAGGGTTGAGAAACCTTTATTCACAAGACAAATAAAATGATAACAAATTGTTTGTTTGTTTAGTTAGTTGCCGTTTGGTTGTTTGGTTTGTTGGTTGGTTGGTTAGTTCATTTTTTTATTGTTTTATTATTTTTTAAGACAATTAATTCTGAACAAGGCGGGGGAGAAGATGTGGTGTCGGAACTGAGCTGTAGAAAACGATATGCAAATGAAAAAAAACCCGGAGGAGCTCATTAAAATTTCTAACCCGACAATTAAGGGTTGAGAAACCTTTACCCACAAGACAACAGAAATAAAAGGATTATTATTTGGATGTTTTTATTTTTTTTGTCTTCTAATATTTCTTTGTTTCATTTTGTTTTCCTTCAGCTTTTTCTGTTGGTTAAGTTGGTTGGTCAGTCGGTCGGTTATTCATTGTTTGTTTGTTTGGGGTTTGTTTTTAAGTCAATTAAAGATCTTTTTTCAGAGAACTTCAGGTTTCGCTTTCAAGAGGAGAAAAACGAATTTAATCATCTTCCAAAGTGCATGTACAGCAACCAAGGAAGTTAGAATGATGAAATTACTCCATCATAACTAGGTCTACTTTTTTTTTTTTCTTCTTAGCAACACCATAAATTATTAAAGCGATCATAACAAGGTAGCGTACGAAGGTGCTAGGCTGGCGAGGCTGGCGGCCTCATGAATAAACATGATTATATGACGTCACGAACGTCATCGCACTTAATGGTCCGCGCCACGCCTACTCTAGATCCCAGCTTGAGGGGGTGCTAGGCTGAATGGAGAGGGTGCTAGGCTGGATGTAGTTAGTGCAAGTTTAAATGAAATCATGCTAAGAGATAGATGGAGTTAATTGATGTATATTTCTAAGGCTAAATGGACTCATGGAGGGGGTGCTAGGCTGGATGGATGGGGTGCTAGGCTGGATGTAGTTATTAGTGCATGTTAAAATGAAATCATGCTAGGAGATGGAGATGGAGTTAATTAATGTACGTTTCTAAGGCTCAATGGAGAGGTGCTAGGCTTGATGGAGGGGGTGCTAGGCTGGACTTGTAGTTAGTGCAAGTTTAAATGAAATTAGATCGATAAATGGAGTTAACTAATGTACATTTCTAAGGCTAAACGGAAGGGGTGCTAGGCTGGATGGAGGGGGTGCTAGGCTGGACTTGTAGTTAGTGCAAGTTTAAATGAAATTAGATCGATAAATGGAGTTAACTAATGTACATTTCTAAGGCTAAACGGAAGGGGTGCTAGGCTGGATGGAGGGGGTGCTAGGCTGGATGTAGTTAGAGCATGTTTAAATGAAATCATGCTACGAGATAGATGGAGTTAATTAATGTACATTTCTAAGGCTCAACGGAAGGGTGCTAGGCTGGATGGAGGGGGTGGTAGGCTGGATGTAGTTCCTCTTCTTCTTCTTCTTCTTCTTTTTCTTCTGATTAAGTCTGCCTCCTTCAATTGATTGAAGATTCTTGCAAACTATATATGTGCGTTTAATGTGTGAACCGCAATTTACGTACATTCGAGTGCTACAGTGTATTTACATTATAATACATTTTATTTACAAATATTTACAAGCTCATGTATAGGATGGAGGAAGACTAGTTATAGTTATAGTTATAGTTATAATAGTGCAAGTTTAAATTAAATCATGCTAGCTATAATGGAGATAGGTAGAGTTAATGTACATTTCTTAATTAAGGCCCAATGCAGGTGCCGGTACTAGGCTGGATGGAGGGGTGCTAGGCTGAACGGAGTTTTTTTTTTTTTTTTTTTTTATGGTCAGTTTTTATTCTTTTCTCTCTTGAAAAAATTATAATCATAGTACAAATTACAATCATCATATGTAACGCTCACTGCAAATGTGATGACATTATAAATCAGTATAAATTTTGTCTTACAAACGGCTTCAAAAGAAACTTACATAGTTAGTTCCTATACATCATTTTTGAAACAAAAATTCATATTTTCAAAGAAAACATATGCAGTTGTATAATCCAAAAATTTTGTTTTAACAATGTAGCAACTTATACTTCTTTTATACTGTTGTCCTGAGAGAAAAGTTTCTCTTTTGTTAACCCTCCCTACCCGACCTCTCCCTTATCCTTATCCCCTCCCCCCTCTTAACCGGTGGACGACTGGCTCTGGGTTCCAATTGTTTGTCTAATACTCAGGTTTTCCCATTTAGAAAAATGAATAGTGAGAGTTCCCTCATTGCTGCCAATTTCCTTTCTTCTACTTTATCCCTATTATACTATTCTTTATTTCATTAAAAGAGGGTGGTTTTTAAGTTCTCTATTTCTATAAATCAGATATTTAACAAGAATTAAAACATGATTCATTAATTGATATTTTCCTTTATTTCTCTCCTCTTTCCCATACAGAATTTCCTCCAAACTACAGTTATGTATTTCAAAGTCTAAAAATCTCGTGCACATTCCCCACACTGATTGTGCAAATTCACAAGTATAGAATAAATGTTTATATGTTTCTTCATCTTTTTCGCAAAATGAGCATAAGTTAGTCGAGACAAGACCAAAACGGAAGAGGTGATGGTTTGTATATAATATATTATGTATAAGTTTGAACTGAAACTCTCTTAATCGACTGTTAAGTGTACACTGTCTTAGTCTTAAAAATATGTTTTCTATTTCCTTACAGGAAAAACCATAGTTCCTTCCAATTCTCTCAAAAACCAAAGGTTTAAAATCATCTTTCTTTATTAATTGTACATAAATTTGTTTTGATTTTAGATCAGCTATATTAGTTGTTTTCTTCCCCAAAGTGAAATCAGTTCCAGAATTATTTTTTCTTCTCCCTTTCTAAAATTATTTTTCCAACAAACTGGTAAACAGGCATAAAAGTGCTTGATCTTTTCAATTTCATTTACTTCAACACCTAAATCGATAAAATGCCTGTCACATTTTAGTTTACCATCGTTTTCCAAAATATGTTTTAATTTGTAAATTCCTTTGTCATACAACCTCTTATCGTATATACAACTTCCTTTATATCGAATAAGTTTATTATTAAAAATTACCACATCACCAATGTCTATACTCCTTATATGTCTCGTATTCACCCAATCTTCTAATAAATCCATATAAAATTGTGGAGCTGTGACTTTTAATAAACTTGGTATATAGTCACATGAAAATATCAAATCTCCACCCACGTGTTCAGTGACAAAGTTAAAATATTGTTTCCATTTCATGTCTTCATCTTTGTTTAGAAGTTTTTGAATCCACATAATTCGCTGCGATTTAACTTGTGCAGAAAAATTTAACATCTTTAACCCCCCTTGCTTATAGTCTAAAAACATGTTTTTTTTTTATTGATTTTATCTGTTTTCCTTTCCATATGAAATCAAAAGTTAATTCATCCAGTGAATCATAAACCCATTTTGGAACAGGAGTAAGTGACGCCCGATAAAGAACTTTAGAATAAATGTGCACCTTCAATAGTTGAATCTTACCCATAAGTGTTAAATTCCTTTGCTTCCAAAAATTTAAAAGTGTTTTTATTTTACTTAAGATTTCTTTATAATTTAGATCTTCTTTCTTGTGTTCATCGAGGAAAAGAAAATCCCTAAAACCTTAAGAAAGTCAACTATTTCGCCAAAAGCAAAATCACAATCTAAACGTTGACATAAACCTAACCTTAATATTTTAGTCTTGTCGTTGTTTATTTTCAGTCCAGAAATTTTTCGAAATCTGCAAATAATACTTTTAACCTATTAATTGATTTTTATTGCGAACAAAAATTGTCATATCATCCGCATAAAGTACTAGTTTAGTTTCCTTATCTCCAAAATTAATTCCGTCCACCAATTTATCTATTCGTAATTTGTGTGCCATTACTTCAATACACAAGATAAAGAGGTACGGAGAAAGAGGGTCTCCCTGTCTTACTCCCCTTTCTACTTTGAAATAACCAGTGGACCCTCCTTCATTTAATACACAACTTAGAGTGTTCATGTATAAAACTTTAACCCACTTGGAGTTGGAGGAGCTGATCGATGCTCGATAGATTGTCTCTGAACGATTTCTTTTTGCAATTCAATCAAATCATACAAAATAACCAATTGATTTCCTATCAAGTTCATTACACAACAGGTAGAAGATAAATTTGAATTAGAATACAATTAATGAATCAAAGTCTGTGACTGCGTTATTTAGATATCCAATACTACTGGTAAGCAGCATTACCTCTTCAGCCATTTTGCCCCCCCCCCTGCCATACCCTCTACCTCACAGTAACAAAACTAATAATAACTTTACAACATAAGTATATTATCAATCATTTGCAAATCCTGATTCCCAAGACACAAAATTACTAAAACACAGCGGATGAAAAGTACATGCAGCATATTCAGATGGAAATTTGAGTTGATTAATTAATACCTAATATGTTTCATTTTGTAGAAGTTCAGTCAGTGTTCTCGCTCCAGCATTGCACGAGCCTACAGGCGCGGATCAAGGATTTCTTATGGGGGGGGGGGCCCAAATTTGAAATTATGCGAGCCAAATATTGGTACGTAATGGTGACCAGCAGTGTCGTAATGAGCAAAACCGTTGGGGGAGCAGACCAAAAAAAAATCCGCATCTCTTCCAGGCCCCGCTGAACGTTTTTCAAAGTGGGTGGGGAGGCTAAAGTATTTACGATTAGGTAGAGCGTAGCGTAAATTGGCGTTGGGTCAAGGGGCGGAGCCCCGGAAGCTCAGGGGGTATGGGCATTTAATTACGGTTAGATGAGCATATTTTTATACCTTATTCATGACACTGGCAGGTCACTAATGGCATGGGGTCAGGGGCTGAGCCCCTGAAACTCAGGGATTTGAGGCCTTTATAAAGGTCAGATAAGCATTCAGGAGGCCTAAGGCGGGCTGAATGCTTATCTGACTTTATAAAGGCCTCAAATCCCTGAGTTTCAGGGCTCAGCCCCTGACCTTATTGTGACCTGCCAGTCATAATAAGGTAAGTCGAGGTGGAGCCCACAGAAGCTCAGGGGTTTTAGGCATTAAATTAATTACCGTCAGATGAGCATCTAGGGGCCCGACTTAGGGCCTGCCTAAGATGGGGTCCAGGGGGCAGAGCCCCTGGAAGCTCAGGGTTTTAGGCATTTAATTACGGTCAGATGAACATATTTTGATACCTTATTTGTGACACTGGCAGGACACTCACTGGCGAGAGGTCCAGGGAGCCCCCAGAAGCTCAGGGGTTTTAGGTAATAAATTACGGTCAAGTGAGCATCCAGGGGCCCGCATAAAGGCCCCTGGTAGGGTCGAGGGGGCGGGGCCCCCGGAAGCTCAGGGGTTTTAGGCATTTAATCACGGTCAGATGAGCATATTCTGATACTTCATTATTTTGTGACACTGGCAGGTCACTATTCTTTCTTTCTTTCTCTCTTTCTTTCTATTTATCTTTAGTATACTTTTTCAATAAAAGTTGGGGCTCGCGGGCCCTGACATGTTGGCCTCTAAATAAGCATATTTCTTGCCTGGCTGTAAATTTAGGAATTGTCATTTTCCAACAAACGCATAAAAAAGTATAATTTACTAAAAGTGAGGGCAAGGGCCTTTTGCCCCCGATCAACAACTTGTTGGCGGGAAAATTGCAACTGATATCCCCCTTCTATTCTTTTCTTCTTCCTCTTTTTTTCCTTCCCTTTATCTCCTCTTTTCGTTTTTTCTTTCCCTTTCCTTCCTAATTCTCTCTTATTTTTTGATGGGGATTAACATCCTGGGAGGCAAGGCCCTTTCCTTTCGCCCCCCCCGATTTCCTTCTTTTTCCCCTTTTCCTTTTCTTCTTCCTCTTCTTTCTGTCCCTTTCTCTCCTCTTTCCCTTTCCCTTCTTTTCCTTCTCTCTCTCTCTCTCTTTTTTTTTTTGGCGGGGGCAAGGCTCGCTCGGCCTCCCCCTTGATCCGCGCCTGCAAGCCTATATAACCAAAAGATTATATGGAACTGTAAATGACTTCATAATATGAATTTATAGAATTAGTGATAATTATATATGATTCTATTGATAATGATATGTAAAATTAACAAATAACAGAATTGCAAAAAGAAATCGGTCGGATCGAGACAATCGAGCATCGATCAGTTCCTCCAACTCCGTTCAGCCTAGCACCCCTCCATCCAGCCTAGCACCGGCCCCTGCATTGAGCCTTAAGAAATGTACATTAACTCCATCTATCTCCATTATGCTAGCATGATTTAATTTAAACTTGCACTATAACTACATCCAGCCTAGCACCCCCTCCATTGAGCCTTAGAAATGTACATCAATTAACTCCATTTATCTCCAAGCATGATTTCATTTAAACTTGCACTAACTACATCCAGCCTAGCACCCCCTCCATTGAGCCTTAGAAATTTACATCAATTAACTCCATCTATCGATCTCCTAGCATGATTTCATTTAAACGTGCATTAACTACATCCAGCCTAGCACCCCCTCCATCCAGCCTAGCACCCCTTCCGTTTAGCCTTAAAAATGTACATTAATTAACTCCATTTATCGATCTAATTTCCATCTATCGATCTCCTAGCATGATTTCATTTAAACTTGCACTAACTACATCCAGCCTAGCACCCCTCCATCAATTAGCCTAGCACCCCTCCATTGGGCCTTAGAAATGCACATTAATTAACTCCGTCTATCTCCTAGCATGATTTCATTTAATAACGTGCACTAACTACATCCAGCCTAGCACCCCATCCATCCAGCCTAGCACCCCTTACATTGAGCCTTAGAAATGTACATGAAATATTAACTCCATTTCTCGATCTCCTACTCCTAGCATGATTTCATTTATATGTGCACTAACTACATCCAGCCTAGCACCCCCTCCATCCAGCCTAGCACCCTTCCATTGAGCCAGGGGCGGCCGAGCGACTTCCAAAGTGGGGGGCACCAAGAAAAAAGGGCACTTTCTGGAAAAAAGGGCACCTACAAAGGGAAATCTCAAAGCGAAATTATACAATTGTTTAGACATTGGTATATACCCCTACATTGTGATTACATTATCAGGAATTATTTCAATATTTGTTTCACTTTATACACCATACAAGATATTGCTTAAGCATCATACTTTGCAGTTTGGTGTGATGGTCTTAAAATTTATTTGGGAGCGAGCGAAGCGAGCGAGGAAAAAATTTAAGATTTGTGAGGTCGCAGTGCGAAAAATTATATCTTATAAAGAGGAAAACCCAATCCTGATGGGGTTATAAGCACATTCTCATAACGGAAGACTGAAAAGACCCTTGTTAAGTAACATAAGTATATCATCTATAGATGCATGCGAGCGTAGCGAGCGAGCTTTGGGAAATTGCTCTTAGTCGCTTGAAATTAGGGGCGCGTTTAATGATGAGAGGAAAAGAGAACACTTATCAGAACAGAAAAGGAGCATGTGTCAAAGTACAAGAGTAATTATCAGAGATGAAAATGGGGCACTTCTTACACCCTCAAAAACAGGCACTCACCAGGGATGAAAAAAGTCAGTCAAGAGAATAGGAAATGGGCATTTGTCGACGGGAAATGGGCCCCATCAGATTTTGATAGGGGCATTTATAAGAGGTGAAAAGGGGCATTCATGAAAAGGGGATAGCTCCCTTATTAGAAGGGAAAAGGGGCACGTATCATTGTTAAAAGGGAAATTATCAGGGGCAGGGGGCACTTATAATAAAGGTAAATATGCATTAGTTGAAAGAAAATGGGCGCCGATCAAATTTTAAAGGGGGCATTTATCGGAGGTGAGGGGGCACTTATCTGAAGTGCAAAGGAGAATTTTCTCGTACTTGAAAAGGGTCATTTACAAGAGAAGGGGCACTTATGAGAAGGGGAAGGGGCTCTTTTTTTAACAGGGTACTTATCATTGAGAAAAGGGGCACATGTGAAAATATAACTTAGGTGCGTTATCCGAGTTAAAATGGGGGTAGTTATTAAAAGGTAAATGGGGTACTTAATTCTTACAAAGGAAAAGGGGCACTTGTCAAAGTAAAAGAGGCACCTCTCAGATTTGAAAAGGGCAATTATCAAAGGTGAAGGGGCACTTATCATAAGTGAAAAGAGGCACTTCTCGTACCTGAAAAGGCACTTACTAGAGATTAAAAAGGGCACTTATGAGAATGAAAAATGGACACTTATTGCAAGGAAAATGGGAAATTGTCGAAGTAAAGGGGCACGTGTCCAAATAAAGGGGCACTTATCAGAGTTGAAAAGGAGAAGGGGCACTTTTACAAATTAATAAGGGCACTTGTGAAAGTAAAAGGGGCACTATTCCTATGTAAAAAGGGGCACTTTTTGGGTGCTTGAAAAAGTGGGAGGGCACTGTGCCCCTGCCCCCGGGAGGGCCGCCTCTGCATTGAGCCTTAGAATCTCTAAGTGTAAGCATGATTTTATTTAAACTTTTACTCGCAACAACTACATCCAGCCTAGCACCCTCTCCATTCAGCCTAGCACCCCCTCAAGCTAGGATCTAGAGTAGGCGTGGCGCGGACGAGTAAGTGCCAGCCTCGCCAGCCTAGCACCTTCGTACGCTACCTCATAACAAGCGAACCGAACATCCTTCAATTCACTGGAGCTCGGAGTCAGTAAATTTCTGGTACGTTCTTCTTCTTCTTCTTCCAGTATAGTACAGATCGCCGTTGCACTGTAATTTATCAACATGGATGTCAGAACAGTGCTGCTTGATTTTCGGGTGGAATCAGAGATACTTGGTAATTTGTGTAAGTAAAAACTTGGATCATATGATTATTTTACAGACGTCGGTTACAGCTCAGCAGCTAGGCGCTTTGGCTTTTGTATAATTGCACGTGCTACACACACACGCAAGGCACGCCAAGGCCTAAGCCCCGCCCAGTGGCTGGCGCGGCGACTCGTACCACCTAGTATGACTATGACTTATGAGTATGAGCGAGTGACCGATCCGATGGCGAAGCTTGCAAGATGAGCTTACATTACAGTAATACAGGCACAGTGTACTGTGTAGACCGAAAATTTCTGTCTCTTTCGTTCGTTAGCCTCTGATTTGGGTAGGGTCGGCTTCTCTCTTTAGAGACAGAAGCCGACCATAGGCGCTCCTGTGCAAACTCGGTAATACGGATCTGGCCACCAAATTCCGGCCAAACTTTTGGACTAAAATGTCACTTTATCGGACTCGTAATCATATCCGACTCGTAATCATATCCGATGCATTTATTTTTGAAAATTAGGTCTAGGCTAATATTACATCGGTTCCACTTACCAGATTGACTGTATGATGCATTTAAGGTTTTTTTTTCCCGGTTTTCCTCGTCGGAATTGAAGTCCGCTCCGTGTTGAAATTGTTACTGCGCATGCGCTGCAAAAATTTCAACCCGGAGCAGAGTTCAATTCCGACGAGGAAAATCGGGGAAAAAGACCCTTAAAGTTAGATTGATAGTAACATGCTTTTGTGCGGATAAAAATTATATAAAAATCAATAATTATGAATATAAAATATTCAGAAAATAGTATAAATTCTTCAAAGTTCATATAAAAGATTTTGTGAAATGTCATGCACGTAATATGATACAAATCATATAACCTGGGCAAAGGCATTGGGAAATCAAGTTTTGGGGGATAAAAAGGGAAATTAATGGGATTAAACTATATACGGTAAAGCAAGTGATAAATAGTGAGGACATGACGTCACAAACTGATAACCAAATTGGCAATTTGTGTAGTGATTTCCATTGCTCCATAGTTTTACATACTTTTTCAAAAATTCATAACTTTCTTATTAGTTATCCGATTTTGCTCAAACTTTTTTTGATTGTATTGTCTGATTTTTCTGCTTCTATTGAAAGTAGGTTATTTTTGGAGTGGACTTGTACTTAAACTTAATTCAGAGGAAATGTGTACATTCTCAGCTGCAGATCCAGGAATTTACAAAGGGGGCAAAGGCAGGGTCCCACCTTAGGACCCCTGGTGGGTTTCAGGGACAGTGCCCCTGCCAAGGGTCCAGGTAGCGCATCCCCTGGAAGCTCTCGAGTTTGAGCAATTCAGAACCTTTAAGATAGGCTATAAAAACTATTTAAATTGCACTGCCCCTATTGATAACTTTCGTTGGAAATCAACTCTCTCCGAGTAAAATCTTAGAGAACAAAGGGTTGTCTAGGGAACCACCTCTTTCTTTACGGATAATGTCCAGGGGCCTTTTCTGCTCTTTTTGAAAAGAGCACAAAGGAGCCCTCAGATTGACCATTCCATCTCATTTAGTAATACTAGTAGAAGAACAAGCCCTTTATACTGGACACAACATGGACGATGCCAAAGTTACTGAGTTTGAAACGCACTTCTGGTCAAGAAAGGTAAAATAATCCATGTGGATGAAAAGAATTAATCCTTCCCTGAAAAGGGACTCTGGCTATTCATTGCCACCTATCTTTGCACCAGTGATCTCAAGGCAGCAGACAGCAAGATATTGTGGGAACAATCAAAAGTCTGTATTGTACTTTTGTCTGCAGTCTTCGTAGGCATATACATGTACACTGTATGTCGAGCCAACTCATCAGAAATGTAATTTGTATGTAATCTTGTAAGTAAGAACTATGATCGAATTGGATGATCGAATCGGTGGTTTGGCTCCCAATATCGGTATCGGACCGGCAGATCGGGTGGGAAATCGGATGATTTTTTTTGTTTTATCTGCCTCCAAAAATTGCCCAAACTTGACAATTTCGAGCATTCTAAAACCCCAAATCACTCATACCTTGGATAATTCTGTCATTTTGAAGTTGTTGTAGTCCATGTTTAAAGGGACTCGGTAACATTGTTCAGATGAGAGAAAATGGTGCTAAGGTAGTGACTTCAATGCTAGATGTACAATTAAAGATACCCTTAACGTTTGAGTGAAAACAGACCATTTTTAATGATAAAAATTGGGAAAAACTGAATTGAATGATTCCTTAATTCTCCCAACAATATTATTATAATTTAATTAATTTTTGGTGAATGTAAATCGTCACAAAGCAATGAATTGGCTCTATTTACCATTACCGGTACAATTTACATGTACATATGTATGTAAGTGTTGAAAGATTTTTAAAAGCCAGTTTTATGTCTTATAGAAAACGGTTGGGAAAATTCAAAAATTGGTTGGAAGAATTTACTGTTAGGGTGTTGCACAGTGATGTCTTTAAAGAAAACCATAAATATCTTTGTGGTTTAAAAAAAAAATTCAGGATTTTTGGCATGTTAGAACTTAAAGGGTTAGTACAGTAGAAGGAATATGATAAGTAACATTTCATACATCAATTACGCAGTTTTTTCATTAACCTTCAACAATGTTACCGGTTCACTTTAAAGCTATTTTCATGCTGTTAAATGTCAAAAGTTGGTCTAAATGTAGAGGCACAACATGCGAGTCGCCATTTTGGATTATATAATGACATGAACAAATTATGTACCAGCAATAATGCCTGTATGCGTACAAAAAAGGGCTTCCATTTTACGAGTTTTGGGTAATCAAATACGAAAAAAAATTGCATAACTGGGATTATTTTGTCATTTGATGTTGTTGCAGACCATAATTGTTGATGCTTAATGCCTTTTCATGCCTCTGGAATTACATGCAAGTCACCATTGTGGATTATAATGACAATGGGAAAAAAATGTGTGCCTACTAAAAAGGCTCAAAAGATGCATACCTGGGATTATTTTGTTGTTTGCAGTTGTTGTGGACCATTTTTGTTGATGGTTAGTGCCTTTTCATGCCTCTGAAATTAAAAATTAGTCTGAAAGTAGAGTAAAAAAAATGGAGCTGCCATTTTGGATTATTATTTTAGGCTCTCCAAAATTAACATTGTTGGGAAAAAAACTAACAGCTTTGTAAAATTTTCTTTTTCAAAGTGTGCGGTTATACTATTTTTCCCTTTTTTATCCCAACTCTGGCAGGTCAGACAGGCTCAAAGATCAACGAACAGTTGATGGGTGTTCTCTCATCAGTAGGCCTTGGTGATAACATGCAGGTCCATTCCAGCGGAGAACAGTTTTTTATCTGCAGTTTCGGGCACGCAAGGTCAGTTTCAATTAACGCTACGGTTCGAAACCAGAACCGTTGTCAAACTCAATAGACTGAAGGGCTTGAGCCAAGTTGAACACAAACCGGATTAAAACAAAAATCATGTCCACCTGGTAACCAGAGGTCCAGTATAAAAGAGTTGTAAACAAGCTATGGTTTGTCATCATTTATATAAACCCACACAGTTTTATTATTTTAATGGACATTTGTGTGTATGACTGTGTAGGCTATAGTAGAATGTGTTTTAAAGCCCTTTATTAAAGAAAGAGCAGAATTTGTAAAAGTTTTGATGAAGGATTTCCATTAAATACCGACACCAGACAGGCAACAGACCAAACCCCTAATGGCCAAGAGATAGTTTATTTGGTGTTGGGGTGGAATCAGTTACAGCACTAGTTTGATTTGATTTTAATGTATGACATCATTGATATGTCATAAAGGCTCATTCATGTACATGTATGACTCTGCATGCTCACTTCTGCCCCTAGTGACAACAGCTGACCTCATGACCTTGAAGAAAAAGTTGACCTTTTGGTATGGATGCTTCTGACTGTTCAACATTTATTTGTCACTGTCCCAATCTTGAGACCTTAACCTCTCCTTGTGACCTTGACTAACTTGACCTTGACCTTTTGTTTTCAATGTCACTCTGATTCCATCGCTATCCAAAGTAATGCAATGTTCAGCAGTCACCATCCCTACCTCATGACCTCAAGCATTTGGTTTATGTTGCGGCACTCTGATTCCATGAATTTCCGTCCAAAAACCTATCTGTGTGCAATATTATGTTGTCAACATTATGCCATTTTGACGCTTATTTTGGTTGAGTTGTGCTGATCCTAATTCTGATTCCATCCCTTTTCCAATCAGGAGTGCAATGTTCAGCGGTCACCGCCCTGACCTTGTGACCTTGACCTTCCAGTACGACAGAAACGCCAAGCCATCGCCCATGAACGAGAATCTCCCTGTGCTGGACGAAGTTAGCATGGAAGCTTTGACGGAGGAGCTGAAGAAAGTGTTCAACCCAAAGAAATGTAAACTGTGAGTGGATTACAATGCCATTGTAAAGTATTTGTTGAGTAGGAGTAGTTTGCAGGCTCAAACCCTTGTCAGTCGCTGTACTTAAAAGTGTCTGCACTATGAGACTACATTACATATAGGCTCTGCACTATAGCTGCTCTTATTTGACACAGCCAGAGACTGACAGACTTAGGCTGAGCTCAAGGGTTTAGGAATTGTGGTAAAGTGTCAAATTAGAGTCTGTGCTTGCAGACTATTTGTTGAGGGCCTGTCCAGTTACAGTCCAAGAAGACAGACACCATAAGTCTTGTGGACCTTCTGACAGCTATTTAGATGGTTCACCAGACTGACCACCTACAAGACCAACATTGTCATTTGGTCAACCTCCAATTTGGAATATCGGTCAATGTGTGACGTCATTCATTAAGGCAAAAGGCGGCCTCCGTGACAGTGCACACTTGGCGCTTTGGTTTGTTGCTTATTTCTTGATTTTATATTCATATTGCTGACCCGTTTTATGAATTGAACAATTTATATTTTGAAGCTTGTGCATTAGTAATATTTGAAGGCATGTTTTTCGAACATTCTGTTAAAGGCTAAATCAGAACTGTAAGCCAAGTTGATAAGCATTCCATACATCTGTGACCATGTAAAACTGTTAAATAGTTGTCAAGGTTGCAATTTTGCTTGGAGGGTTTTCCGATTTTACCTTTCCAAAATTGACATAATTTCAATCTCATCATCTCTATACCTTGAATCTAAAACTGAAACAGGTTTCCAGAGATTTCGAGAGGCGCGGCCGTCGATCGGTACATCCCAACTGCAGACAGAAGGCTTGTAGAATACGACTTTGATGCTGCGACATTTGAAGCGGACTCTGAATATCAGAACGTCAAGATCATGCATTCACCGCAGTACGGCAATATGCTGATTCTCGATGACGATCCAAGTAAGTGGCATGCGATTTAGCTATAGAAAGCTAACAAATAGCTCCGTTAATAAAGATCGTTTTTCCCTTTTGCAGAGGTCTATTATTAGGAACCTCCCACCAAATGAGAAAACGGAAACTGGCTTTCAACAAATAGATTTTGAATGTTTAATTCCAGATATTAAGTTTCTAGAATCGAAAAGTATTTGTGCATTATTCAAAATTAATTGGACTGTTCTATCTGTTGATTTGAGAACATCTCCCTCCAAGGCATTATGAAAATAGTGCTAGATTTTCATTTCTTACAAAAAAATTTCAGAACCTATGACTGTAAAATTTCACTTACGATATCTGAAGGATATATTTTACACACTAGCCAAGTTTCATGGAGTTCGCTGAAGTCTGCAAAAGGAACTTATTGCCACTGTGAGAAAATCGCACTTACACAACACCAAAAATGAATGGGGACATCCAGAAGAATACCACAGTGGCAATATTATTGCAATATTCCCTCCAAAATATTAACAGTGACCATTGAAAGTCCTTGGCCCCATTGCATAAAACTTACCATTGATGGTAACTTTGCCATCAATGGTTACTACCATGGAAACCTTGATTTTGATTGGCTGTTGAGCCCTGTTACCATGGTAGTTGCCATTGATGATAAAGTTACCATCAATGGTAAGTTTTATGCAACGGGCCCCTTATCAGTACACATGGCAATATTGCAGTATTTCCAGATACGATGGCTCAGTGGTAGAGCAGTGGTCTCGTAACCGTGAGGTTCTGGGTTCGAAACCAAGTCCATGCGGTAGTGCCCTTTGGTAAGGTATTAATCCTCATTACCAAGTCCCTCAGAGAGGACTTAAAGACGTCAGTCCCCTGGTTGCTTACTTAAAAGCATACACATCCTTGGTGTAATCTTCCAGTGATTTGGAATTCATTACCAAAATGTATTCCCCGTTGCAATAACCAAAGATTTATTCAAAAAATATCTGAAAATTTACTATTTATCCAAATACTGACAGAAAACCTAATCATACTTTACACTTTGCTGTTCCTCTGGCTTATGTCTTTATACACTGTTTGTATTTTATTTGTTTACATGACTTTCAGTAACAGAATAAGTTGAAAAAAACATATCTATACTTTAAGGGAACTTATTTTACAAGGCCTTTTGGCCTTATGTTAGTTTCCCTTTTTTTCATTCTCAGCTTGTTAATTTGGTCTCTTTGATATTGTTTGAAATGAATTTTTGTGTAACATTTCATGTGTATTATATTTGCATGTATTTTTTGTTTAGATGTATAATATTGTAATGACCTATTGTTTTTATATGAAGATGGAAATAAAAGAACAACAACAACATGCTTTCTTAGCAGTCCGGTAAAACAAACCATCAAACTCTCTTATCTGTCTCTCTTTTTCCAAACCCTATTCTAGATCTTGCTGAGAGTGATCTAGCGTACACCAAGGCCATCACTGGTAACGGGAGAGAGTCGTACACCGGTAAAGAGGTCCTCATCCTCGGAGGCGGAGATGGGGGCATCCTACATGAAGTCCTCAAGGAGAATCCTAAATTCATCATTATGGTGGAAATATCCTTTTAATTACAACAAAATAACAGACGGCCATTAAGGGATGGAGAGAGTAGGAGGGACCTGGGGTGTGGTAGTTGAGGTTGTATAGGTGTCTACATTCTCAGTGGTGGAAACGGGGGCATCCTACATGAACTCCTAGAGGAGAATCCTAAATTCATCACTATGGTGAAAATATCCTTTTAATTAAAACAAAGAAAATACAAGTCAGACATGAGATTCTTTCTTGGAACTTGGGAATGGGGATGGCATGGGTATAAAGGACCAGGGAGAGGGGTATAGGGGTTGTTTTCCCCCATGGGTGAAGATGGGAGGGGGGGGGGGCATTATACATGAGGTCCTCAAAGAAAATTGGAAGTCCATCCCAATGGTGTAAATATCTTTCATACAAAAATCGAAGTGTACCAAATATTGTCATATTTGATGTAATGCAATAAATGCCTGTAAGCACAGGATCCAAAGTGCTTTAAATAGCTGAGCTGCCATATACAGTCATGTAGGTGTTTCCTTACAAATATTGTAAAAATATACAAATTGGCCTTCTTTTCAAATCATTATTATTTATATAGAGAGCATTTAGCTAAATGATTAAAACAATTTAGCGGGGCTGCCATATGGATTCAGTATAGTCATTATGATTATTTCCTTTATTTCCTCAATAACAGCAAATATATCTACAAAGACTTTCACTTTACAAATCATTATGGGCATACACAAAACCAACTATTAAGAGTACCGGTAATACAAAAAATTGAGATAGATTCAGTTTTAAAAATGAATAAATAACGTGGTAATAAATAATGCTAGCTTTATTGTGGAGGAAACCTGAGAAAGCAAAGCTTGCAATTATAGGTCATTATGATTATAATTTCTTTTAATTGTACATTTTAATTGTACGTGTGTGCAAAGCACTGTATCCCAGATTCCATATGGCACTCATGCCATCCTAGAAAGTTGTTATCTAAAAGGTCAGTCCCTAGATATCTACAATGTATGTATACATACAGTTGACTCTGCATGGTAGAATCTGATGGAACTGCAAAAAATAATTTGACCCCCCCCAAAAAAACTCAACTTGTGAGGCTTCAAGTAATGCAGAGTTCACTGTGTCTGTAAAAATGCAACCACTGACAACCTGTATAGAAAGACCGGCCAAGGGAGACAAGTAAACTGATCTCTTTAGACAGGTGGTCTTTATAGACAGGTTTACTCTAGCACATGACTTGTATGAACAAGAAATATAGTTTCAAGCTAATCCAAAAAATTGTGTTCGTAGACACATGGTCTTTCTATACAAAGTGTTGCTAAAACAGACATCACGCATCACACAACACGCACACATCACAAAACGCACATACACACCTCACAAAACACCCACATCACACAACACACACACCCATAGACATGTCATTAAAACACAATTAACACTAACATTGCCCAGATATTCTCAATTTTCATACTCATTCAAGCTTATCATATTGCAGCTACAACAGATGGAATGGTTGAAATATTGACCATTTATTCATAAGCAGTTACAGGCATAATATATGTTAGCAAATTGGTCAAATGTTAAGAAATATACATGTATTCAAAATGTGTGCATTACTCTTAAAGGCCAGGTTCATTGATTTTGAAATCGACTGAATTTGGTATCATTGTAATCAGAACATTACACTGAGTAAAACTATCACATTTGTGTAACTTGTAAATTTGTGCGAAAATTATAAAAGTTGATTAAACTTGACGAAATATCACCCCACTCGAGACCCGAAAACATCGTAAGTCAGCTGATTTTTGAGTGACGTAGCACAATGAACAATTAATACAATGGGCCGCTCACCTGATCGGTGCGCGATGCAGTTTGCGTGCAATTCACATGTATTGCATTGACTCTTGAGGACCGTACCCATTCTTACCCAACGTTGTTTACCTTCATCAAAGTCACCCTGAAAATATCGATATGGACGAAAACATACTTGATTTGAGTTTTGAGGAGATAGAAGAAGGAAGTACCTCGGACAGCGACAACGACAATGGAGATTTGGGAGATCTAGACCTAGAAGAAGATCTGGAAGATTTTGCCGAAGTCGATGGACAAGCACAAGCTGTCGGGCAGCCGCAGTCGCTGCGTATCTACATGAGCCCGCATATCACAGCCAGGCCAGCCGGCCCGGCGCTTGATCGAGCTAGCTGTGAATCGCGAACCGGACTGATCTAAGTCTTCTCTCGACTTCCACTTTCCCCATTTATCTATCAAAAATCTAAACTAATCGGCCTAATCAGACATTTTCGTAATGAATATTTGGACAATTATATGTAAACTTGTCGCATATTTTGCCCCAGAAGAGTCGTTAGTTCAGCATGCAAAATGTCCTAGGCACTCCCAGATCCGACACATACACGCTGAGCTGCCCTCAGAATATGTGATTATTTTCCGATTTTTATGGTCAAATGTGACGGTAAATAACATAAAAATCGAATACACATTTGTAGAAAGTATTATTTATTCAGTGTATCTCATTCAAAGTGCCTAAAATAAAGGAAATATCACAACTGGCGGTAAATATACAAACAACGTTAACCCATATCTAAAAATTGCAATGGGTATCCAACATTGTCCCGAATGTGTGATTGTAGGTTGTTCATAATGTGACGTCATTTTATCGCATGTAAATAACGCCGTCATTTCACTTTGTGAGTGGGTTTTGGAAAGGGTATCAAAATTGCAATTAATTTATTCCTCACAATAGTGAGGGCTTTAAAAGTACTTTAGTCATTTTGTTAATGTTCTCAGCAATCTGTAGAGGTGTGATTTGCCTTTTTCCAAATTTCAATGAACCTGGCCTTTAACATATCGATCTAGAATGACTGATTATGGAGCAAATTTGGTGATAGAACGTAAAGAACTAAAGCACAGCTAGCTTTACAGCTCAATTATGTGAAATAAATGGGTAAATAATTCCCTACTAAACAAATTAGGTTTATGGCATGCTATTGCAGCTAAGGGTTGATTATACAAAGTATAATTCTGAAAAGAAAAATGCAAACACAGAAGAAAAAGAAGTTCAGCAATACTGTGAAAAGACATGTATGACACATGAGCTATACATGGTTCCTACTACACCGGAACATTATGGAGTTATGAACATCAGTTGACCACAAGAAGTATGATTTTTCATGATGTTTAAGCTAATCCAAGCTCGAGTAATCATGACAATAATAGTATAGTATTAATGACTGCTTTGAGAGAAATAGTTGTTTTTATTCGCTCGAGGGAAGGATACAATTGTGCTATTGCCCGAGGCATGCCGAGGGCAATAGCCCAATTGTAACTTCCCGAGAGCGTATAAAAACTATTTCTCGAATATTAAAGCAGTCATTAATACTTTTATATGCCGAAAAAAGAGTCAAATTACCAATCAACTGGTAGAACAGGACTGGTTTGTGAGTCACAACTCCCTTTCCTTCCTGTTTAAGCATTGCTGAAAAACACTTAAAAACTCTCGAGTTGGAAAAATCTTCATGCTTGATGATATCTCTCTTGTTACAATTGAGGAAATGACGCTAAAGTCCGAATCTAAAATATAGTTATAGTGATCGACTGCTACGAGAGGACTAGCTGTTTTTATTATACGCTCAAGAGATAGACCTAGACCTAGACCTAGTCTAGTTGTCAGTTGAATCCCTGCCATCACCCGAGGCGCCTGTGCGGGCGGCGCCCGAGGGTGAGGGATTCAACTTTCTCAAGCCAGTATGGCAGTATAGAAACAGCCAGTGCGCGTATGACTTTTCACCGACCGTACGAATTATCACAATAATCTACCAAGAATTCTTACCTTAATTAGCCTTTTATTGAGTAAAGATTGGTTAAAACATCACAGAAAATCTGAGACACTGTCGAGTCTGTTAATCTTTGCTAGCAAAATGACGTGACTGAAATTTTCAAGCAATTAAAAACCTAAAATGTAGCGACTATGAAATTATCGCACAAAAAAATTAATGTAAGGTGTCCGTGCTCAGCAAGACTGAACTAATTTCCGGTAACTGGAATTTTGCCGGGATTTTTTAACTATTTTTTTTAACTATTACATGGCTTTGGCATTTTTCGTTTATTTTCGGGAATAGTTAAAACAACGACTGCAATTTCGACCAATCAGAATGGCTGGATTTCTTAAGTGAGGTATATAATGTTTCTTATTAAGCCTAATACTGTAAACTGATCATAGCAATTTATCAGCAAAAACAGAATGTACATGATTATGTTTCGATACTGTAATATAGCACCACAAGCAATGATAATAAACATTGTATTACAATATTGATAATGTGAATTTCTAAAGCACACCTTCTGACAAAAATGTCACTCAAGGAACTAACATAAATGGTTGTACAAACATACATGTTTCTGATAACTAATAAATTATAGGCTATTGATATTAGTAGTGAAGATACAAAGTAAGACATGATAAAATAAACATAACCTTTGGCTAATAATGTAATACAATCATCAGATACACTTTAATCCTAGATGTGATGTTAATATATAACATAGGGCTAAATAGTTTATATTTGTTGACATTAATTAATTTAGAAGTGTGTGTATACAGAGTTAACAACTACATTATTCAGACATACTTCTTGTAAATTTTTTTTTTTTTTTCTTCTCCGTAAGGCAAGAATGAAAAGTGGACTGATTGAATTGGGGCCTTTGTTGAATACTTTTAGATGTAAGCTTTAATATGTCACATCTACAAGAAGCATAAATTGAGACAATCAATTTTTCAAATACTTCAAAAATGTTATGACAACTCTTGGTAAGAATAATGTAGTTCTGTCTATTTAACCTTGACCCTTGACCTCTCTGACCTCACATAGATCAGGTTGTTATAGACGCTGCTATCAAGCACCTGCGAGGGATCTGCTATGACTCTATGGACTCGCTGACAGGAGACAATTATGAGGTTAATTTCACATTTTCCATATGATTACTATATAAAGCAGAATTTCTAGGAAATTAGTTAATTCATTTATATTGGGTGATTTTCTTCAGAACAATTCATTTAGATATTTGATAAGAGTGATATTTTGTGTTATTCCCCAAACACGTAACCATTCCAACATGACTGGATGGCTTTCAGTCAACCTGGTAATGAAAGAAGGCAATAATTGATATCTATCATCCTACTTTTTTTTTGATTGACGTTGTTGAATTTGTCATTCAAAATCAACCCAACATATACATGTACTGGTGTTTATGCAACTGCTGTGCTGTTGAGTAATAACATTTCACAAAACTTTTGTTTAAATAAATCATATGTTCTATAAAAGCATGCTGTTCTGATTTGATAAGAGAACATACCGTATAACTCAATACATTAATAACATGAACATAACGTAACTGATTTACTTCATTCTACACACCGTTTTTTAATAGGTTAAAGTAGCTGACTGTATACCCATCATGCAACAGTACATTGCAGAAGGCAAGATGTTTGATTACATCATCAATGATCTCACAGCCATTCCTATCACCACAGAACCAAGAGGTAAATACCAACTTTTCTACCAGCATTATTCTATTTGATTATTAATTATATATAAAATGGGTTATTTGTAAGCCTTTACCTGATTGGCTAAAAATGTGTCCACATGACACTCAATGCTTTTGTTACAGTGTATGGGCTTGTAGTTACAATTTTAATGATTAAATATTTGCACGACAAACAGTGTATGGGCTTGTAGTTAAAATATTAATGTTTAAATATTTGCACGACATGGTAATAGCAGTGCACACATCAACACCTGCACCCTTTGAATGCTAGATGCAAATTAGTATTATCAAGGTTAGGGCTTGGGAGTAGAAGGAAAGCATGCATTTCCAAATAACCTCACATCATATGTCAGAAATATTTTAGTTTATCATCATTCTATATCACATATATTCACCTCCAAATTCAGAATTTTCGTCATTTCAACCATGCCCCACAGCCTCAGTGAAATACATCACTCAGAAATTGTTGAATATGTTTGTTCAGATATTCTATATAATATTTGTGCAATTTTTAGATATAAAATTAAAACTAGTAACATGCAATATATAATTACACACCAATACATTAAAAGATTGATATGGCACAGCCTGCACAATACTGGTTTTTAGAAAGTTGCATTTTTTAAATTCCATTATTAGATGCCCCATTTGTCAGTGAAATTTTGAATGTTTCTTTATAAATGTAATGTGCCCATGCTTTTTGCTTTCAATTGCCCCTTTATTGGGATGATTCCTTCAATATCTTTGAAACGGAGGTACGTACTTGTAGCTTTGTCTGTGTTTGAAAGAATGGGTGGGACCTTCTGTGATGTTTGAAATCCAGATTCCTGCACTTTTGTCATGAAACTTTGTGTTTCTGGGTGCCCTTCCTTCTTTTCTGTCAAAGATTTGTTTTTGGTTTTCTTAACATGACAAAAGTACATTGCATTAGGCAAGATGTTTGAATACATCATCGATGATCTCACAGCCATTACTATCACCAGTAGCGTAATGAGCAAACACTTTTGGGGGCAAAAGAAAATCTGCATCACTACCAGGTGACATACATGTAATGGGCAAAAGTAATTTTTTTAAATCCGGAAAATCATGTTGTTTCAGCAACTTTAAAACACTGGTATCGAATTATAAATAAACCATGTTTGAATTTCATTTGGGGGGCTATTGCCCCCATCAGTACATTTTCACAAAACTTTGTTAAATAACTCATATGTTCTATACAAGCATATTGTCCTGATTTACACACCTTTATTTTTCAAAGGTAAAGTAGCTGACTGTATACCCATCATGCAAAAGTACATTGCATTAGGCAAGATGTTTGAATACATCATCGATGAACTCACAGCCATTACTATCACCAGTAGCGTAATGTTGAATGTGTTTTTATAAATGCAATGTGCCCATGCTTTTTGCTTTCAATGGCCCCTTTACTGGAAAGATTCCTACAATATCTATGGAACGAAGGTACCCCCATGAACTGGGCATACTTGTAGCTTTGTCTGTGTTTGAAAGAATGGGTGGGACATTCTGCAATGTTTGGGATCCAAATTCCTGCACTTTTGTCATGAAACTTTGTGTTTCTGGGTGCCCTTCCTTCTTTTCTATCAAAGAATTTGTATCGGTTTTCTTAACATGACAACGGTATAAAGTAACAATGACAAAAACAGTTACCTGAATCACAATGGCAATCCCACTGACCCATAGAAATGGACTTGATTTTACATTATTTGTATTTGGTATTGAGGTATACGGATTAACAGTGTCAGAGAAGAGATGATCTTCACTTTTTTCTGTTGGGTCTTTGGTAATTTCACCTTGTCCAGCTGTGGTCACAGGACAAGGGTTTAAGATTTCCTCTGTATCAGATGGATCCCATACAAAGTCATTACATTCACACAAGTCTTTAGGTCGATTAAGGATAGCTGAACAACAGAATATAGGATGTTCTTTTCTAGCCCAAATGGTTTGTGTCAAAGTTTCACCAATTTGAACAAGTTTACTCTGCGGAGGCAATTGTTCAGAATCTTGGTAGCAGTAAATCCCCCCAGCCAAGCTGCCAACATGAACTTCACAATGCAGTGGCACCCAGTTCCCACCTGCATCATCATTGATACTGAATGTACATGATGCATCACCAGGAGGATAATTGACATTTAACCTTATCCTTGTTAACTCGCTCTGGCTTGCACCATCCCTGTATGCTTGGCATATGTATGTTGCCTCGTCATTTCTATTTACAGGATTTATTTGAACCTTAAGTGAACAGTTCTTATCTTTCACACTAAACCTACTCAATTGATAGAAGGGCAAATTTAGAGATTCTGGCTCTGCTGAATTGTAAAATGGAAGTCTGTTTGCGCTTTGTATTGTGACTTTATTACTGTCACATGGATATGGAAATTCAAGTTGCACGGCTTCATCCTCGGTAACCGTCACAAAAGAACCACATCTGGATAATGGGATTAGTGCTATAAAGATAGCAAATAAATTTATAAGTTCCTGAACCATGCTGGCTGGAATCTCAAAATAAATTGCAGTATTTGCAGTTGATGGCAACAAGAGATCAGCATCCATTGCTTTTATCTGTTGAAGTAGGCCTATCAGTTTGATGTTCCTTCAGAAAATTCCTCCAATTCCTCTGTTTTTCCCAGCAATTTTCCTGCAGTAACATGTAGAACCAGAACACCAACAATCCAATTTGAACCCTGTCTGTTGAGGTCTTTAAACAGTTCGAGCTTTTCTAAGCATATGTTGATTAATCATGTATTGTTGCACGTAGTTCATTGGTGTCAGACATCTCAAATGAAATCTGAACTCAAGATGATTTTGCAGGTCGCTGTCTTTACTAATGATATTGTACAAACCGAAATCAGAATACTGAAGATTCATTCATGTAGAAAATACGTCTCGACTCTCGACTGATTCAAAATGATCACCCTGAATCAAATATAGAAAAGAAATTTAAATAGCTTTAAAAGCTTTTGTGTATTTGATTTGAATAGCTGCTTGTTTCTATCTTTTTTTCTATCTTTTTTTCAGGTTTTTTAAAATACTGATTCACATGCTATGGCTTCAAAGTGATTTTTGTTTAATTATGAATATCTACCAGACCTTTAAACTAATATCTGCATTCTACTTCACTGTAATTGAAGATATCATAATAATTTAACCGTTTATAAACTTACCCTCCTCGCGATTCTGTGTCATCATCAACTGGTGATAAAGGTGCGAATGCTTTGCCTTGCTGTTTGAAAGCTTGGCATTGAAGTGATGTGTTTACTGCTGTCATATTTTTTTTTGAGGACTACTGATAAGGTTTCTCAAAATATTTAAGATAACAACAAATCAAACAAGACCATATGGTTCGGTTGAGAAGGGGGTGGATGCTATGTTGGATGCCAAGTCAGTGCCCTATTAAAAGCCTGTAGATAAAGGTATTCAAAATACCTAGTCCCTCAGATAGGATTAAAATTTATGTGATACCTGAAGCTTTATACTTGCTCGCAGTGTCTCGCATTCAGATTTAATTGGTCACCAGGCCTGTTCATAAGTGACAAATTGACCAATACGTTTAGCAATTCAAATCATCATTTATTTTCCCGTTAAACAATTGCATGTTTGTAAATAAAAGTGGCGGGATCATAACAAACACTAAAAGGCTTGTTAGAAATGACCCTAACAGATATACAAAATCAAAATGAAAAAGTATCAAATAATTTCAGCACAAAAAACATTAAGAAGAGAAAGGAAGAGAACAGAAGGAAACATTAACAATTTCTTACATAACATATTGTGACTCTTGTCTTCAAGGAGATGTCTTTCATACAATCATTTAAAATTGTTTTACTGTCATACCACTTGTAAATTTTGATGTGAGGTTATTCCAGAGAATCAGGCCAGGATGAAAAATTGAATTTTGTGTAATTGTGTGCAATTTAGAGGGAGGGGGTATTTGGGCATTTCTAGTATTATGATTAAGAATAGAGGAATTCAAAGTAAAAGACTCATTAAAAGCTTCAGGAAAAAGTTTGTTAGACAGCTTAAACATTAAAAAATAGAGGTATCCAAAGATAATGATTCATGAACAAGTAAGATTTGTATTGTTTAAACAGATGTAGATTGGATGAAAGTACAATTTTATCAATATACTAATATATTTTAGTAAAATAGTATAGGAGATTACCACATGAATGGAAGTACCTTATTTCAATTCGAATAGTTGTTATTAAATTATCAACTGTATAAAATGTATTAAAAAAATTATCACAAACCATGACAATTTATGCCATCACACAAATTGTTTTCATAGTGGGATATTTACAGTTAATATCATGCATTAGTTTATTTGCATATCATTGTTGAATCATTATTATGCATAGATGAACAGATGGCTCTTCCCACCCAATGTGTAATTTCAACAAGTGTTCAAATATTTATTCACCAGAGACTCACTAGGTTTCATCTTCATTGTAGACCTGGGAAGTGTTTCAAAAAACTTACCATTGATGTTAAGTTTTGTGCAGCGAGGTCCAGGGTTCAATATCTAGACTCATTGCTCTGTTTGTTATAAAGAAAGGTACGGTGTATTTCTGGTGTCATTTTATTTTGCCACGTCACGTGGGAATGAGGCTTAATGCTAGCCTATAACACAGAAATATTTGTCCGGATTCCATTTGAATTTGTTTGATAATAACATAATGCACTTTTTTATTTACTTCACTCTGTACTTACAGGCAGCCAGTGGGACTTTCTTCATCTAATCCTAGATCTTTCAATGCAACTTCTTAAGCCAACAGGGAAATATTTCACTCAGGTAGGTATAGTCACCTCTTTTAGGAAATTGGAGTTGAAATAAGAATCCCCTCGATGTCATCCCATGGTCAAAACTCCCCTTGCATCTATGTTATGCAGCTGACCCGTGCATTTGACGCAGGGATTTTCTTCAACTTCCATCTTAGGCTAGATGCAGAGAGGTGCACAGCCGGTTGTCTAAAAAGCATGTAAAATGTCTATGTGTAGTGAATTGATCACATTTTTTTTTCTTCTTTTTTCGAGGGGGGATATAAAATAAGAAGCAGAAAAAAGGGAGAAGGAGTAGGAGGATGATGATGGTGGTGGATTCTTATATAGTGCACCTATCCATCACTCTGTGATGCTCTTGTCACTCCAACAATATTACCCGCTTAGAGCCAGTGGCCAAATATGTTGTATATCGGGTACATATTGACAGGTACACCTGAGTGTAGAGTGGCAAATATGGCAAGAAGTCTTGCCAAAGGACTTAAAGCCCCACTGCACTACTTGTAGCTACTTGCTCCCTCTATATAGAAAACAATGCCTAAGCGATGCCTGTTGGTCCCCTATGATCCTCTTTTTCTTATGTTAATTGAGAGCTGAGTTGATGAGATAACCACCTGTCAGTGACCATGCTGAGAGGTCTAATCCCTCCTGGCCAAACTAGTGCAGACGGACTTTAATACCTGGCTGAGATTGGAGCCCTCAACGCTTGGATTGAAAGTCAAGTGCATGAACCACTATACCGCAACACAAAAATATAATATTACAGTATATCACAATGTCATGATACGATTGGCACTATGCTTCTTAAACATATTATATACTTCATTGTATCTCCATTAGTTTGTATATTTAATTCATCAATTACGACAGGAGTATGTCCAGATCTCCTTAAAGTAGTGAAAGTGATTCCTATTTATAAGAAGGACAATGCACATGAAATTAGCAATTAGCACCCAATATCTTACTCTGTACTATATCAACAATTCTTGAAAAAATATTTTACATGATTTTCTTAATAAAAAACAAATTGTTGAATCCAAACCAATATGGGTTTAGGAAAAAGCACTCGACAGATTTAGCTCTCCTACAAATATACGACAAAATTACAAGTGCAAGGCCAATTAAAGAACACGTAATAGGAATATTTTTGGATGTAAAGCGTTTGATATGCTTGATCATGCTATTTTGATTCAAAAACTTTATACATACATGTATGTAATTCGAGGGCAAACTCTATCTTGGTTTAAAGACTACTTGTCGAACAGACAACTATATAGTTCATTTGATGGTACTTACTCTAGTCTTTTACGGATCAGGTGTGGTGTCCCTCAAGGCTCCATTCTGGACCACTTCTTTTTCTTTTGTATGTAAATGATATAATGAATGCATCATCTGTTTTGTCATTTATTTTCTCAGACGACACACAATCTTTTTACTCACACAATAACATTGAAACTCTAATGAATACATTTACCAAAAGTGTCCGCATGGTTTAAGTGCAATAAGTTATCTTTTAATATAAACAAAACTCCTCTTATACACTTTAAACACCCCCAATGCGCACCGAGCTGCAGATATGACAATTAACTTATTGATCGATACCTTGTCCTTAGAACAAAAGCGTAACTCTAGATTTCTCAGAGTGATTATCGATGAATGTCTAAACATGGGATGACCATTTAAATTATATTAAAACATCTATATCCTATAGCAGGAATTATTTGTAAAATGAAACAATTTTGTATTAAAAAGATTTTGTTCTTTTTGTTTAATACAATGGTACTTCCATATATTTCTTATTGTAATATTGTTTGAGAAAGGTGTGCGAAGACAAAACTAAATCCCATTCATTTATTGCAAAAAAGGGCTATTCGCATTTGTACCAGATCACCATTTCTTGCAAACTTCAGAACCCTTATTTCAGAAGCTGAAGTTTTTTATATCAATACTTTGCAGGTTGCAATCTTTATATCTTCAAATACTCCAATAACCTACTTCCTCTGGCATTCCACAACCTGTTTGTTATAAACAACACAATTCATTCTTTTTTTACTCGAAACTCTCTGAACTTTCATTTGATAAACCCCAAATTGCTAATTGCGCATCTATCCGACAATCTATCAGACACCATGGCCCTGACCTATGGAATAGTCTCCCAACTACTGTTAAATCATGTACTACGATTTATTCTTTCAAAGCTGCCATGAAGCGTAAATTATTATCATTTCAATGTAAACCCAAAATGAGAGATACAAGATGCAAGAAAAGTTACTTAAATGTTCCAAGAATGTTCACAATAGCAATTAATGGTGAAGATACAAGACTATTAAAGATAAAAGAGTTTTCAGGATACCACCCCAGCCTCCTTTTACTCTTCTGTCACGCACTGTACCTCTCATTCTACTTTCAGGGCAATGGCTTCAACAACAAGTCAGCGCTGGCCATGTATGAGGAGCAACTGGGCAAACTCAAATACAAAGTGGGCTTCAGCAAGGAAAATATCTGTGTGCCATCATATCTGGAAATGTATCCTTTTATATTCAACCCACGTTTGTATTTTTAAGTCGAGTTGATAAATGATGGGGACGATGTGACCCTGCCCCCCCCCCAAGTTTCATGTCATTCCATGAACATCATACATGTATTGTTGTTGTTGTGTTGTGTTTGTTTGTTTGTTTTTTAGGTGTGTATGTTTAGCTACCAATTTAGCTACCAATATGAATTAGCTTTAGAATCACTATGCTTGTGTTAAACAAAGGTGTGGTCCATTTGTCATAAATTGGGTTAGAATGTCGTGGGGGATTGTTTGCTATTTGCTCATCATTTGGAATAATTCACATTTTTGAAAGCCCCACAATGCCAGTTTTTTAAGCTTAGAATACAAGTTTTAATACCCAGTACTTTCACTGTTTCAATTTGTTTTACCTATAAGTAGGATTTTGGAAATCCTACTAGTCCTCTCAATTTCCCTCCCCCCAAATATTTTCATTGGAAATCACTTTTCAGTGGAATTTCCTGCTGCCCATCAAAGGTTCCAAAAGAGGGGACTGTGGGATATTTTGGGCTTGTTCCCTCCCCCATGCACCTACCATCTTTGTATTATGTATTTTTTTCTTTAATCGCATGTATATCATATGTATTTTTCAATATATTTTCCTTGACATTAAGACCTCTTCTTCAGGTGGGTATTCTACGAGATCTGGAAGGAAGCTGACACATGAAACATTGATGGGATTATAAGATTCCATTTCTTGCTGACTATCCCTGGCTTCTTTGCCTCCCGGGTTGTTTTCGGGAATTTTAAGAAATTATATATACTTGTATTTCAAGAATTTTATATGGACTTTTGATAAAAGTACTGGTTTGAATACGGGCAATGATTCTTACACACAAAAAAAAAAACACCTCAGGACTTCACCCTGAGACAGCTATCCCAAGGACCTCTAACCTGGACTATTACAGTATCCCGGGGGAATTTTTCAAGGAGATAGTTGCAATTGGGGTTTGTAGGTTTCTAATTTCTTCCAGGATAGAAAATATTGTTGGTGATAATGAGATGGAGGAATTTTTAAATGGCTGAATTAAGGATATCATAATCCCCAAATTGGCTTGCCTATAGTTCTTCAAATCTCCTTCCCCTCCCCCTTTCATAAAAGCATTCTATGCCAATTAGCACTGTCCTCAAAATCTATTTGTAACAGAATTGGACATGATTATCACCAAATACATGCAGTTGTATGTAAAATGAAGTGTATCTGCCTAATTGTTAAGAAAGAAAAAGTGTCAGTTTTGAGTGATTAGCAAAAATAAATCATGATGCATTCCATGGGGTATTGGGAATATATCCAGATCAAGTGCATTGTCTATTCAAAATGTCTCACGTGCACACTTCCGTGTCGACGATTTTTCAGGGATTAAGGTTTTTGATAAGTTTATCTAACCCACTGACCATTAGGAACCAAGGCCCTGTTTCATAAAATAACAAATGCTAGGATTACATGACAAATTTTCTCTAAGCCAATCACATGCCACGATTTCAAAAGATTATAACAGTTGTTGTAAGTTTTTATTGATAATACACAAATGGCCATGAGTGCAATGGTACAATATTTTGCATGAGGTGAAAGATAAGAGACGCTCTATCCAACGAGGCGCAGCCGAGTTGAATAGAGCGTCTCATCTTTCACTGAATGCAAAATCTTGTTCCATTGCGGGAATAAAGACCATACACTATTTGTTTTATACACACAGCTCAGATGTTAACGGGCTTAATTAAAACTTTTTTATATTAAAGAACTGTTTTCCTAGGCCTAGATTCCAGTCCCAATCTCAGCTATTTTTGTTTTGTTTTTTCTCGATGAAATTACCGATAATGAGCGCGCACTATCTATTGTTAAGCAGGCAACAAAC
The DNA here is from genome assembly GCA_037976565.1 of Mesocentrotus franciscanus. Lineage (NCBI taxonomy): Eukaryota > Metazoa > Echinodermata > Echinoidea > Camarodonta > Strongylocentrotidae > Mesocentrotus > Mesocentrotus franciscanus. The sequence goes on along the minus strand of CP137671.1, from coordinate 18,324,787 downwards.
CATACGCGTACCATGCTTTGTTTATTATGACATCAGAGTGCAATATCGTTTGATCCATTTGTTCCATTGCACGGTGAAGTCACTTACCTCACAATATACTTTGTACATCGTTAGTGACGTCAGCGTGCAATGGTGCAACTTGATCAAACAAAATTGCACGCCGGGAGAATGATATGTTGTTCAACATTACTTTTATTGCATGTCATGTGATTAAGAATTGACCAATGAGGTTGCAAGAATCTTAGTAGATGTTGTATTACAAGTTTTATAAAACAGGGCCCAGGTGGCTCCTGTATCAAGCCTATTTGGGAATGTAAGAATTCAGTCTATGGGTTAAACAAATCTATTAATAAAATTAATCTTCTTTTTGTAATTATCCGGGATTGTGGTTTTTGCCAAGTTTTGCTATTTTGTTTGGAAATTTGTACATTTTGTGCTATTTTGTATGAAATTTTACTGTATTTTATAGGTTCATCTGCGGTTTTGTAATTATCAGAGAATTGCGGTTTTGGCCAAATTTACCGGTAGCTATTTTGTTTGACATTTTGTGATGATTATGTGGTAACAATTAACAATATTAAAAAGAAATAATGGTTCTATCGTTGTGAAATACATGTATGGTGTGTGAGTTTTAGCATAAATTATTGAATATATTGTAAATGAATGTTGACCTGTTGACAGTTGTGCTTTCAAGATTAACAGGGTTGCATGGCTGTAAAGACATGCACCATTTGGACAACGGTTTATAAATGGCATCGGGACGATTTTATTCATTTTGATCACTATGAATACACCTTTTTTTGATTTTGAATTAATTCTTCTCTACTAGCAATGTTGAATGAGATAGTGGATGCTAGATTGGAGAAGGCTCAGACAAGGGCAACTATTGTTTAGAAGATGTGTACAAGGTTTGAAAGACATTCTGAAAATGTATATACTTCATCAGAGCAAATTATAAAAAGAAGTAAAAAATAAGTGTATTGATCGTTCCACGTTTCATATTTTTGCTTTTTTTAAAAATTCATCACTGATTTAACCACTTATTAGTTAACATATTGAATCTGGTGTAAGGCAGGGCTGTGAATTAAACTACAATTATTACATGAATGTGTATTGATATTTTTGATATAAACAAATATTTAATTGGTATTTTCATGTTTCGTTATATGAATATCTTATTCCACTCTCATTTCGTGATATGTTCCCGCTCAATTCTGATTTTCATTTCCATGTCTCACGATTGACATGTATCAAAGTCTTAATTTCTCAATTTAGAGTTACGATTATGATGTTATGAAATATGCATGCAATCACTTGCCTTAAATACCGCATTTGTAACACCTAAAATGGAGGATGAATTGGCAGCAGGTGTGACAGCAAAACACACACTACGTATTACATGTATAAAGTTCAGGAAAATCAGAATAAAACAATCATGATTAAAATCTCTTTTTGTCTTCAATTTTGTACTTCATGGTTTAGTCTTGTCTTGCTTTATTATATGTGTGCAAACAGTTAAAAATATCATATGTATATTGCCTTGAGAAACAAAATGTAGAATATTATCAACTTGCATTGGCGGATCAGGGGCAACACAGGGGCACGTGCCTCCCCAAAAAAAAATGTGCTCACTAACCCCCACTGAGCGAATTTTCGGCCGGCGCGATTTTCCAATTTTCCAATCTTTCGGGTACAAAAAAGTGCCCCCTTGTGCCCCCCTGTCCAAGAAATCCTGGATCCGCGCCTGGCTTGATACATGTAAATCCATGAATTTATTCACCTGTCTCTTTTATTCGCATCTGGATATTATATAAAATTCATATATTCGCTTTTCTCTTTTATTCTTGTCATGATAATATGTAATAGTGATAGTTTGTGGGTGGGTGCAGTATGCAGTGTATTTTTTTTTTTTTTTGGTGTGTTTGTTGTCACATTAAGTCATGCGCTGTGTAGATGTAATTAACTTTTGATTCAATTTTGCCAGCTAATAGTTGCAATGTCTGCTCGCCTGGCTTGTAGGTTAAAACTTTTAACACATGTCGTTTTGGTCCATTTTCATGTAATAAAATCTATAAAATCAGTTGGACTTCCTTTGAAAATACTGGGTTATTTTCAAGTAGGTGTGGATTTACACCGCCCCCCCCCCCCTTGCTTGCCCTTCTAGGTTTAAAGTGTACCAATCACCAAATCATATTTTGCTCTCGATGTATTAAAGGGGTTCCCTGTGGCTATACGGTATTCAAATTATGAGCTTCAAGTGTTATTTCTACAAAGAGATATTGCAGTTTAATGACACTCCCAGTGAACTGTAAGGTGTCTTGTTGAGTAGACTAGTTAATGCACGTGAGCGCACTCTCATCCAATAGGACGCTTACAGTACACAAGTCCAAAGTGGGTTCCGTGCGAGCCCCAAAAGCGGGGTTTTATCTTATCCTTTATTTACTTTTTTTTTTTTTGTTAATGTTTTTATTGTCATTTCTGAAAAATTAACAGAGTAAAAGCAACAATATAATATATAATATCATCTTAAAACTACAAAACAGGCACCCGCTCATGCACCCATATACACGCACACACACACACGCACACACACACCCACACACACACACACACTCACACTCACATACTTTCCCAGGGGGCAAGTTTACATTACAAAAAGTCAAAGAAGATGTTAAGGACAACAGAGCTTTGCAAGACTACTATAAAATTTCAGTTAAACTTGATAGACCATTTCTTAAAATGGACATGTAACTTATTTTTCTTTTGGGCAATTTTATATTCTATTTTTTGTTTGAACTTTACCATTGAAACAAAAGCTTCGAAAATAAGTTCTTTTCCCTGAAACCTATACAGGAGTAAATGTAATACACTTTATTTACTTCTTACTCCTTAACTGTTAACCTGTAGAATTCAAGGTCAAGTTTTTTAGGTTGATTGTATACATTACAGCTATAAATACACAAATTATATTTCATGTGATTGGTACACCTTAATCGCATGTATTCTCATGATATCCTGCCTCTCAGCTCAGTCATTGCATTAAAGACAGTGCACGTAACTGTTGATCTCTTTACTCTATATAGCCCTAGCCATATTTGCCACTTGTTTGTAAAATGGCTGCAAAATGTTGCTGTTTTATGGACGACATCAAGTCCATCACTATGGTGGAAATATCGGTTTAATTACCACACAAAAAAGGCAGACATTATATTTTTCTTTGGAACGCGAAGAAGGGGTGGCATGGGTATAAGGGACCAGGGAGAGGGGTGGCGGAGTTGTTTTCCTCATAGGTGGAGATGGGGAGGGGGCATTATACATGAGGTCCTTAAAGAGAATAGGAAGTTCATCCCAATGGTGTAAATATATTTCCAAAAAAAATGAAGTGTACCAGATATTGTCATATTTGATGTAATGCAATAAATGCCTGTTGGCACTGGATCCAAAGTGCGCTAAATAGCTGAGCTGCCGTATACATGTAGCAGTGTCCTTACAAAAAATGTAAAAGTATACAATTTAGCTTTATTTTCAAATCATAATTTTAAATATATACAAAGAGTCGGAGAGAGAGAAATTAGCTCAATGATTCAAACAAATTTAGCTGATCTGTTACATGGATTTATCATAAAAGTCATCAGTTTAGTCATTATGTCTATTTTGTTTTTATTTCATTTCATTTATTTCTTCATTTATTGTAAATAAAGTTCAAAGACTTTCATAGGACAAATCATTAGGGGCGTAGAAAAACCAAGAATGGTACAAAATCTTGACATAAACTTTCAGTTTAAAAATCAATGAATAATATTCATCATTTAAGTAATTAAATTGATAGCTTTATTGTGGAGGAAACCTAAAAAAGCAAAGCGTGCAATTTTAAGCCATTACATAATTTAATTTAATAGTACATTTTAAAGGTACATGTATGCAAATTTCACTGTATGCTAGCTGCTGTAGTACTCGTCGAGTCGTGCCATCCAAGAAAGTTTTTATGCAAAAGGTCCGTACCTAGACATGTATATATAATTATACCAAATTGATACATACAGTTCACTCAGCATGAGACCAATCTGTTGGGACCGCAAAAATCATTTGACTTATGCACAATTAGACATAGGCAGTGTAATTGACACATTTAAAAAAGTTTGATATTAAACAAAATGTATTTGACTTGTGCTGCTTCGAGTTAAGCAGATGAGTTTGCTGTATCTGTAAAAATGCAATCACAGGCCTACCTTTATAGAAAACCGGCCAAGGGAGACCCCAGCCCCAAAAAGGGTCTTTTGGGCAGGTGATCATTATTGACAGGTTTAATATAATTAACACATGACTTGTATGAACAAGAAATATAATTTAAAGGGGAGGGGGATGTGCTCTTTATAGACACATGGAATTTTCTATTAAAAAAAATGTTGCTAAAGCATGCATGTTTGAATGTACAGAACACACACACACACACACACGCGCACCCAAATACACGTCATTAAAACGCAATTCACACTGACATTGCCTAGATTTTCTCAATTTTCATACTCTTTCAAGCTTGTCATATTACAGCTAGCACAATTACAACATATAGAATGTTTGAAATAATGACTATTTATTCATAAGCAGTTACATGCATAATAGCTGTTCCCGAATTAGTCAAATGTTAAGATTCATTTCAGTACATACATTGTACAATTCAGTTTTAAGGCCAACTTTAATGATAACTTTCAAGTTTTCTTAACGGGTTGGCCTCTTACAAGATTCGGCCACTGCCTTCGTCACTTTTTATAATTCATCTTATAAATATTGCCATACATTTGTCTGTTTAAAGATGTAATTTTTATCTGTTGATCTCTGGAGGAGAAATAAAAGATGAACTTGAATATGTTAAGTGCCTATCAATTCATACATTGTGTACAGTTTTACTCAAGCACATTAGTTTATTCAGGTTTGAAATTATTCTCACATGTTTTGAACCAGTGACATGAGGTGATATTTTGTAAGTATCAAACGAAATATGCATGTATGCAATATTTATGTTTTACTCTTAACATATCAATCTAGAATGACTGATTATGTAGCAAATTTAGGGAAAGACCCTAAAGAATTGAAGGACAGCTTAACGGCTCAATTATGTGAATTAAATGAGGAAATAACTCCCCAGTGAACAAATACATTTATAATTCTCATATATATATATATATATATATTTATAAATGTATATGTCAATGTATAAAATTACAATCTACAAAAAAATGCAAGAACATATAATATACAAACACTGCCGGCGTACAAGCACATGGTGCTAAACTGGCGCATTGCTTGGCAACAGAATTATATGATATTGTTATATTGTTACATCATAGATAGCAAATTCAAACTTACAAATCACAACATTGCAAAAAGCTATATAAACAATACGTATAAAGGTATTGCGCTAAAATGCACATAAAAAGATGAAGTTTAGCAGAGAATGTAGCTATATACGAGATTTTTTTAAAGCAAATGATATCACATGACCAGTTTCAGTTATACTAGTAATGCTGTACATTATGAAATTCTGAACATTAGTTGACACAAAGGAGTATAATTTTCCATGTTTGAGCTGATCCGAGCTTTAGCTATAATAGCAACAATCATAATTGTTTCTTATTACGCCTAAACAGCAAACTGATTTATTGAATTTATTAAACCATATAATCCATATGCATGTAAAAGCAAAACATACAATAGCATATAGAATACATAAAACATACTAAATAAAATGCAAATATATGGTCAGGACCACAAAGAAGCAAATTGCTAATAAGTAGGGCCCCCACAAAAACAAATTTAATAAATATAATTCACTCACCATACCCACACACGCGCCAATACATTATTGGGCACTTTTCCTTCACCTAAATATGACATGTTATAGCAACATTCGAAGATAATTTATTTACTTTAAACCATAAAGTATCATCAGCAAAGGAAAACTTTAAAAAATGAAGAAGAATTAATTTCATTGTTTATATTGATTAGAAACAACAAAGAGAGCCCAGTACATTTCTTAATATTCTTTTCCTTAATTCAATAAATAAATTGTCATATTCTAGCATATTACAAGATAAATCAGACCGTATTGTTTAATCATATTGAACACCTATGTATATACCAACACTACCTCCTATGTTATATTTTCTATTTGTATCAACAAGATTATGACCATCCAAATTATACATTTCTATTTTTTTTTTTTATTAAAACCGTGTTTCTGATACACAAATAGCTGTGAATTTATAATCAATAGTAGCTAACATAATACAGAATGCGGAATCAACATTTTGAGTCAAACTCCTGGCATTTATAGAAGGGTTATTATATTGTTTATGTTCAGAGCGCCGTAACAGTAAACACAGGATGTACATAATTCATATTTAGCTACTATAATAATTAATATAGCACAATAAGCAATTATGATAAACATTGCATTACAATATTGATAATATAAATGTCTAAAGCACACTTTCTGACAAAAATGTCACTCTAGGCCCTACAATGAATGGTTGTACAAACATACATGTATCTGATAACTAATGAATTACAGGCTATTAATATTAGTACCAGTAATAAAGATCCAAAGAAAGAACATGATATATTTAACACTCATAAGTATTTGGCTAAGTAGGCCTAATAATTTAATACAATCATCGGATATAGTTAATTCTAAGATGTGATGTTAATATGACATAGGACAAAAAGCTTGTATTCGCTGACATTAATTTATCTAGAGTATATACATGTAGATATAAATTTCATGTTCTACATGTTTAACTTTTAGATCTTTTGTAATCTGCTGTCTGTTTAAACCTTTTACCTTTGACCTCACTTAGATCAAGTTGTTATAGATGCTGCTATCAAACACCTGCGAGCAATCTAATCATGGCTCTCATGGGACAATTATGAGGTAAATACACTTCTTTCATGACTGCGGTAGTTTGAATGTTCGTTTTTTCCCTAGAGTATTTACCCATTTAACACCTGTGTGGAGAGTGGCAAGTGTGCATCAATGTCTTGCCAAAGAATATAAGTACTAGGCTGGAACTCAAACCCTGAACCCTCCGATTAAGAGTCAAGTTAATGACCCACTTTACCACAACACCTGCATATCTCATGCAATGTTTGATCACTTAAAATTCAATAAAAGAATCATCTCTCCTAAATTGAAAACAACATTCAAGTACTAATTCCTCATCATTTCCAGTAAATAATCTTGAATGATTATCAAATGATTAAAAACAGTACTACAGAATTAGACATGTACAAGTAATTATTTTACAGTGTATCAGACACTAGAGGAAGATGTTAATTCGACTATACGTATACATGTAAAATTAGAAGGAAGGAGCTACTATGATACTTCCGATATATATGCTACCACAACAACAAAATTATACTCACAGTTTACATTTAGTGTCATGCCAATGAACTCATGCATTTAGGTTAATATCCATATTGTATTTTTGACAATTTTTTATTTTTGGGGGGTGCAAATTGTGTATATCCCTCTCCTTTCGTTGCATTATTTCCATTGTGTGTTTATTCTGTATTTGTTTTGTTTTTTGTACATGTATTTTTTCGCCTTGTACTGTCATTTTTATTCATTCAGTAGCCTAGGCTTAAATGTTCCTTTTTACTTGCTTTCTGTTGTTATTTTCTATAAATAAAGTATGTGATTTAAAAAGATATTATGAGTATCAATTCAGTACCGCAAAGTAAGTTGACCTCAACACCCCTTTCGCTGTGACGCTACATGTTAAGGTTCTACCGAGCAGAAAGTGTTTAAGAGCAGCATGACTGATACTTTAATTTAGAAACATGAATGAGGAATTTTTAATAAACAACAAAGAATAATGAGGATATACACATTTCTATAGGCCTATATCTGATATCGGTCCATTCGTGCTGTTGATGAGATTTGTATGACTGGTTGGTTTTATGACCTGCGACATTTCACAGACCCATTCCTGGATTCATGACGCGCTCTGTCATTGATTGACTAATATTCATTTTATGAGCATATTGTGCACTTTGTTTCTCAATATGATCAATGTATGGGGGCAGTTTGTAAGTTGCAATTTAATTTCTGCCATTGACTTCCTCTCTAAAGGGGCTCACCATCATGGAAGAATTTCTACCATTTTTGGGGCCTTGTTATGACTTTTTATGACTGCTCTAGACGTCAATAAATTTGTACAAGACGACTCATTATATTCCATTTCGTCCATTTCCTGGTGTGTATTTCCAATCTCATATTTTTTCAATTGCTTTTTGGTTTTCTCAACTATATAGAGAAGCATAAATATAATAATAAGTAAAGCTATTACCATAATTCCAATGGAAGTTAAACCTACCCATAATACTGCAGTTTTAGTAGTATTTGATTTGTCCTTATTTGTATCAGTCAGGTTTAGTGATTCTATGAGTTGGGGAAGCTGTGAGTTATCTCCAACTTCTCTTTCTGGATATTGGGATAATGTTGCAACTATGCCTGGTGTGGTAACAGGGCAAGGATCTATGATGGTTTTTGTTTGAGAAATATCCCCCATAATGTCCCATACAAAACCTTTACAATCACACCTGTCTTTAGGTTGATCAAGGATAGCTGAACAACAGAATATAGGGTATTCTTTTCTGGCCCAAATGGTTTGTTTCAAAATTTCGCCAGTTTGAATAAGTTGACTCCTTGGAGGCAATCTTTTAGAATCTTGGTAACAGTAAATCTCCCCAACCAAGCTGCCAACAAAAGCCGTACATTGCAAGAGTAACCAATCACCAACTGCATCATCGTTGATACTGAATGTACAAGTAACATTACCTGGAGGATAATTGACATTTAACCTTATCGTAGTGAACCTGTCTTGAATGACACCATCCCTGTACTCTTGGCAAATGTATGTTGCCTCGTCACTTCTCTTTACAGGATTGATTTCAACCTGAACTGAACAATTCTTATCTGTCACACTAAACCTATTCAATTGATAGAAGGGCAAATTTAGATTTTCGGGCCTTGCTGAATTGTAAAATGGAAGTCTGTTCCCAATCTGTATAGTGATTGTATTACTGTCACATGGATATGGGAATACAAGTTGCACGGCTTCATCCTCAGTAACCGTGATAGAAGAATCACATTTGGATAATGGGATCAGTGCAATAAAAATAGCACATAAAGGTAAACGTCCTTGCAACTTAACCATGATGGCCATGAAGTATGTATAGATAGTCAATGAAAGGAAGTATAATGCCTCTTTTGATAGTTTTGTTTTCTTTTTTGCTTTATTTTCCTTTGTCAGGTTCAGCAGCAAATACGATGTGATTGTGCATCTACATTTCACTTTCCTTTTCCAATGTTGTTCTTCTCAGCATTCAACGTCAAATAAGGAGACTAAAATCTTGACAATTATTTCAGCCTTGCAACAGCTGTTAGATATTTGGCACTGCTTAATAAGAAAACCATATACTTCTCAAAATCTCAATCTATTGATTCTGCTGTGAAGTTCAAAACTCATTGAGGATTGCAGATGTTGGTTAAGATTTCCATTAATTCCGTTGGCACCAAGTCTCAAAGAAGGTTAAAAAATGATACTTTTTGCAACTTGTTGTTTAGTAGAAGAGGAGTTCTGTTTAAAGCTGTAATTAGAACATAAAAATTGTGTCCTGTTAAGTTCTTTCAAATTGTTTGTAATGATTTATGAATCAGATTTAAACACGAGATTTGAAAGACAAATATTCAAGGTGTCCAAATATAGTCTTACTAGGGTAAATATTTATGTCCTCCTCACAATTCACCACGCAGCAATTTCTGTGATGTAGCATCCTTACTTTGGCGCGGGCAGCACAGCTAGAGGTTTGCCAGCACTCGGTGCAGGCAGATATTTGCTGTTGCTGGTTTAAAAAGTATAGGCTGCAATTCGGGCGCAGATCCAGGGAGCCAAGCGGGCCTTGCCCCCACATCAAAAAAATAAGAGAGAAGGAAGGAAAGGGAAATAAAACGTAAAGGAGGAGATAAAGGGAAGGAAAAAATCGGAAGAAGAAAAGAAAAAAAGGGCGATATCAGGTGCAATTTTCAAGTTGTGGATCGGAAGGGGGGCAAAAGGCCCTTGCCTCTCCCCCTCCCCCGCCAAAAACAGAGAGAAGGAAGGGAAAGGGAAAGAGGAGAGCTAAAAGAAGAAGAAGAAAGGAAAAGGGTAAAAAGCAGGGGAGATCAGTTGCGATTAATCCCGCCAACAACGTGTGGATCGGGGGCCGAAAGGCCCTTGCCTCCCCTCTCCCAGCAAACCTAAAAGAGAGAGAAGGAAGGGAAAGGAATGTGAAAGAAAAAAAGAGAAAGAAGAAAGGTAGGGGAGATCAGTTGCGATTTTTCCCGCCAACAAGGTGCATATTAGGGGAGTTTCCTCCTCCCCCTCCCCAATATAATTCAAATGTGGTTTATTTCTAATTCGATACCGGTGATTTACAAATGTTGCTGAAATGTCATAATTTTCCGAGATTTCTCCTCACTTTTTTGTAAATCATACTTTTGTATGCGTTTGTTGGAAAATGACAAATTCCAAAATTTACAGTCAGGCAAGAAATATGCTTATTTAGGGCTTGCGAAACGGCGCCTCCCCCTACCTTTTTTTGAAAAAGTATATTAAAGAGAAATAGAAAGAAAGAAAGAATAGTGACCTGCCAGGGTGACAAAATAATGAGGTATCAAAATATGCTCATCTGACCGTGATTAGATGCCTAAAACTCCTGAGCTTCCGATGGCTCCGCCCCCTAAATTCCACCTAGGGCCCTAAGGCGGGCCCCTGGATGCTCATCTGACCGTAACTTATTGCCTAAAACCCCAGAGTTTCAGGGGGCTCAGCACCATGGACCTCACGCCAATTAGTGTCCTGCCAGTGTCACAAATAAGGTATCAAAATATGTTCATCAGACCGTAATTAAATGCCTAAAACCCCTGAGCTTCCGGGTGCTCCGCCCCTCGACCCCACCAGAGGCCCTAAGACGGGCCCCTAAATGCTTATCTGACCGTTATAAAATGCCTAAAACCCCTGAGCTTCTTGGGGCTCCGCCCCCTGGACCCCACGCCAATTAGTGTCCTACGAGTGTCACAAATAAGGTATCAATATGCTCATCTGACCGTAATTAAACGCCTAAAACCCCTGAGCTTCCGGGGCTCTGCCCCCTGGACCCTACGCCAATTAGTGACCTGCCGGTGTCACAAATAGGGTTATTAAAATATATGCTCATCTGACGGTAATTTAATGCCTAAAACCCCTGAGCTTCTGGGGGTTCCGCCCCTGGACCCCACGCCAATTAGTGTCCTGCCAGTGTCACAAATAAGCTATCAAAATATGCTCATCTGACCGTAATTAAATGCCTACAACCCCTGAGCTTCCGGTTGCTCTACCCCCTGGACCCCACCAAGAGCACTAAGGCGGACACCTGGATGTAAATCTGAAGGTTATTTAATGCCTACAATCCCTGAGTTTCAGGGGGCTCAGCACCATGGACCTCACGCCAATTAGTGTCCTGCCAGTGTCACAAATAAGGTATCAAAATATGTTCATCAGACCGTAATTAAATGCCTAAAACCCCTGAGCTTCCGGGTGCTCCGCCCCTCGACCCCACCAGAGGCCCTAAGACGGGCCCCTAAATGCTTATCTGACCGTTATAAAATGCCTTAAACCCCTGAGCTTCTTGGGGCTCCGCCCCCTGGACCCCACGCCAATTAGTGTCCTACAAGTGTCACAAAAAAGGTATCAATATGCTCATCTGACCGTAATTAAATGCCTAAAACCCCTGAGCTCCCGGGGCTCTACCCCCTGGACCCCGCGCCAATTAGTGACCTGCCGGTGTCACAAATAAGCTATCAAAATATGCTCATCTGACAGTAATTAAATGCCTATAACCCCTGAGCTTCCGGTTGCTCTACCCCCTGGACCCCACCTAGAGCACTAAGGCGGACACCTGGATGTAAATCTGACGGTTATTTAATGCCTACAATCCCTGAGTTTCAGGGGGCTCAGCACCATGGACCTCACGCCAATTAGTGTCCTGCCAGTGTCACAAATAGGGTATCAAAATATATGCTCATCTGTCGGTAATTTAATGCCTAAAACCCCTGAGCTTCTGGGGGCTCCGCCCCTGGACCCCACGCCAATTAGTGTTCTGCCAGTGTCACAAATAAGCTATCAAAATATGCTCATCTGACAGTAATTAAATGCCTTTAACCCCTGAGCTTCCGGTTGCTCTACCCCCTGGACCCCACCTAGAGCACTAAGGCGGACACCTGGATGTAAATATGACGGTTATTTAATGCCTACAATCCCTGAGTTTCAGGGGGCTCAGCACCATGGACCTCACGCCAATTAGTGTCCTGCCAGTGTCACAAATAAGATATCAAAATATGTTCATCAGACCGTAATTAAATGCCTAAAACCCCTGAGCTTCCGGGTGCTCCGCCCCCTCGACCCCACCAGAGGCCCTAAGACGGGCCCCTAAATGCTTATCTGACCGTTATAAAATGCCTAAAACCCCTGAGTTTCTTGGGGCTCCGCCCCCTGGACCTCACGCCAATTAGTGTCTTACAAGTGTCACAAAAAAGGTATCAATATGCTCATCTGACCGTAATTAAACGCCTAAAACCCCTGAGCTTCCGGGGCTCTGCCCCCTGGACCCCACGCCAATTAGTGACCTGCCGGTGTCACAAATAGGGTATAAAAATACATGCTCATCTGACGGTAATTTAATGCCTAAAACCCCTGAGCTTCTGGGGGCTCCGCCCCTGGACCCCACGCCAATTAGTGTCCTGCCAGTGTCACAAATAAGGTATCAAAACATGCTCATCTGACCGTAATTAAATGCCTAAAACCCCTGGGCTTCCGGGGGCTCGTCCCCCTCGACCCCACCAAGGGGCCTAAGGCGGGCCCCTGAATGCTTATCTGACCGTTATCAAGATGCCTCAAATCCCTGAGTTTCAGGGGGCTCAGCACCATGGACCTCACGCCAATTAGTGTCCTGCCAGTGTCACAAATAAGGTATCAAAATATGTTCATCTGACCGTAATTAAATGCCTAAAACCCCTGGGCTTCCGGGGGCTCGTCCCCCTCGACCCCACCAGGGGGCCTAAGGCGGGCCCCTGAATGCTTATCTGACCGTTATAAAAATGCCTCAAATCCCTGAGTTTCAGGGGGCTCAGCACCATGGACCCCACGCCAATTAGTGACCTGCCAGTGTCATGAATAAGGTATCAGAATATGCTCATCTCAATGACCGGGGGCTCCGCCCCTTGACCGCCGCTACGCTACGCTCTACCTAATCGTAAATACTTTAGCCTTACCCCCATCAACTTTGAAAAACTTTCAGCGGGATGTAAGACATGCCTGCATGTAAGAGTAGGTTGATATGGATTTCGCTCGTTTTCGCTCATTACGCCACTGCTGGACACCATTACGTAACAATATTTGGCTCGCATAATTTCAAATTTGGGCCCCCCCCCCCCTAAGAAATCCTGGATCCGCGCCTGCTGCAATTATTTGAACGTAATTGCCAATTGAATAAACATAATCACTAACGATAGTTGAAATGCATTTATGTTAGTTGCATAACAAAAATGAATCTCAAGCAGCAGGCAAGGTGAGGGAATTTCAACGCAAGGTCTTGTGATCAAATTTTGTATTGTGCAGTAAATTTGATATTTCTTTCCAAAATTAAGAACACACAGTCAAACATTTAGTTTTTAATAACTAATGTGAATTTTTTTTTTAATTTAGGGATATTGTTCCTTGATTCAGTTACAATATGCTGTAAAGTTATAGAAATCGTCTGGACTTGTCCTTTAACAGATTCTGCTGGGTGCTAGATTTGTTAAATGGAAAGTCTGCCAAATCCAGTGTATTAAAGTGAACTGCCTATCAGATGAACATCTTCAAGAGTCCATGAAAACAATCTTATATGTGGTATAATCACAAAATCTATTCTTTCTCCAAATTTAATCAAACTTGATATCAATATTCATCAGCATCTGGTCACAGATTCTAGACAAAAATTGAAGTCTTACCTTCTTTACTCACCTGCAGGCTGTAAAATTGCAAACTTGGAAAAGATATGCAGCCCATATAGTGCTGCTGTTAATTATCCATCCTCACAAGCTAGTGACATATTTCCAAGTGGTAACAGTAGTTGTCGAACATTCAAGAACATTTGATATCTACATATCATTTGTTTTTTCAACATTGATGATATACCCATATCAGCTCAAAGCTTTCTTATTATTAGTATTTGTCGAACATTCAAGAACTGGACTTTTGATATGCACAAACAGACATATCTTTTGTTTGTACAATATTGATGATAAACTCATATCACTTCAAATTTGTTTCTTATTATTATTCAGTAAAACTCCCAAGCCAAGCTGCCAACAGGTACTTCACATTGTTTGTTACTATTAACAGTAGTAGCAGTACATCTGATACGCACATATCTTTTGTTAGTACAACATTGATGATTAACATGTATCACTTCAAAGTTTCTTTGTATAATTCAGTAAATCTCCCAAGCCAATATGCCAACAGGAATTTCACATTGTTTGCAATTGGTAACAGTAGTTGGCGAGCATTCAGGAACTTGACTTTTGATATGCACATATCTTGTATTTTTAGAAAATTTGTGATAAACCGATACCACTTCAAAGCTTTCTTATTATTAATCAGTAAATCTCCCCAATCTATCCCAAGGACATTTACCCTAGAAGATGACAGTAACCTGGGAGATTCTATGACAAACTTTGCTCTCAGTCAATCACATGCCACGATTCCAAAAGCTTATAACAGTTATTGTAAATTTGTATTGATAACAAGTTTTATGAAACAGGGCTCAGGGGGGTGTTTCATCAACTAAAATCGATTTTGATTTTAAAAATCGATTTTAGGGCTTAGTGAAACACCCCCAGGTGGCTCATGTATTTAGCCTAGGGAATAAGAGAACTCAGTCGTCTGTGGGTTAAACAAGTCCATTTAAAATATGTATATCTTTGATTTTGGTAATGA
This sequence comes from Mesocentrotus franciscanus, assembly GCA_037976565.1. NCBI lineage: Eukaryota > Metazoa > Echinodermata > Echinoidea > Camarodonta > Strongylocentrotidae > Mesocentrotus > Mesocentrotus franciscanus. The sequence continues at coordinate 18,309,725 of CP137671.1, read as the reverse complement.
TCCGGGATTGTGGTTTTTGCCAAGTTTTGCTATTTTCTTTAGAAATTGATACCGTATTTTGTGCTGTTTTGTTTGACATTTGGTTTGACAACTGTACCATATTTAATGTGTTCATCTTCGTTTCGGTCGTTAGCAGGTAGTGTAGTTTTTGCCAAGTCTTGCTTTTTTGTTTGACATTTTTACCATATTTTATGATTATATGTAGCAATTAACGATATTTAAAATATTTGGTAATTTCATGTTCCGTTATATTAATATCTTTATTCCACTCTCATTTCATGATATGTTTCCGCTCAATTCTGATTTTCATTTCTATGTCGCACGATTGACATGTATCAAGGTCTTAATTTCTCAATTTAGAGTTACGATTATGATGCTATGATATATGCATGCAATCGCTTGCCTTAAATACCACATTTTAACACTGGCCAGCAGGTGTAACAGCAAAACACACATTACGCATTACATGTACGGTATAAAGTTCAGGAAAATCAGAATAAAAGAATCGTGATTAAAATCTCTTTTTGTCATCAATTTTGCCCTTCATGGTTTAGTCTAGATTTTCTATAATCTACGCGTGCAAACAGTTGAAAATATCATATGTATATTGCCTTAAGAAACAGAATGTAGAATATTATCGGCTTGAGATGTGCATATTTCAATTTGATATATGTAAATCCATTAATTTATTCACCTGTCTCCTTTATTAGCATCTGGATATTATTTGAAATCCATTTATTTGCTTTTCTCTTTTATTCTTATCGACTTTTATCGTGATAATATGTAATAGTGATAGTTTGTGGGTGGGTGCAGTATGCAGTGTATTCTTGTGTGTGCGTGAGTGTGTGTGTGTGTTTGTTGTCACATAAAGTCATGTGCTGTGTAGATGTAATTAACTTTTAATTCTATTTTGCCAGCTAATAGTTGCAATGACTGCTTGCCTGGCTTGTAGGTTAAAACTTGTCATTTTGGTCCATTTTCCAGGTAATAAAACCAATAAAATCAGTTGGATTTCATTTGAAAAGACTGGGTTATTTCGGTGGTCTCTCACCCAAGGAGGGGTGGTTTGTGCCCCCTTCCTTGCCCTTCTAGGTTTAAAGTGTGCCAATCACCAAATCATATTTTGATCTCGATGTATTAAAGGGGTTCCATGTGGCTATACTGTATTCAACATGTAAGCTTCAAATATTACTTCTACAAAGAGATGTTGCAGTTTAATGACACTCCCAGTGAACTGTAACGGGTCTTGTTGAGTAGACTAGTTAATGCACGTGAGCGCACTCTCATCCAATAGGATGCTTACAGTACCCAAGTCCAAAGTGGGTTCCGTGCGAGCCCCATAAGCAGGGTTATATGTTATCCTTTTATTTTCTTCTTGCTCCTTACTGTTTACCTGTAAAATTCCAGGTCAAGTCTTTTGAGGTTGTATTTATACATTATAGCTATAAATATGCAAATAATTTTTTCAGGTGATTGGTAAACCTTAATCGCCTGTATTCTCATGATATCCTGTCTCTCAGTTCAGTCATTGCATTAAACACAGTGTATGCACTGTTGATCTCTTTACTCTAGCCCTAGCCATATTTGCCACTTGTCTGCAAAATAGCTGTAAAACGTTGCTGTTTTATGGACATCATCAAATTCATCACTACGGTGGAAATATCGGTTTAATTACCACACAAAAAAGGCAGAAATATTTTTCTTTTGGACGCGAAGATCTGGTGGCATGGGTATGAGGGACCAGGGAGAGAGGTAGAGGAGTTGTTATCCTCATAGGTGGAGATGGGGGAGGGGGCATTGTACATGAGGTTCTTAAAGAGAATTGGAAGTCCATCCCAATGGTGTAAATATCTTTCCAAAACAAAGAAAGTGTACCAGATATTGTCATATTTGATGTAATGCAATAAATGCCTGTTAGCACAGGATCCAAAGTGCGCTAAATAGCTGAGCTGCCATGTACATGTAGCAGTTTCCTTACAAAAATTGTAAAGTATACAATTTAGCTTTATTTTCGAATAATAATTATGTATATATATATAGAGAGAGAGAGAGAGAGAGAGTATTTAGCTAAATAATTATATAAAATTAGCTGAGCTGTTACATAGATTTTTTATAATAGTCGTCAGTTTAGTCATGGCTATTTTGTTTTATTTCATTTTATTTATTTCTTCATTAATGGCAAATAAAGTTCAAAGACTTTTACAGGGCAAATCATAAGGAGCATAGGAAAACCAAGAATGGTACAAAATCTTGACATGCATTTTCAGTTTATTAAATGAATAATAATAAATGAATAATATTCATAATTTATGTAAGTATTTTGATAGCTTTATTGTGGAGGAAACCTGAAAAGGCAAAGCGTGCAATTTTAAGCCATTACATAATTTCATTTAATAGTACTCGTGCCATCCAAGAAAATTTTTAATGCAAAAGGTCCGCGTACCTAGACATCTATATATAATTATACCAAATTGATACATACAGTTCACTTAGCATAAGACCAATCTGTTGGGACCGCAAAAAATCATTTGACTTATGCACAATTATACCTTGGCAGTGTAAATGACACATTTTAAATAGTTTGGTTAAAAAAAAAATTTACTTGTGCTGCTTCGAGTTAAGCTGATGAGTTTGCTGTATCTGTAAAAATGCAATCACAGGCCTAACCGTATCGAAAACCGGCCAAGGGAGACCCCCAAAAATGTTTATTTTTTTATGCTGGTGATCATTGTTGACAGGTTTACTTTAACACGTGACTTTATGAACAAGAAATATAATATCAAGGGGGGATGTGGTCTGTATAGACACATGGTATTTCTATTTTCTAAAAGGTTGCTTAAGCAGGTTTGAATGTACAGAACACACATCACACAAAACACACTTCCAAATTCACGTCATTTAAACCTAATTAACACTAACATTGCCTAGATTTTCTCAATTTTCATACTCTTTCAAGCTTATCATGTTACAGCTAGCACAATGACAACACAAAGAATGTTTATAATAATGACCATTTATTTATAACCAGTTACATGCATAATAGCTGTTCCCTAATTAGTCAATTGTTAAGATTCATTTCAGTACATACATTGTACAATTCAGTTTTAAGGCCAACTTTAATGATAACTTTCAAGTGCCTATCAATTCATACATTTTGAACAGTTTTACTCAAACACATTAGTTTATTCAGGTTTTTTAATTATTCTCACATGTTTTGAACCAGTGACATAAGGTGATATTTTGTAAGTATCAAACGAAATATGCATGTATGCAATATTTCTGTATTAGTCTTAACATATTAATCTAGAATGACTGATATAAATGAGGAAATAACTCCCCGGTTTAACAAATATATTTATATATATTTATAAAATGCATATGTCAATGTATACAAGCACATGGTGCTCAAATGGCGCATTGCTTGGCAACATATTTATATTGTATTGCTATATTGCATGTTACATCATAGCGAATTCGAACCTACAAATTACAAACAAGTGTAAAAACCTATAAACAAACAATACGTATAAGGGCATTGCGCTAAAATGCACAGAAAAAATGATGAAGTTTAGCAGGGAATATATATACAAGATTTTTAAAAAAGGAAATGATATCACATTACAGAGTACATACAAATTAGAGTATTGAATGTAATAAAATCGTATAAAGGCAAGATTTGCATCTGTTTAAAGAGTTTTTACTTGGACTTTGCATCATTTTTGTGACTTTGTTATATTTCTTAGAGTCCCAACTAAGCAATTTCTAAAGCACACTTTCTGACAAAAATGTAACTATAGGCCCTACAATGAAAGGTTGTACAAACATACATGTATCTGATAACTAACAAATTATAGACTATTAATATTAGTACCAGTAAAAAAAAAGATCCAATAGAAAGAACATGATAAATTTAACATTCATAAGTATTTGGCTTAGTAGGCCTAATAATATAATACAATCATCAGATATACGTAATTCTTAGATGTGATGTTTATATGACATAGGACAAACAAGCTTGTATTCGCTGACACCAATTGATCTAGAGTATATACATGTATTTCATGTTTTACATGAATAACTTTTAGGCCTTTTGTAATCTGCCTTGACCTTTTACCTCAGACCTTACATAGATCAAGTTGTTATAGATGCTGCTATCAAACACCTGCGAGGGATCTGCTTTGACTCTATGGACTCGCTGACAGGAGACAATTATGAGGTAAATACACTTCTTTCATGACTGCCGTAGTTCATTTCTTCCCTATAATATTTATCCATGGGGTGAGTTGATAAATCTTAATTCTTCTGTAGGCCCTTGAGATTATTTTTTTTCTTCTTTCTTTATATTGCTTATTTCCAAATAGGTTTTTTTATCTTTAATCAGATAAACTTCAAGCAAGTATTCTTGCAAAAGAATGCATATGTACATGTGTAATGTTTGGGTCACTGATTTTGAACTCTCTGATTTATAACACACAGATTTTAGCATCGTATATACTATACTGTATGTACCGTGTGTATATGATGTCATGAATCATAATAGTAAGGTAATAAGGCACACATACATGCATCCACATGTACTCCATGAAAACAAATTTTTAATAATTTCTTTATCGTTATTGTGTATTATATCTAAATAATAAGTGGCAAAATGAATTTCCGTACCCTGTTCTAAATTGCTTATGACTAACGGTTAAAGTAGCTGACTACATACCGATCATACAACAGTACATCACAGACGGCAAGGTGTTTGACTACATCATCAATGGCCTAACAGCCATTCCTATTACTACAGAACCAAGAGGTAAATGTAATATGTCAATTCAATACTTTACATTTTGTCACTAATTCTTTAGCCTTTTTTGGATTTAATTTTTTTTTTAAATCAAAGTAGATAGATGAGCAAGAAAATCCCTTTTAGGGAAAGAAGATATTATAACATGCTAACATGTAGCACGATTTTTAATATTTTACATGTAGACGCAGGATAATAATGATATTATTAATGTCAAGCGTTTATAGCACAGGATATGTTGCTATCTCTATGCACTTAATAGAGTAACAATAGAACAACTTATATGGTATAATTACAAGTATTGGTAAGCAACTTAAATAATCATAGATTAAGACAAGAATCTAATATGACAGTGGTGTGCATACACTAACTTCTAGTATTACATCAGTTCAGAAAATCTGACAATACATTAATATACTAAATACTATGCTTAATTGAAAATAAAAACAAAAATCGAGTCAGGCACCATTTTACAGATACTCACAGTGCTGTGCAATTACACAATTATTTGTGCATGACCTCTGTGAAGGGTGGCAAATGTGGATCAATATATTGCATTAGAATGTAAGTGCTGGGCTGGAACTCTAAACCCTGAACCCTTTGTATACCACGGCACCTCCATATCTCATGCAATGAATGATCACTTACAATTCAATAAAAGAATCATCTCTCCTAAATTGAATAACACATTCAAGTGCCAATTTTTCATCATTTCCCATAAATAATCTTGAATAATTATTAAATGATTACAACAGTACTACGGATTTACAAAATCAGACATGTTTAAGTACTTTTTTTCCAGTGTATGAGACATTAGAAAAATATATTAATTCATCTATGTACATGCACAAAATTTAGTATGAAGGAGCTAATATGAAACTTTGAGTATAAAAGGTACCTAATAGAGAAATGTTTTGTTTGCTTTTTCTTTTTTTTTCAAATTGTGTATATTCCTCTCCTTTCGTTGCATTATTAGTTACATTGTATGTTTGTCCTGTTTTTTCTTCCCTGTACATGTATCACTTTGTGCCCTGCATATTTAAGCAGCAGCCTAGGCTTGAATGTTCATTATTACATGGTTTCTCTTGTTATTGTCAATAAATAAAGTATGTGATAAAACAAAAATCTTATGAGTATTAATTTAGTATCGCAAAGTTAATTTACCTGAACACACCTTTAACTATGACCCTACATGTTAAGGTTCTACTGAGCAGAAGGTTTTTAGGAGCATGACTTATACTTTATGATGGTGTTAATAATGTTATTTTAAAGGGTATTACTCCTGGCTTTCCTGCTATGGTTGAACTCCTCGTTCATATTTTTAATTTATCCTTATTAAATGGTCAAGTCCCGGATATTATGAAAATTGCTAAAGTTGTCCCTCTTTTTAAGAAAGGAAATAAATTATACATTAGTAATTGCCGTCCAATTTCTGTATTGTCTACACTTTCTAAGGTGTTAGAAAAGATAATATATACTCGGACTGTGTCCTTTTTGAAGAATCATAATATTTTATATAATTTTTAATTTGGTTTTATATAAGACAAAGCACTATTCATGCTTTATTGTCTTTTGTTGATGAGGTGGCACATGCTATTGATAATTCTTTACACAAAGTGGGCATATTCCTGGACTTCTCCAAGGCCTTCGACACAACCCACCACACTATTTTACTTCATAAACTTTCCGACTATGGTGTGCGTGCGAAGGCCTTGGAGTGGTTCCGGAGCTACCTTTCCAATAGAAAACAGTACGTTTCCTTGAATAATGTTAATTCAGAATTTCATGATATTAATTGCGGCGTCCCCCAGGGTAGCGTAGTGATTCCACTCTTATTTATTCTTTATATAAACGATTTCTGTAAATCGTCTGACATATTGTCATTCATATTTTTCGCCGATGATACCAATTTATGTTTTTGTCACAGTAATCCACTTACTTTATCGGAAATTATCGATATTAAACTATTATAGCTTTCTCAGTGGATTAGAGCTAAAAAATTATCTTTAAATTTTCGAAAAAAATAAATGTATGCTTTTTAGTAAATCAATAGATTCTTTGCCATTAAATATTGTTTTTGATAATCATCTGTTAGAAGAGGGGCCTCATATTGAATTCTTAGGAGTAACTGTCGATAATAAGCTTTCATGGAAATGTCATATTGATAACATTTGTAAAATCATTTCGCGTGATATTGGGGTAATAAATAGATTCAAAACTTGTCTCCAAATTTCTTCCTTGTTTATGTTATACTCATTTTTAATATTGCCTTGCCTTAATTATGGTATTCTTGCTGGGGGAGGAATACGCACAAATCGTTGTTAGATAGATTATTGTTATTACCAAAAAAAAGGGCTATACGTATTATCTGTAACTCTCCTATCCGCTCCCATACAGACCCATTATTTGTTATAATAAATTATTAAAAGTTAAAAACTTTTACTTGTGTCAATTAGGGCAATTTATGTATACATATGATAACAGTATGTACCTTTAGTTTCAGGCATAAAACATTCACTTTCACCCAATTATTTTTTTTTTAAACTAACATTATTTTTATTGCAACGTTATGAAAATAGTTGATTTAGTGTTTATATAAACAAAAATTTCATCGCAAGATTAATACCAATTGGTGCTAATTAAAATTGCGCACTCAGCCTCTCTCATCATGCTCTAATTAATTACTACGTACTTCCTTTTTTTTTCTATACACTGTCTTTAAGTCATGCGGTCCACACCCACTCACCCCTTTTCTTATGCATAATCTTGTCTATTTAGTTCATAATTCTACCCTTGTGCTTCTACACTGAGTCTTTATGTTGATACCTGTTGTCTTCAGTAGTCTCCGTGGACACAACACTTGTTTTTCTTTTGTTTTGTTTTATTCTTGTGTTAATTCGGTTGCACCATTTATTAATTGTACATAATTTGTATTTTTCTTGTTGAAAATGGAAATAAAACTTGAACTTGAACTTGAAATTTAATGTGCCATTGTTAGCACATTAGGTGACTTCAATACATCCTCTCTAAAGGAGCTCACCATCATGGAAGAATTGCTACCATTATTTGTGCCTTGCCATGCTATGTTTATTACTGCTCTAGATGTGAAGAAAATTGTCTTTCTTTTGTGAACTTGTAAAAGGCGTCTCATTCTCTACCATAGTTTCCGTCTGTTTTGCACTTTGTTTCTCAATACGATCAATGTATTCTTTTTTAGGGGGGATTTGTAAGTTGCAATTTCATTTGTGCCATTGTGGGCACATTGGGTGACTTCAATAAATCCTGTCTTTCATAAAGGTGCTCACCATAATGAAAAATTGCTACAATGAGTTGGGCCTTGCCATGCTATGTTTATTACTGTTCAAGACGTGAAGAAAATTGTCTTTCTTTTGTGAACTTGTAAAAGGCGTCCCATTCTCTACCATAGTTTCCGTCTGTTGATATATGACTTCATATTTTTTAAATTTCTTGTAGGTTTTCTTAGTCACATAGAGAACTATGAGTATAAAAACCAGCATTATTATCATACATACAATGGCAGCTCCATTTAACCAATGTATCCATAACATTGCAGTATTATTATCAGTAGACTTATCCTTTTTTGAATCAGTCGGCTTTGGTGATTCTATGAGTTGGAGAATCTGGGAGTTATCTTCAACTTCTCTTTCTGGGTGTTGGGATAATGTTGCAACTAGGCTCGGTGTGGTAGGAGGGCACGGGTCTGTGATGGTTTTTGTGTGAGAAATGTTCCCCATGGGATTCCATACAACATTTTTACAATCACACCTGTCTTTAGGTTGATCAAGGATAGCTGAACAACAGAATACGGGATATTTTGTTCTTGCCCACATTGTTTGTTTCAAAGTTTCACCAATTTGAACAAGTTTACTCTGTGGAAGCAATCGTTTAGAATCTTGGTAGCAGTAAATCCCCCCAGCCAAGCTTTCAACAGGAGCCGTACATTGCAGTGGCACCCAAACACCAACTGCATCATCATTGATACTGAAGGTACAACCTACATCACCAGGAGGATGATTGACATTTAACCTTATCCTGGTGAACCTGCTCTGAATGACACCATCCTTGTACGATTGGCATATGTATGTTGCCTCGTCACTTATCTTTACTGGATTTATGTCAACCTGAACCGAACAATTATTATTTGTCACACTGAACCTATTCAACTGATAGAAGGGCAAATTGAGAGATTCTGGCTCTGCTGAACTGTAAAATGGAAGTCTGTTTCCGCTCTGTATAGTGATTTTATTACTGTCACATGGATATGGGAGTTCAAGTTGCACGGCTTCATACTCAGTAACCGTGACAAAAGAACCACATCTGGATAATGAGATCCGTGCAATTAAGATACTGAATAAAGATACAAGTTCCTCCAAATTAACCATGTTGGCTGATAAAATACAGTTTACTAGTAGGTAATTGTGTCTGTATATAGCCAGATGGGCTCTAACTGTGTGATAAGGTATAGAGTTAATATCCCTCTGGGTCTGAATAGATGATTTATAAGTAAGACAAATATTGAAGGGGGACAAAACAGCTCATGAAAATGGAAGGTTGTACAGGTAATGATGAAAGCAAGATTCTGCTTCCTTTACTAATGATTGCAGCAAACTTTCGGTATTTGATTATGATGTCAGAAAATTAAAAACAACAAAGAAACACATATCACCAAATTAAAGGTAAAAATTAAAGGCATAACATGTATAAACACATATCATCAAAATACAAGTTTGTACAGTTAGTCAGTGAAAGGAGGAATTGCCTCAGTTTTTTGCATTAATGTGATGGCTCGTCTACAATTTTCTTTCCATGTCCAATGTTGCTTTTCTCATCATTCAAAGTCAAATAAGGAGACTAACCTCTTACACATTATTTCAGCCTTGCAACAAATGTTGGATGTTTAGCACCGCTAAATTAGAAAGTCATACACTTTTCAATCTGCTGATTCGGCTGTGAAGTTCAAAATGCAATAAGGATTCCAGATGTTGGCTGAGATTTCCATTAAATCTGTTGGCATCAAGTCTTAGTAGAGGAGAGGTTCTGCTTGTAAAGTGTAATTTCAACTCCAAAATTGCGTCTTTATGTTCTTTCAAAACGTGAATCAGTTTGAAACATGAGATTTTCTGTTGTATCGATGACCATCAAAATGAGAACCAGCTGAATCATCCAGTAACACTTTGTTCCTGAGAAATTGAAGTAAGTCCACTTTTAAATGAAATCGCTACATAGATATACATGTACTGTCCTTTAATACACTGTATGAGTGCGGAGACCTGATCTTCACTGATAATAGACTATACACAAAAAAAAAGAATCTTGGAAAGTTTTAGTCTATCAAATGTGAATCAGCAAATTATGATCTCTTTTGTATCACCTCTCCATTTGTTCTGCGCTTTGAAATTGTTAAAATATCCCTCTCGTTGGTTACGAATTAAGATATCTCCTCCATACTGAGGGATGTGTAAAAATATATATGCTATTGATAATTTTTTGGTTGTTGCAAATCAGATGCCTATTTTCCCATATCTATCAATATTCTTTTTTGAAAAACCAGGTTTGAAGGTCTATCTTTTAAAAATAGTTTATGAGTAGCATATTCGACGATATTGAATTTGAAACAATTAATATTTGAAATAAATATGTTTCTATTTTGCTGTTTTTTGTATCTTTATGTATTCTATTGTTTCTATGAATTGTAGTTCTTCAAGACATAAAAAACCAGGGAAAGGGCATAAAAGACACAATTAGCAGTGTTATGGAGCAGTTTAGGAAAAGCAGTAGTTTGTCAATTTGCTTTCAATCTTTCCCCGACATGTGACCACGAAATATTCGGTGACCTTGCAACGGATTTTTCCGATTTTTGCAAAGTTAGTCTATAGAGTTGACAGACACTTGAAAGTGAAATAGTCACTAATAGGCAAGTCACGATTTGCAGTGGTTTCGTGGAAGTCGTGGATTTGTACAGGGGGTCAAAATGACACCCCACCCCCGCCTAGTCTGAATTGGGTTGAGATTTCCTTAGTTTTTTTTGCCGAGTGCTAGATGTGTTACATGGAAATCCCGCCAAGTCCAGTGTGGATGAACTTAGCTCAAAAGTGCATTCCTGTTTCACTTCGCCTATCAGATGAATATCTTTGATGGTCAATGGAAACCAATCGTACTACCACAAAACCTATTTATGTCAGACTTTTAATCAAAATTTATATCAAATTCACAGATTCCAGACAAAAAATAAAATCTCACCTTTTTTACACACCTGTTAGCTGCAAAAGTGCAATTTGGAAAAGAATGCAAGCCCCGTAGTGCTGCTGTTTTTTCTCCATCCTCACTAGCTGGTGAACAGTTTGCAAGTGGTAACAGGAGTTTGTTTTTGTTTTTCCATATTTTTCATTCCCAGGGATTTATTGATTTTCATATGCAACAAATTGTTGTATAGTAGCTCTGCTACGGCTTCGGCAGCTAGAACTTGTTCGAACATGTCCTTACATGCATTATTTCTTTGTTTAAGTGCGAGCTTATGCCAGAAGTGAGACAGAAATACCTTTCAGTCAATAGTTACTATTTTCTTTGTAGACAGGTGATCAAAATTGTTATGATCGGCCTGATTACTTTTTCAATTATCTTAGGTATTTGATGTCTCTACGCCACGACCATGTTAAAGAAGATACTTTGAAATTGGATTTTTTTTTTTTGTAGTAGCTCTGATACGGCGGAGTGATATTTTAATAGGATGGTGACATGGTTTCCATGAATTTTGGCAGCTAGAACTTGACCTTTGATAAGCACATATTTTGTTCAAACGTGTCCTTACATGCATTATTTCTTTGTTTAACTGCAAACTTATACCAGAAGTGACACAGAAATACCTTTCAGTCAATAGTTACTTTTTTCTTTGTAGACAGGTGATCAAAATTGTTATGATCGGCGTGATTACTTTTGTTAATTATCTTAGTCTTAGGTATTTGATGTCTCTACGCCACGACCATGTTAAAGAAGTTACTTTGAAATTGGATTTGTTGTAGTAGCTCTGCTACGGCGGAGAGATATTTTCATAGGATGGTGACATGGTTTCAATGAATTTCGGCAGCTAGAACTTGACTTTTGATAAGCACATATCTTGTTCGAACATGTCCTTACATGCATTATTTCTTTGTTTAAGTGCGAGCTTATGCCGGAAGTGAGACAGAAATACCTTTCAGTCAATAGTTACTATTTTCCTTGTAGACAGGGGATCAAAATTGTTATGATCGGCCTGATTACTTTTTCAATTATCTTAGGTGTTTGATGTCTCTACGCCACGACCATGTTAAAGAAGTTACTTTGAAATTGGATTTGTTATAGTAGCTCTGCGACGGAGGAGTGATAATTTAATAGGATGGTGACATGGTTTCAATGAATTTCAGCAGCGTGGTGAGTTAGGTCATTACATGCTCTGATCTGGTGCAAGTCGGGCATGTAATCACAGCCGGCCAAGAGAAAAGTCCATGTAAGTTTCTATTTTATCTCATCTTAGTGGAGTGTGTTAATGAAATGTTATTGTAATAAGAAGTTACATTTTCAAGAAGATTAGTTGTCAAGAAGGCTTGTACGTGTATAATGTCGAATTTCGTCACTTTTACTTCTAGAAAGTTAAATTGGTTCAAGGACAACGCGGCTAATGACCTTGACTTTTTACGCGGTAAATAGTGATCGAATTATGTTTGTTGATCAGAACTCTTGATAGTAGGAATTCAGGAATTGATGCACATGAATTGATTACTTGATTTTATTTAGTTAAAGACAGCTGTGTAGACTGTAACGGATTTAATGGTCATGTAGTTATGACTGTTTTTTTTTATTTTTTTATTTAGCTTGACCTGTGTAAGGCATCTTAATGCATCATGACTTGTGATATTAATAATTTTGTTAAAGTGCACAGGTGTGTCGTTAGATTATATGATATATAGAATATAAGTAAAAGTTCATTCCTGCCTAGCAGCTTGTTTCCAAGTTGTTTTGTACCTTTACCAACACAGCTAAAATGCTATCAAGGAATATAGAAATCAATGATTTTCACACAATAGCACGCTGGAAAGATGTCAAATCTGTGAAGTTTGAGAAAAACCATGACGATACCAAGTTCCAGGTTCGATGCAGTCGCTATTTCTACACCCTATAGTCATCAGGAAAGACTTGGAGAAGGCTGAGAACCTCAAGCAATCTTACCCTCCTGGTCTTCAAATGAATGAGATCAAGTCGACAGTTCATTGCAATGATTTCTGGAAAATAAACTCTGTGGCATAAGTTTTAAAATAGAGGAGGGTGGGGGAAATTTCCTTCCAATTTTCCCATATCTATATATATACGATCCAAACAGTCCATATTTCAAGCGCACTCCATATGTGATATTCCTTTGGTAAATTACAAGAATGTCCAACATGCAATGCATACATTTTATTTTTGTTTAAATTGTACAGGCAGCCAGTGGGACTCTCTTCACCTAATCCTAGATCTTTCAATGCGACTTCTCAAGCCGACAGGGACATATTTCACCCAGGTAAGATTATCTTAAGCTTCTTCTATGGAATGAAATGGAGTGGAATGAAGTGCCATCTGATGTCACCCTCATTCTTGTGTTTCTAGAATCATGATATGCAGTGTAGTAATTGACTCTGTCTTTTCCAATAAGATCTAGTTCTCAATATCAGGATTCAAACTACAGCCATGTCACTAAACACTGAGATCGAGGAGATACAGACTCTCAAAATTGATTACAAAGAAAGACATATAAATCATACTTATATCACAAAATTGATTATACTTTTTAAAACATAATTAACATTTTTTCCAGACGTGATACTTTTCAACATTTGCCCTCCATAATATTTCCTTTAAATAAATGTCGAATATGTTTGTAAAATTACATTTTCTTTTTTGTGTATATAAAACATAAGAAGCTAAATTAATAGGTTTTTAAAAACTACATATTTTGAATTTATATAATCACATTGCTTGCCTACAGTTATATCACTGTAATAAATTTGTTCAGTATCAAACAATACTTCTGTTTTCTAAGAAAAATTAAGACCTTGTTCCAAAATATTTTTGGGTAAACACAATCATAAAATAAATGATAATAATTTTCTGTGCATTTGCACTTCAAACAATAATCATGATCAGATTTTTTGAAACGATATAGATATTCTTCACGTGCTAATAACTTATAGAGTAGTTTGAAATTAAACTGTTTTAATCGTATTTCTTTGACGTATGTCAAATTCATTTTCCAAATATTTGCCCAGGATAACTTTTTCCCAAAAAATATTCCCAATAAATTTGAACTTTGGATATATACAATTTCTATCAACTAATACCTAATATATAACTTGTGACATCTTTATTTTTGTAACTGATTTATTATGACATACTTTTGGTGTCAATTCAAAAACAAATTCTAATATTAGTGATCTCATTACATGATTTTTTTTTTACACATTGACATTTCTTCCATGCCGAAAAGACATTGTTGATAAAATAAAGGTATGTCTTTTAGAACTTTTAAATCTTCGTTTTTTAAGAAACTCACCTTGAGCACTAAAAAGTTGGGGCCAAGATAGTTCAAATAATAATATGGGAGAATGTTCCATCTAGAATTATGATCTTTATTTTCCATTTTCTTATAAAGCCAGTTTGCTTTTAAAGCAAAACTTTGCAAAACAAAATCTGGCATATTCAAACCTCTTTTATCAGTTGACCCGATCATAGTTTTTCTCTTTAATCTATCAAAACCATCCCATACTATTTAAAATTGTAAATGAATTTTTCAATTTGTTTATTTATAAAATTGATATTTGGAAAAACTGACATAATATAAGTGATATTTGACAATACATGTGATTTCAATACAATTATTTTACCAAAGTATGTCAACTTTCTACATTTTCACTGTTTAATTTGGTTTTCAATTTGTTCTACCTTTTCCTTCCATGTTTTTTTCATAAGCTAGTTTCATGTTCTTACTAAAATAAACCCCGAGTGTTTTTACAAACTGATAAGACCATGTGATTTCTTTATATTGTTCTACATTAAATTCACCAAAATGAAAACCTTTTGATTTTGATATATTGAAAGTAGGTCCTGCTAAACAACCAAAACTTTTTATTTTACGCATTGCATTTTTCAAAGAAATTTCGTTTTCAACGAAAATTGTTGTGTCATCTGCTAACAAGCAAATTTTCTATTAAGTACCAGGCACACCTCCCGATCCCGGTAATTGAACACCTTGAATAGCTTGGACTAGGACAGCTAGAGACAGAAGAGAATGGAAATGTTATGAGGAGGGCTTTGTCCAACGTCTGGATGAACTATAGCCTGATAGATAGATAGAATAGCTTGATCTGATCTTATATCAATTGCTTATATTTCGATGACAACTAAAAACAATAGAGCGGACACTGGGCAACCTTGCCGAAGACCTCTTTGCAGAGAAAAAAATAATGATTGCCAATTATTATTAACAATACAACTTTGAACATTTGTATTAAGAGTTTTGATATATCCAATAAATATACTACCAAAATTAAATTTTTCTAAACTTTTATAAAGAAAATCCAAACTTGTTTGATCGAACGCCTTTTCTAGATCCAAAAAAATAACAGCTCCGGATTTTTTTTTCTTCTTCAAAATACCATATTACATCATCGATCAAACGAATATTGTTCCCAATAAAACGTCCTTTAAGATATGCATTTTTGATTTGAATCAATACAAACATTTAACACTTTTCTCAACCTTCCTGCTAAAGCAGATGCTAATATTTTATAATCAGTATTTAGGAGACTTATCGGCCTCCACTTAAAAATATTTTCTTTGTCACCTTTCTTATGTAGAAGGGTTATAACAGCACTAGTTTGTGAAATGGGTAAATTTCCTACTAACAATGCTGATTTGAATAACTTTAACATAATATGTTTCAAATTATTCCAAAAACATTGGTAAAACTCAAAAGTGAAACCATCTGAACCTGGACTTTTTCCTTTTTTAGTCCCATTTAGGGCGTCATTACATTCTGAAAGTGTTATTTCTGAATCACAGTATCTATTTTGTTTGTCATTTAATACATTATCAACCTTGATGTTCTTAAAATAATTTTCTTTGTAATCAATATAATTATGTGTTTATTGTGTCAGTATTATTTAATTAATAGATGATGGAAAAAAAGAATCTCTCAATTACAACTTGACTTTATCAATTTATCTTTTTTACAGCTAAGTTCAAGATTTAATTCGGTGAGATACGGAATGCAAAAATGTAAACAGGGCTTCTCAGTTATAATATTTATGGCTTAATCTGACTTTATGGAGATTTTTTTTGCTGAAGTACAGACCGTGAAAATGTAACCTCCGTTTATCAGTTTTCTTATCATTTTACAGCCAAGTTCTAGATGACTATTTTTTAATGAGATAACAGAAGGCAAATGTGTTTACAAAGATAGCATTTAAGTATAGGTATTCTTTGTATTTTACAGCTGAGTTCAATGAGACTAATTTTCATGATAAATTCAGTGTTCCCATCATTTTATTGTTTAAAGCCTTGTGTCTACAAAACACACACTCATCTCTTCATGCACATCATAAACGCTACATTTTGATAAAAAGTGATGTTTGTGTGTGTTTGAAATTGGATTGTTACCAACACATACCTGTGTACATGCAGGAGTGGCGATCCTGGGGAATGAGGGGACACATCCCCCCTCAATTTTTTTAGGGGGGAATCGTCCCCCCGGAAAATTTGAAAAAGTGCCCCAAAATTCATATTGTACAGCAAACTTGGAACTCCATCATATTAGAGCCCTTTTTTCAGTTTCCGTGGGTGAAACTAACTTGAATGTATCCCTGTGATAAAACAAAAATGCAACAAACACCAAAATTAATCTTCTGAAAGCAATATAAGTTCATTAAAAAATATTCAAATATCTGAGGAAATGACATGGCCCCCTTTTCTTGTAATGACAATGATCTAATTCATATTTTGGTGGATATTTAGCACAATTTTTCTTTAAAATACCAGAAATCATTTGATATTAAGCATTTTAGGAATATACAGTATAGAAAATTATTTTTTTTCAACTACAACTCAAATCGTACGTGCGCAGATAAATGCAATGGTACAATTACGTTTCAGAGAAGACTAAGTTTGTATAAATTTATCAGAGTAACTATCTTTCTACGCCCTAAGTTGGAGAAGATGAATTCTTATAAAAGATAAGATAGAAAGTATGACATGTGAACATTTCATACCTCTCATTCTACTTTCAAGACAAGTCAGCATTAGCCATGTATGAGGAGCAACTGGGCAAACTGAAATACAAAGTGGACTTCAGCAAAGAAAAATATCTGCGTGCCATCCTATTATCTTGAAATATATTCTTTATATTCAACCCGAGTTTGTATTTTATAGTGGAGTTGATAGAGGATGGGGATGATGTGACCCTGCCCCCTTAAGTTTCACTACATTCCATTCAACATCATAAATGTGTTGTTGTTTCCTTGGGGCTTTATAATTTAGTTACCAATATGAAATAGATTAAATTTTTATCACTGTGCTTGTATTTAAAAAGGTGGGGTCCATTTGTCATATAGTGGGTTGGTTGACTGTGGGGGATTGTTAACTTTTTGTTCATCATCCTTTAGTTAAATTCAAATTTTTAAAGCCCACAATGCAAATATTTTGAGCTTAGACCCATCTTCACGAAATTGCATACTTAAGTGGTTTCCAAAATTTGGTCTTCACAAAAGCTACCTTATTCAAAGATAGAATATACTCTTTCGTTCTTTCGTATTACTAATATTCTCTATTAAACAGCAACCCTAGAGATGTCTTGCGGCAACCCGGTTGAAAAGATCTGGTAAAAGGGACCAGGGAGAGGGGTAGAAGTGTTGTTATCCTCTTGGGGGGAGAGCTGGTGGAGGTATTATCATAACAAAGAATCGAGTTCATCATTATGGTGGAAATATCCATTAAAAAAATCAAACTGTACCAGATATTGTAATATCTGATGTATTTGCAGTAAATTCCTGTTAGCACAGGATCCAAAGTGTTTTTAAAGGGCCTCTCTAATCCAAACGGGCTTAACATTGAAAAAAGACATGTCGAAGAGTTTTTGACGGAGATTCCGAATATGACAATGATTTTTCTTAGAAATCATCAATAATTCTAAAATCTAGCTTTAAAAATGACGACTCAGACCGCTGAGAAAAAAGCCCAGTTTCGGAGCTGTATTGCACAATAGCATATGACGTCGCTGCAGGAGACAACATTGGCATTATAACACAACATAACATAGCAAAAATCAACTAAATCTTTAACAATTGCTCAAATTGTTTGATTTAAAAGTCGTTATTTTTCTTACCTGTTTCGTGTCAATTTTCATATATCTTGTGGAGTATTTTTCCTAAGAACGTAGACACTATAGTATACATGCACTTTCTCAAAGATTTCACGGCAAACAGCTACACAATACAAGTGCGACGATAGGGTGCGGGCGCGCGCGCGTGCGTGAAGTTAGCGACTGTAATCTCAGATCCTCATTAATTTCATGTAAGTAATTCACATTATGAATTGATGATCATTATAAGCATAAGACCCATCGGTAACCATACAACACGATGATTCCTAAGGCCGTGTTGGACCTATATTGTTATCAACTGCAAGAATAAACTATTTTAATGCATTTGTACCTGTCCTAACCGAGTATTAAAGTAAACGTCGGTAGACAATTACAGTTGGACCTGCATCAATTTATATGGATGGGACTGAAATGAATAAACCAGTGCAATTCGTCCGCTTTAGCCCAGTTGGGGAGTGATATTAATTGATATTTATCTAAAATATCGTTTGGTTAAACGACAAATTATTTGCATAAATATGAAAGGAATACTTTTCTTCTTTCAAAATAACAGAGTTTTTATCAACAGAATTAGTATTTTCAAAGAAAAACGGAATTTACTTACTTTTCAAGGACCTCTCTTTCAGTAGTACTAATAAGCGATGCATCAATTTATATGGATGGGACTGAAATGAATAAACCAGTGCAATTCATTTCATTTCATTTCATTTATTTTCCACATTAAAAACCAGAAAAATATACAAGGTAAGAGAATATATTGTACACATTGGACACATAGAGCAAATGAGAAACAGATACATAAGCATAAAAGACAGTGAAAATCTACATCAGTTAACAGACATCAACATTAAAACATAAAAAGGTAAGTAATGTAGATGGGGCTAGAAAAAGCGAAGCTTATCGAGTCTAGCCCCGGTAGCGTGGGTCGTAAAAATAAACGTGTTTAAAAACACAAACATGAAACGCTAAAAAAGATGCGTTTTGTATCATGATTCTGCAGAATCACGGTCGCTAAAATTCGCTTGAACGAACGGAGATCTCAATCATGATTCTATGACGTCATTATCTATTATATATATTATCGCTATCTATTTCTATTCTTACTGGGTGGGCTTGACATGAGCGAGAATCAGCGTTGATGGAAAATCGCTTGAACGATCTCCCGCAGTAACCGTGTTTTGTACCGGCGTTTTGAATTGTGATTCATGTTTGTGATTCTAGCTTCGAAAAATCGCTTGAACGCACCCTTACATTGTCAACAACTTAAATGGTAATCCCTATCGCACTTCAAAATGCTCAAGGATTTAAAATTTTACAATACTTTTTTAAGATACACTTTTTTGAAATACCCGTTCAAACGGTGTGAATTCAGGAAAATACCACGCTGTCTTCTGGTGTTGTTCCAGCCCATTTTAAGACATTTTTGGACACCCCCTCCGATTTAGGATTGTTCGCAAAATTTGTTTAAAAAAACACCTCTGAAATATTGGGTATTATGATAAAATCTTTCAAATAAACAAGGTGTGCTTAGTTTATGCGGTAGTGGCAGGCAATTCAAAAACTGAGCATGATATTTGACTTTGGCCCTCCGCTTATTAGTGAAAGGTAGATCTATATTAATTGTCAAAACAAATTGAAATTGCGTGTAATAAGATCTAGACCTCTAGAATCTATATCAAAATATCTCTCTTAAAAAATTAAAAGTAGGGGGTCTATACAATTACAACTACAAGTATAGCACACACAACGTCGCTATGCCTATGGCTATGCGCAGACATATAACCAATTACTTCTTGTTATTTAGATTTGTTATGACTGAATTATTAGACCCTAACTCAGTACTTGTTTCACTTTCAGTTTCAGGCTTCACCAACATACTGACTGACATAGAGAGCAAGCTGTCAGTGTCAACAAACTAGTCTAACATTGTTTTTTACTAGGCTCTCGAGCTAGAAGTAGCACTAAAATGACTAAATATTAATGTGTTTGCCTATCTTTTCTTCTTTTCACACCTAACCAAGTACCAACACATATCCCCACTTGATTGGATTCAGTTTATGACTTTATGACTTATGTTTTGTGGCTTTCCCCTTCCCCAGGCCAGGCCAGGCCCAGCCAAGTTACAAATATTCACACATAGTCATAAAAACAAGCAGATGGGACTACAAGCGAAAACTAGACTACAAATAGTACAATGTCGCGACGATTAGATTATCATATGAAACCAGTCTTTAAACGCTAATTTTTGTAATATCTAAATGAAATGATCACTTACTTGTGAAATGTTTTCAAGGAGCCTTTCACGAGTCGATTTGTGCATTTGATGGCTGCACAAGAAGGCATTTTGTTGACATTTAGAAAGTCTACGTTCGCATCACATCTGCGGCGGCAGGCCAGAAATGTTGGTACAGAAATGTTAGGCACTATGCATGTAGGTGCTCAGCTTACTGAAAAAAAAATTCACGTCAAATATTCACGTCTGCGTGTGAGACGCAGACGTGAATATTGGACGCAGATTTTCCAGCCAAAAAAAATCTGCGTCCAATATTCACGTCTGCGTGTCCCTTTCGGGAGGCGCAGACGTGAATATTTGACGCAGATTTTCCAGCCGATTTTCACGTCTGCGTGTCCCTTTCAGGGCCATTGAGTACAGAAAAATGAAAAAATTACCAAACAAAGGTATACGTCAATTTTTTTGATTATCGAGTCTTGGACGTAAAAGACAAGAAATTGGTTGCATAGGTATACGTCAAATTTTTTGATTTTCACGTCTTGGACGTAAAAAACGAAAAATTTGTTGCATAGGTATACGTCAATTTTTTTGATTTTCACGTCTTGGACGTAAAAAACGAAAATTTTGTTGCATACGTATACGTCAAATTTTTGCGTTTGCGTGTCCCTTAGGAGCCACCATACGCGTCTCATTAAATGCGCGTTAATATAATTGTGCGCAGGTTGACATGAGAATGTTACCGTGTTTACACAGGGATCCGCCTCGAGGATTGAAGCCGCGAGGCGTGTCGAACCCTATAAAGCGCGCAAATGTGATCGTGTTTACACGGAAGAAAAAAAAAGGCGAGTTCAACCCTCGAGGCGGATCAGAATGACGTCACAATGCGGGGAATTTGACCTACATCCATAGAGATATATACTAACGCTAGAGGGCGTACTCGCTGAAATTGCTGTGCCGACCTGGAGCGTTGGCCGCCATTACTAAGGAGGGCAGAAAAACGAACGACCCAACAAGTTACTGTGCACAACATACGGGGAAAATCTACCTATCCTTCTATATTCTATCTATCTATCCATGTATTTATGTGTCTAGCTATCTACGTATCCATCTCTATCCTAAATCTATAAGTATCAATCTGTTTATAATAGCCATAAACATAAAATTAATATATTACCTTTAAAGCGTTTTAAGTCAATAAACCCTGGCTCTCATGTTCCTGTCAGTCCCAATAACTGAATTAGAAAGACATTGGCCCTGTTGCATAAAACTTTGTTTGATATCATGATATAAAAATAAAACACAAGTCCCAAATGCTTGATTCTGATTGGTTGAAAGTCAAGTAATATTAGTGATGTCATACTCACAATATCAAAGTTTATGTAACGCACAGTAACGGCGCCATTGTGTGACGTTCTGCTAGGTCTCATTCTGACTTTAAATTATTCAAAAATATTTCTTAAATCGTATAAAATAAAAATAAACATTTTCTTTGCGTGAAATCACGAACTGATGTACATTGACAAAGAGGAACCCAAATTGTATTTGTAGATATACTGCAATACAAATAGCTTTCTGTATCCCTTTTACCTCACCATAACACCCGTAATTAAACTTGACCTAGAACAGTCACCATGACTGAGGCATGAGTAGGGTTCATGCATTATGCAAAATACCACAATTATTACGTTTCATACTCAAAAACCGATAAATCAACCCGAAAAATAAAGCATAACATTGCACAGTTTCGAATGGGACATCCGGGTATTTCTCGATGTTTTGCCCTTCTCAGTAATGGCGGACCGCCCTCCATGCCCGCACAGAGCTGTGCATGGGCGCGTATGACGAGTCCGCACTCTAGCCTTATTAAATATATATCTCTACGCCTACATCAGCTATCCAGTAACATACGCGCGGCCTATTTATACTTTTTAGGTTGCGCATAAAAGGAAGCTATGCGCGCATATCAGTACTACCATTTCCATTGGCTGCTCACGTCGGCCCACATGGGTTCAACCCTCCAGGCGGATTAGATCCCGTTTACCTGACATAAAATTGCCGGCTTCGACACGCCTCGCGGATTGGGACCTGCAATTCTGGTGGATTCAAAAAGGCGGGTTGAACCCTCGAGGCGGATCACTTGGATCCCGTTTACATGACATAAAATTGCCGGCTTCGACACGCCTCGAAGCTTCAACCCTCGAGGCGGATCCCTGTGTAAACACGGTATAAATTGTCATTGTCATTGATAGCGCGTTAAAAACCATATGCCAGCCAATCATTAAGCCAATCATTAAGTCCAACGTTGACCTTATACACTGATCTTTAAAGGGATTTTTCAACATTGGTGTCAATTCGGTTCGGATCGTAAAGAAGGGATATAAAACAAATATACCAAGCATTTAGTTCGTAAGAATAGTGGAAATTATATATCTTCGGAGGGACTGGTAATAGCTACTATACTTTCCTCGGGGCTTCGCCCCTCGGAAAAATAGTACTATGCCAGTCCCTCCTCAGATGAATAATTTCCCACTATTCTTTCTCACAGCTTTGTATATTTGTATAATATATATATATATATATACATATAGTTGTAAAAGCGACTGAAATAAAAAAAAATAAAAAAATCCCAGAGACTTTACTTCTTCACTATGACAGGTTTTTAATTTGTTTTTCTTCAGATAGTGAATTGAAAATTACAATCTACAAACAAATGCAACAAAATATATACCAACAATGCGTATTATAAAATGGGTTCAAGAATGTAGCCAATGAGAAGCGTAAAAATGGATCACATGACCGTGCATTATATTTTACCATGTGCACGGGGAGTGCATTTTGGTGATAACAGGCGTGCAAAAAAGGTGCAACAAAAGGGCATAATGCACGCTGCGTGTAATTCAATGCATGTTTACGAGAAGTCACACCATGCACCGCACGCACTGTCTGTTTACGAGCTAGGCCACTGCTGCCGCGATCGTCTGTGTGCACACGTTATTTCTTATGAAGGTTGCAGGTTTACAGTGTTATCCCCTTGCTAAGTAAGATTGTCGACCCATTTTATGAAACAAATAATACACAGGTTTTCGTTCGTGACGTTATGGCGATGCAGCGCTACATATGAATTAATAGTAACCCCCGATTTCTTTCACCTAATTTGAAGCTTTTAATCAGCCCGGGTCAGCTGTGCGCATACAGAACCGACTACGCGTACGTACAATGTCCGCGCAGCTGTGCGGCTGAATCTGATTGGCTCTGATTGGATCACTCTAGGTTCGCGACTGTTCTATTTAGAGCTCGGGTGATTGAATAAAAAAGGGAGTCTAATACTTCAGTAATGGAGGTCTTATATATGATGAATCAGTAATATGGCCAATATACACACATACACACAGTTCAATTCGATTATTATTTTCCGTATGCAATGCATGAGAGAGTAAGCGCAATTATGATCCACGTTAAAAGCCCCTTGATTTCCCCCGAGCAAGAATGGTACGACCCGGTCCGCTGGCTACCTACAGATTTCAGCGATCAAGAGGCAACACACGTTAATCAATGGAGAAAAATGGAGTTCCCAAAATCAGACGGAGGTACCGATTGGTTTTGTCGTTTGACGGTTTTTTTTTTCATCCAATGAGAATCATTTATATATCAAAATGTTCAGAATGTACTGAATGACATGAATCTTTTTCCGTTGGTAAAAATAGCCCTCTCCCGGCAAGAAACCGCCAGATATAGCCAGGATCGTTCAGTCAAACAGTTCGATACCACACAAATTTTGACCAAATTGATGAAAAATAATCAAAAAATGACGGTGCGATGGAACAACAAAATATCGTGATCTTTACATCACCATAAAGAAGAAAAGTCAAATTTTCTAATACTTTTTCCGTTGGTGAACTAGGCCGATCGGATCAAAAGATGTAGTTGAAAAGGGGGGATTTTGGCATATTTTTAAAGCTTTTCACGTCGGTGCGTGGTGTGTTTGAAGAGGTTGACGCTTAAGTGTATGGGTAAAATCCATATGTTGAGGTATTCACAATGGCACAAAATACACTTGGCTACGCCTCGTGAATTGTATTGCACCGTAGTGAATACCCTCATGCGCTGCATCGACCATAACGCACTCACACCTGTGTATTATTGGTATATAAGCACATGGCGTTAAAATGGCGCATTGCTTGGCAACCGAGTTATCATATGACATTATTTATATTGTTACATCATAGATAGTAAATTCATACTTAAAAATTGCAAACAAGTGCAACAAACTACATGTTTATACAAACAATACCTATTAACATATAGCGCTTAAAAGGTATAAATGCACAGAAAAAAGGGATGAGGTCTAGCAAAGAATGTATATGCACGACCAAAAAAAAAAGCAAATTATATTACATGGTCATTTTTAGTTGTATATGTTTACTAGTAAACCTATATATACATTATACAATTTTGAACATCAGTCGAACACAAGGACTATAATTTTCCATGTTTGAGCTGATCCAAGCTCTAGCTATAATAACAAACATAACTATATAGAACTGCAATCGTATTCGAACGATGTGCATGCATTGACGCTCGTGTTCTCACGTGACAGACGAAAGAGCATCTCTCGGACTATTCAGAGCAATTTGTTAGAAGTCTGTAGCATATCAGATAGTGCATAGATATAGGTAGGCCGAAAGAAATGCCTAAAAAACGGACAAAAAATGGCGCCTGGACACGCATGATTGATTTCGGAGAACGAAGAATTAAGTGACCTTGATGTGATGCTAGAAACTAAGCCTATATAAAGTTTGAAATGAATCGGAAGGGACCTATACAGGCCCAGCGGAGCACCCCAATTAGCATATCATTAACGGCCCGTTCTATTTGAATAACCAACGGACATCTACGTGAATCCGAACATGTGTTTGCTAGAATGTAAAATCTTAAAATTCGCGTTGCGCCTTTATTACTGCCAATATCGCTATGAAACTTTCCATACTAACTACAATTATTATGAACTTGATATCAGTGAAATAAATATGAAATTCCATGGAATAAAACTCGAGATATGAGCTTCACCCTCGATAAACACGCCGTCTATTTTTTTCTGACTCTCCCCTATCCAGCAATGCAGGAAGTAGAGACTTAGTATGAATGTTCATGAGGGTTGAATCCATACATGGGCGAAATTTTCGCTTGGCCGATGGAGTATTTTTATAGTTATAAGTTCTGTTTCATGGGGCTTCAGGGACTTTTAGATTTGCACGATGAGAACGTGGACTGCTGCGTGGACATCCTTTTAAGGCAATGTGACGTCCTTTAAGGCACTGTCGAGCACTGGCAGTCTGCCCGGAAGTGCCTTAAAAGGACGTAACATTGCCTTAAAAGGATGTCCACGCAGCAGGTGCACGTTCTCGTCGTGCAAATCTAAGAGTCCCTATTCTCTGCGCATGCGTCTTCGGGCTCAGTGCATTCGGCCGGCAACACATGTATAACCCAGGCACACGCGAGGTTTCCCTGACATAACATACATTTGAATGAATAGGACTGGTCATAACATATTGCGCACACGAAGGCTTGTTTTTGTTCGATGAGATTCGGACGTTGGGGTATGTTTTCTCTGACTCTACCCTATCCAGCAACTATAAAAAGAGATATTTCAGAAGGATTGAGATTATTAAATTTCTTTTCTGTTCATATGAGGCAATTCTTGGCCGGTCTCGAAAAAATGGTGAATTTTACGGTGATTTCGTATCTCATTTTTTCGTTTTTTTTCGTCAAAATTATCCC
Source organism: Mesocentrotus franciscanus (assembly GCA_037976565.1). Classification (NCBI taxonomy): domain Eukaryota; kingdom Metazoa; phylum Echinodermata; class Echinoidea; order Camarodonta; family Strongylocentrotidae; genus Mesocentrotus; species Mesocentrotus franciscanus. Next base: position 18,283,517 of record CP137671.1, on the reverse strand, counting down.
TTAAATTTCACATTTTCGGTGCATCAATAACTTTTGTTAAACACATGAGTGTCTTGCACATTTTTTAAATAATCGATTTAGTAGCTTTGATTGCTGATATTCATCAAATTAATGAAGAATTTGCCTTCGAAATTTGTTTACTTTTTTTCGCATCAATCGGTACACAATTGTTTATTTTATGCAAATGATGTTTACTGGACGAGAGTCGATCGCTCGGTAATTGGGGTGCTCCGCTGCGCCTGTATATATAGGGCTTAGAAGCACTGCGTGCAAAACGAACGGGATTTTGGCATAAGATCAAGAAGAAGAAGACAAAGAAGACAAAGAAGAATAAGAATTTAGAGCGCGAACGGAAACAAGACGTTGACGCAAGTCGTCAATGCAATAATTGTTTCTTATTAAGCCTTATACAGCAAACCGATCAGAGCGCCGTAACAGCCAAAAACATAATGTACATAATTGATGTTTAAATACTATAATAAAGCACAAAAAGCAATAATGATGAACACTGTTTCAATGATTTATATATATATATATATATATATAATTGAAAATATAAATTTCAAAAGTACACTTTCTGACAAAAATGTCACTCTATCTCTAGCCCCTACAATGACTGGTTTTACAAACGTGCATTTATCTATAAAGATACAATACAAAGAAAGAACATGACAGTTAAACGTTCATCAACATTTGGCTTTAGTAGGCCTAATAACGATGTGCAATAATCTTAGATGTGATAATAATATACCATACAACAAAATTATACAGCAAACCGATCAGAGCGCCTTAACAGCCAAAAATATAATGTACATAATTGATGTTTAACTACTATAATAAAGCACAAAAAGCAATAATGATGAACACTGTTTCAATGATTTATATATATATATATATATATATATATATATATATATTATTGATAATATAAATTTCAAAAGTACACTTTCTGACAAAAATGTCACTCTATCTCTAGCCCCTACAGTGACTGGTTGTACAAACGTGCATTTATCTATAAAGGTACAAAGAAAAAACATGACATTTAAACGTTCATCAACATTTGGCTTTAGTAGGCCTAATAACGATGTACAATAATCTTAGATGTGATAATTATATACCATACAACAAAATTGCTTGCATTTGTTGACATTAATTAATCTAGAAGCGTGTGTATACAGATTAAACAACTGAATTATTCATGCTAATTGTAAATTAGATTTGTTTTTCCGTGACTCAAGAATGTAAGGTGGGCCGTTTGAATTAAGGCCTTTGTTGAATTCTTTTAAATGTAAGCTTTAATATGTCACATTTTCAAGGACAAATATTTTTTGTCACATATTTCTTTAAATATATATTGTATGCACTTGCTGACAGGAGACAATTATGAGGTTAATTCAACCTGTTCCAAAAGATTACTATTTGAAGGAGAAGTTTTAGGAAAATGTAATTATTACATTTTTGGATAACTCAACATCAATACGTACTACAAACCTCTATTTTTCATAGGTAAAATTAGCTGACTGTATACCCATCGTGCAACAGTACATGGTAGAGTGCAAGATGTGTTATTACATCAGCAATGACCTAACAGCTATTCCTATCACCAAAGAATCAAGAGGTAAATATCAACTTTTATACCCTCATTATTCCATTTGATTGTTATCAATATATAATATTGGTTATTTGTATGCATTTACCTCATGGGCTGAAATGCTACCACATGACACTCAATATTGTGTATGGGCTTGTAGTTACAATATTAATGGGTTATTATTTGCACAATATGATAATAGCAGTGCACACATCAATAGCTGCACCCTTTGAACGGTGGATGCAAATAAGTATTATCAAGAATAGGGCTTGGGATTAGAACGAAAGCATGCGTTTCCAAATACCCTCATGTCGATACAGAAATACTGCACGTATATTATATTAGGCCTAACATATATTCATCTCCAAATATATTTCAACTTGCCCTACAGCCTCAGTGAAATACATCACTCAGAAATTGCTGAATTAGTTGGTTCAGATATTCTACATATATATTAATGCAATTTGTATGTGTTAAATTGACCCGAACAACATTTAATATATAGTTACACACCTGTACATTAAAAGATTCATATGGCACAAGCCTGTACAGTGCTAAATTTTGTATTCTTGTTTATATTCCATCATTAGCTGCCCCATCTGTCAGTGCATGTTTTATGAATGTTTCTTTTCCCAATGTACCCATGCTTTTTGCTTTCATTGGCCCTTTTCTTGAAAAGGTTTCTTCAATACCCATGAAATAAAGAGATCCCAATGAATTGGATCTACTTCTAGATTTGTCTGTGTTTAGAAGAATGGGTACACATTTCGGTGATGTTTGGGATCCACAATCCTGCACTTGTGTCATCAAGCTGCATGTTTCTGGGTGATCTTCCTCCTTTTCTGTCAAAGAATTTGTATTGGTTTTCTTAACATGACAAAGATATAAAGTAACAATGACAAGAGCGGTTACCAGAATTAGAATGGTAATCCCACCGACCCAGAGTAATAGTCTTGGATTTACATTATTTGTAATTGTCAATGAGGTGGACGCATTAACACTGTCAGATAAGAGATGATCTTCACTTTCTTCTGCTGGGTCTTTGGTAATTGCACCTTGTTCAGCTGTGGTCATAGGACAAGGGTTTAAGATTTTCTCTGTGTCAGAGGGATCCCATACAAAATCATTACATTCACACATATCTTTAGGTTTATCAAGGCTAGCTGAACAACAAAATACAGGATGAACTTCTCTTGAAACCCAAACGGTCTGTTTCAAAGTTTCACCATTTTGCACAAGTCTACTCTGTTGAGGCAATCTCTTAGAATCTTGGTAGCAGTAAATTCCCCCAGCCAAGCTGCCAACAGGAGCCGTACATTCCAGTGGCACCCACTCATCATCTGCATCATCGTTGATACTGAAGGTACAATATACATTACCAGGAGGATGATTGACATTTAACCTTATCCTTGTTAACTTGCTTTGAATGGCACCATCCCTGTACGCTAGGCATATGTATGTTGCCTCGTCACTTCTCTTTACAGGATTTATTTCAACCTGTACCGAACAATTGTTATCTTTCACACTGAACCTATTCAGTTGATAGAAAGGCAAATTTAGAGATTCTGGCTCTGCTGAATTGTAAAATGGAAGTCTGTTTGCGCTCTGTATAGTGACTTTGTTACCGTCACATGAGTATGAGAATTCAAGGTTTACGGCTTCGTCCTCAGTAACCGTCAAAAAATAATCACATCTGGATAATGAGATCAGTGCAATAAAGATAACAAATATATATGTAAGTTCCTGCGACTTAACCATGTTGGCTGGAATCTCAAAATACATTGCAGTATTTGTTGATAGTTACAAAAGATCACTGTCTATTGCTGTTTTGCGTCAAAATAGGCCTATCGCTTTGATGTTCCTTCACAAAATTTATCATATTTGCTCCGTTGTTTTCCCCAGCAATTGTCCTGCAGAAACATGTAGATTCAGAACACCAACAAGTCAATTTGAACACCGTCCGTTGAGGTCTTGTAACAGTTTCGAGCTATTCTAAGCATGTGTTGATTAATCATGTATTGTTGTACGTAGTTCAATGGTGTCAAAAATCTTAAATGAAGTCTGAATGAAGTTTTGCAGGTCGCTGTTTTTCCTAATGATATGGTACAAACCGAAATCAGAATGCTGGAGATTCATTTATGAAGGAAATACGTCACGACTGATTCAAAATGGTCACCCTGAATAAAAATATAGAAGTGAAATTTTAAAAGCTTACGTATATTTCAAATGATTATCTTGCATTATTATATTGATTATATTATTTCAGATTTTTGTTAAAGATTCACATAATATTTAGAATTATGAATTTCAACCAGACCTTGATACTAATATCTGCATTCTATTTCACTGTAATTGAAGACGTCATAGTAATTGCATTATTGTAAATGTACAGAGTATAAACTTACCCTCCTCACGATTTTGTGTCATCATCAACTGGTGATAAAGTTGTGAATGCTTTGCCTGGCTGTTTTAAAGCTTGGCATTGAAGATTGAAGTGATTTGTTCTTGTTTTCTTTCAAAATTACTGATAAGGGATAATGTATTATTTGAATAAGAATGTTCAAATATTTGTTCACCAGAGACTCTTTAGGTTTCAATATCTAGATATTTATATGTAGTGTAATTATATAAACCAGGGTTCAATGTATTCAGAATTTCCAGAGTAATGTTGTGTTTCACAAAGGGTGGAGGCCGAGATTGAAATATAATTGCACAAGGAAAATGCTGACTTTGGAGGTGATGTATGCATGTTATGTTGAACAACGATATGCCAGGGATCCACACTAATTTTTCTTTAAGGGGTCCAGATTCAGAATGTCCTGTATGCATAAGCCCAATGTAAAAAACCGTACAATTTTTTTGTTTTGTTTTGTTTTGTTTTGTTTTGTTTTGTTTTGTTTTTTGTTTTTGTTTTTTTGGGGGTCCGGCCTTCAACTTTTGGCGCCGTATGCCACAGGCGCAAGTTCATTTTGAGTCCTGGATATGAGTTCAATAGGGTAGTTGCTATCTTATACCTCGGTTTTTCTTGAGTCAACATCCCTCTTCCTGAGTTTCATGTAGCCTTTTGCATATTATGTGTAAACAGATAGTGCAAACAATGGGTACACGCAGGGAAGAGTGGTGCGTAGTTCGACCCCTGGTTCGACGGTAATTCACTTTTATGCGCATTATACGCTCGTGCACATATGACATAATGTTGAGCGTGATAGCTTTTCAGCTAGAAGGATGCTCCTAACAAATACCCTATTTTATGTTTTACAAATTTCGCATGTTCCAGAGTTGAATCCGATAAAGATAAAAATGAAATTAGAAGCTCGTACACACAGGAAGCAATAAACTGTTTTGTTAAAATGTATGGTTACCGGGGATGGGAAAAAAACTATCTGCATGTAACAGGGAACCCTGAGCATTTTATGTGTGTTATTATTGTCTAGACATTGATATGTAGTGTAATTATATAAACCAGGGTTCAATGTATTCAGAATTTCCAGAGTAATGTTGTGTTTCACAAAGGGTGGAGGCCGAGATTGAAATATAATTGCACAAGGAAAATGCTGACTTTGGAGGTGATGTATGCATGTTATGTTGAACAACGATATGCCAGGGATCCACACTAATTTTTCTTTAAGGGGTCCAGATTCAGAATGTCCTGTATGCATAAGCCCAATGTAAAAAACCGTACAATTTTTTTGTTTTGTTTTGTTTTGTTTTGTTTTGTTTTGTTTTGTTTTTTTGTTTTTTTTTTTTTGGGGGGGGGTCCGGACTTCAACTTTTGGCGCCGTATGCCACAGGCGCAAGTTCATTTTGAGTCCTGGATATGAGTTCAATAGGGTAGTTGCTATCTTATACCTCGGTTTTTCTTGAGTCAACATCCCTCTTCCTGAGTTTCATGTAGCCTTTTGCATATTATGTGTAAACAGATAGTGCAAACAATGGGTACACGCAGGGAAGAGTGGTGCGTAGTTCGACCCCTGGTTCGACGGTAATTCACTTTTATGCGCATTATACGCTCGTGCACATATGACATAATGTTGAGCGTGATAGCTTTTCAGCTAGAAGGATGCTCCCTAACAAATACCCTATTTTATGTTTTACAAATTTCGCATGTTCCAGAGTTGAATCCGATAAAGATAAAAATGAAATTAGAAGCTCGTACACACAGGAAGCAATAAACTGTTTTGTTAAAATGTATGGTTACCGGGGATGGGAAAAAAAACTATCTGCATGTAACAGGGAACCCTGAGCATTTTATGTGTGTTATTATTGTCTAGACATTGATATGTAGTGTAAATATATAATCCAGGGTTCAATGTATTCAGAATTTCCAGAGTAATGTTGTGTTTCACAAAGGGTGGAAGCCGAGATTGAAATATAATTGCACAAGGAAAATGCTGACTTTGGAGGTGATGTATGCATGTTATGTTGAACAACAATATGCCAGGGCTCCACACTAATTTTTCTTTAAGGGGTCCAGATTCAGAATTTCCTGTATGCATAAGCCCAATGTACAAAACCGTACAATTTTTTTGGGGGGTCCGGACTTCAACGTTTGGCGCCGTATGCCACAGGCGCAAGTTCATTAATTTTGAGTCCTGGATATGCATGCGTTCAATAGGGTAGTTGCTGTCTTATACCTCGGTTTTTTCTTGAGTCAACATCCCTCTTCCTGAGTTTCATGTAGCCTTTTGCATATTATGTGTAAACAGATAGTGCAAACAATGGGTACACGCAGGGAAGAGTGGTGCGTAGTTCGACCCCTGGTTCGACGGTAATTCACTTTTATACGCATTATACGCTCGTGCACATATGACATAATGTTGAGCGTGATAGCTTTTCAGCTAGAAGGATGCTCCCTAACAATTAAATACACTATTTTATGTTTTACAAATTTCGCATGTTCCAGAGTTGAATCCGATAAAGTTATAATGAAATTAGAAGCTCGTACACACAGGAAGCAATAAACTGTTTTGTTAAAATGTATGGTTACCGGGGATGGGGAAAAAATATCTGCATGTAACAGGGAACCCTGAGCATATTATGTGTGTTATTATTGTCTAGAAGCCTTTCTCGAAACAGTCACCCCATTCTATTCATAAGATTTGACCCCTCAAAGTTACTTAGACCATCTCACTCTTTGTTAAAGAGGTTGTCGATCTGACCTAAGCTGTCGGGTTGAGCCCCCATCTAGCCCATGCATCGAACTTTATCAGTAGGCAGTAATATATGACTGGACATTAGAAAACACACAACAACAAAGTTGACAAACGTTTCCGTCAGGATTGGGTGTTAGACAGGCCCTAAATATTGGCATCAGGTTTTCAACAAAATTTTTTCAGAAGGAAGATCTATAGCTGTACATTACAAAAATATAAGAACTGACAAAATTGACCATCGGGTAGGAGGTGCAACATTCCCCTTGGGGAATAAAAGGTCACAGGATCATTGATCAATGAATGTAGATGTTGAAGGCAGAGGCATATTAGAGAGGCAGTCGATCGTATTCAACTTGTTTTAATTCTGTATGTACAGGCAGTATGTAGGAATATTCAGAGAATAAAAGGATGGGGAAATAAAACAAAGATCCCACCCCCTTTATTAAATATCGCAACATTTGCATCCACATCCAAGTTTATTTGAAGAAAAAGACCACATTAAATGATTAGCCATGAATATAGGAAGTATGACTGATTTACGAAGAAAATGGCAAAATACAGTTTGCCATTTGTTAGTACACAGAACACATTAATTCCTCATTTTGACAAGAGGTCATAATGGTTTAGGCGACATAACAATACTATGCCCGATTTTCATAAAATTGTTTTCAAAGATGTGAAGACTTTAGAAAACATTAAATGTTTCTATGTAGTGAATTAATCACTTCTTTTTTCTATTTTTTTTTTTGGGGGGGGGAGGAGGAGGAGGATGCTGGTGGATTATTATATAGCGCACCTATACATCACGCCATGATGCTCTTGGCGCTCCAACAGTATTACCCGCATATAGCCAAGTGTACAAATATGTTGCGCGCTAAGTATATCGGATACCCATTTACATGTACACCTGGGTGTAGAGTGGCAAATATGGCAAGAAGTCTTGCCAAAGGACGTAATGCCTGGCTGAGATTCAAACCCTTCAACGCTTTGATTAAAAGTCAAATTAATAAACCTTTATACCGCAACACATCCACTTCCTTGCCCAAACCCAGCTTTGTGCTAGAAACTAGAAAGGGCACTGACCTGGGGTGGTAGTCTGAAAATTCTTGCTAGCTTGTAAGTTTTTACTGCAATTAATCAACAAAATGGTTCCTCTGTCCCGCTTGAATCAATTCACGTTATTGATGTGAAATTTTTTCTCTGTGTCTCCTGCTTGCTGCTTGAGCATGTACTGCATGATACTGAGCTAGAAAAATTGCCGCCATCATGAGATACTAAAGCCTCTATACCCTGTTGTAAATATTGTTGTAATAACATCATATGGAAGACAAGATAAACAACAAGATACAAGACTTTTCAGAATACCCATTATCTCATGGTATTATCGTGCGCGCATTCTGTTAATCAGGATCACGCGCCATTTCAATGTAACACAAAATGAGAGATACAAGATGCAAGAAAGGTTACTAAAATGTTACAAGAATTTTCACAATACCGATTAATGGTGAAGATACAAGACTATTTAGAGATACTTTCTACTTTCGTTCTACTTTCAGGGCAATGGCTTCAACAACAAGTCAGCGTTGGCCATGTATGAGGAGCAACTGGGCAAACTGAAATACAAAGTGGACTTCAGCAAGGAAAATATCTGTGTGACATCTTACCTAGAAATGTATCCTTTTCAACCCACGTTTGTATTTTTAAGTCAATTTGATACATGATAGGGACGATGTAACCCTGCCTCCCCCCTAAGTGTCACGTCACTCTATTAACATCATACATGTATTGTTGTTGTTGTGTTTTGTTTGTGTGTTTTTCAGGTGTGTATAATTTAGCTACCAATTTAGCTACCAATATGAATTAGCTTTAGAATCACTATACTTGTGTTAAACAAAGGTGTGGTCCATTGTCATAAATTGGGTTAGTATGTCGTGGGGGGTTGTTTGCTATTTGCTCATCATCATTTGGTATAACTCACATTTTTGAAAGCCCACAATGCCAGTATTTTAAGCTAAGAATACAAGTATTAATAGCCAGTATTAATTTCACTGTTTCAATTTGTTTAACCTATGGGTAATATTTTTTGGAATCCTACTAGTCCTCTCAATTTCCCTCGACCCAAATATTTTCATTGGAAATCACTTTTCAGTGGAATTTCCTGCTGCCCATCAAAAGATTCCAAAAGAGGGGACTTTGTTCCTCCCCCTCCCCTCCCCATGGATTTATAGCCGTTTGATCTACAACCGGTTCATCTACTATCCACATTGTCTAATAATCGTTTAATTATAAATAATAGTAATCATCAAATAATTATTAGACCTTTAACATGGACAGTAGACAAATTGGCATTAGACAATCTTGAAAGTAGACTACATGAGAAATAGACCTGATGGTTAGTAGCCTTGTTGGATATTAGACCGAATAGCTATTAGACTAAATGTTCATTATACCAAATGACAAGTAGACACAATGATTATTATACCATGTGGATAGTAGATGGGCTGGGTGTAGACCAAACGGCAATTCATCCCCCTCCCCATGCATCTCCCACCTTTGTATTATGTATTTTTTCTTTAATCACATGTATATCATGTGTATTTTTCAATATATTTTCCTTGACATTAAGACCTCTCCTTCAGGTGGGTATTCTACGAGATCTGGAAGGATGATAAGATTCCATTTCTTGCTGACTATCCTCTTTATCCCTGGCTTCTTTGTTGTTGGTGATAGTGAGATGGAGGAATTTTAAAATGGCTGAATTAAGGATATCATAAACCTCAAATTGGCTTGCACTATAGTTTTTCAAATCTCCTTCCCCCCCCCCCCTTTCATAAAAGCATTCTATTACTTCATGATCAATGCCATGTTGCACTGTCCTCAAAATCTATTTTTAACAGAATTGGACATGATTATCACCAAATACATGCAGTTGTATGTTAAATGAAGTGTATCTGCCTAATTGTTCTGAAAGAAAAAGTGTCAGTTTTTAGTAATTAGCAAAATAAATCATGATGCATTCCATGGGGTATTGGGAATATATCCAGGTCAAGTGCATTGTCTATTCAAAGTGTCCTGCACACTTCCGTATCGGCGATTTTAATGGATTAAGGTTTTTGATAAGTTTATCTAACCCACAGACCAAGGGAACCAAGGCCCTGTTTTATACAATAATTATTGCTAGAATTATATGACAAATTTTCTCTAAGCCAATCACATGACACGATTTCAAAAGATTATAACAGTTTTTGTAAGTTTTTATTGATAATATACAAATGGCCATGAGTGCAATGGTACAATATTTTGCACGAGGTGAAAGATAAGAGACGCTCTATCCAACGAGGCGCAGCCGAGTTGAATAGAGCGTCTCATCTTTCACTGAATGCAAAATCTTGTTCCATTGCACGAATAAAGACCTTACACTATTTGTTTATACACACAGCTCAGACGTTAACGAGCTTAATTAAAACTTTTTTTAATTAAAGAACCGTTTTCCTAGGCGTAGATTCCAGTCCAAATCTCAGCGATTTTTGTTTTGTTTTTTATCGATGAAATTACCGATAATGAGCGCGCACTATCTATTGTTAAGCAGGCAACAAACCATACGCGTACCATGCTTTGTTTATTATGACATCAGAGTGCAATGTCGTTTGATCCATTTGTTCCATTGCACGGTGAAGTCACTTACCTCACAATATACTTTGTACATTGTAAGTGACGTCAGCGTGCAATGGTGCAACTTGATCAAACAAAATTGCACGCCGGGAGAATGATATTTTGTTCAACATTACTTTTATCGCATGTCATGTGATTAAGAATTGACCAATGAGGTTGCAAGAATCTTAGTAGGTGCTGTATTACAACTTTTATTAAACCGGGCCCAGGTGGTTCCTGTATTAAGTCTATGGGAATGTAAGAATTCAGTCGTCTTTGGGTTAAACAAGTATGTTAATAAAATTAATCTTCTTTTTGTAATTATCCGGGATTGTGATTTTTTGCCAAGTTTTGCTATTTTGTTTGGAAATTTATACATTTTGTGCTATTTTGTATGAAATTTTACCGTATTTTTTATGTTCATCTTCGGTTTTGTAATTATCAGAGAATTGCGGTTTTGGCCAAATTTACCGGTAGCTATTTTGTTTGACATTTCATGATGATTATGTGGTAACAATTAACAATATAAAAAAGAAATAATGGTTCTATCGTTGTGAAATACGTGTACTGTGTGTGAGTTTTAGCATAAATTATTGAATATATTGTAATTGAATATTGACTTGTTGACAGTTGTCCTTTCAAGATTAACAGGGTTGCATGCATGTAAAGACATGTGCACCATTTAATCAACAGTTTACCAACGGCATCTGGAAAATTTTACTCATTTTGATTACTATAAATAGACGTTCTTTTTAGATTTCAAATTAATTCTTCTCTACTAGCAATGTTGAATGAGATAGTCGATGCTAGATTATGGAAGGCTCTGACAAGGGCAACCATTGTTTAGAAGATGTGTCCAAGGTTTGAAAGACATTCTGAAACTGATACTTCTTCGGAGCAACTTATTAAAAAATAAAAAAAAAAAATTTATCGTTCCACGTTCATAGTTTTCCCTTTTAAAAAAAAATCATCACTCTATAACCATTTATTAGTTAACATATTGAATCTGGTGAAAGGCAGGGCTGTGAATTAAATAACACAATTATTACATGAATGTGTATTGATATTTTTGATATAAACAAATATTTAATTGATATTTTCATGTTTCGTTATATTAATATCTTTATTCCACTCATATTTCATGATATGTTTCCGCTCATTTCTGATTTTCATTTCTATGTCGCACGATTGACATGTATCAAAGTCTTAATTTCTCAATTTAGAGTTACGATTATGATGCTATGATATATGCATGCAATTACTAGCCTTAAATACCGCATTTCTAATAGACGATAAACTGCAAAACACACATTACATGTATAAAGTTCAGGAAAATCAGAATAAAACAATCGTGATTAAAATCTCTCTTTATCTTCAATTTTGAACTTAATGCGTATAGTCTTGATTCGCTATAATCTCCATACAGTGGAGAATATAATAGGTATATTGCCTTGGGGAAACAATTTTGAAGATTATGTTCAGCTTGAGATGTGCATATTCAAATTTGACACATAAATTCATTTATTCACCTGTCTCTTTTATTTGCATCTGGATATATTTTTTCAATCCTTTTATTCGCTTTTCTCTTTTATTCTTATCATGATAATATATATTATTGCTGGTTTTTGGGTGGGTGCAGTATGCAGTGTATTTTTGTTGTGTGTGTTTGTTGTCACATTAAGTCATGTGCTGTGTAGATGTATTTAACTTTTGATTCAATTTTGCCAGCTAATAGTTGCGATGACTGCTTGCCTGGCTTGTAGGTTAAAATTTTTAACACATGTCATTTTGGTCCATTTTTCAGGTAATAAACCCAATAAAATCAGTTGGACTTCCATTTGAAAAGGCTGGGTCTCTCATCCATGGTGGTGTGGATTATGTACCCCCCCCCCCCTCATTGTTGCTTGCCCTTCTAGGTTTAAAGTGTACCTATCACAAAATCATATTTTGATCTCGATGTATTAAAGCTACTATGTCCCATTTGCAGGCCAAAAAATGAAAAGGTTAAATTCTAACGGCATTTGAAAGACAATACTTATTTAGAACTTCCCAAAATAAAGGGGGACTTGAAAATGTCTTTAAGTGGGAAAATAACGACTATTAGTTTTCGAATCGACTTAGGAGCTATAGAGCCAGTAAGTAATAGTCTGATTTTTCAGACCATTGTACCGAATGGTCGTACGTTTTATGCTGCGCAAAGATTCAATCAGTTTAATTTTGGCCATTACAAGAAGTGGGTTATTGATGTAGACAAATGCTCATGTACCCTTCACAGCTCATGTTATTACCAAAGATGAAAAAGCCAGTCAGTCACTCAATAGTGTCTGACAGTGAAGTCTAGCAAGTAAACGGGTTTCCTTGCATAATTTGAATATTAGAACACTGCTAACGTTTAAATTTCACAGATAGGACATACATGACATATTCATAATTCCTGCAAAGTTCTACAGAATTTGATGTTGGCTGCAAAAGGGACATAGTATCTTTAAAGGGGTTCCATGTGGCTATACGGTATTCAACATGTGAGTTTCAACTTTCAAGTAGTACTTCAACAAAGAGATATTGCAGTTTAATGACACTCCCAGTGAACTGTAAGGTGTCTTGTTGAGTAGACTAGTTAATGCACGTGAGCGCACTCTCATCCAATAGGACGCTTACGGTACCCAAGTCCAACTTGGGTTCCGTGCGAGCCCAATAAGCAGGGTTATATGTTATCCTTATATGACATCTATATATAATTATACCAAAGTGATACATACAGTTCACTCAGCATGAGACCAATCTGTTGGGACCGCACAAAATCATTTTACTTATGCACAATTAGACCTAGGCAGTGTAAATGACACATTTTACATAGTTTGGTTTTAAAAAAATGACTTGTGCAGCTTCGAGTTAAGCAGATGAGTTTGCTGTATCTGTAAAAATGCAATCACAGGCCTACATGTACCTGTATAGAAAACCGGCGAAGAGAGACCCCCAAAAATGGTATTTTCGGCAGGTGATCATTATTGATTGGTTTACTTTAACACATGCAATATATTTTCAAGGGGAGGGGGGATGTGGTCTTTGTAGAAACATGGTATATCTTTTTGTTTAATGTTGCTAAAGCAGGTTTGAATGTACAGAACACACACAACACAAATACCCAAATACACGTCATTAAAACCCAATTAACACTAACATTGCCTAGTTTTTCTCAATTTTCAAATTCTTTCAAGATTATCATATTACAGCTAGCACAATTACAACAGATAGCATGTTTGAAATAATGTCCAATTTATTCATAAGCAGTTACATGCATAATAGCTGTTCCCGAATTAGCCAAATTTTAAGATTCATTTCAGTACATAAATTGTCCAATTCAGTTTTAAGGCCAACTTTAATGATAACTTTCAAGTGCCTGTCAATTCATACATTGTGTACAGTTCTACTCAACACGTTAGTTTATTCAGGTTTGAGATTATTCTCACATGTTTTGAAGCCGTGACAAAAGGTGATATTTTGTAAGTATCAATCGAAATATGCATGTATGCAATATTTCTGTATTACTCTTAACATATCAATCTAAAATGACTGATTGTGGATCAAATTTAGTTAAAGAACGTAAAGTATTGAAGCACAGCTTAACGGCTCAATCATGTGAATTAAATGAGGAAATAACTCCTCAGTGAACAAATACATTTATATATATATATATATATATATATATATATATATATATATATAATTATATATATATATATATATTTATTTATAAATGTACATGTCAATGTATACAATTACAATCTACAAACAATTTCAACAACATATATACAAACACTGCGTACAAGCACATGACGCTAAAATGGCGCATTGCTTGACAACAGAATTATATTATATTGTTATATTGTTACATCATAGATAGCGAATTCAAACTAACAAATTACAAACAAGTGCAACAAACTATAAACAAACAATACGTATAAGGGCATTGCGCTAAAATGCACATAAAAAAGGACGAAGTTTAGCAGAGGAAATATATACAGGATTTAAAAAAGCAAATTATATCACATGATCATTATAGTACATTATGAAATTCTGAACATCAGTTGACAACAAGGAGTATAATTGTATATGTTTGAGCTGATCCGAGCTCTAGCTATAATAGCAACAATAATAATTGTTTCTTATTACGCCTAATACAGCAAACTGATTTATTGAATTTATTAAACCATTTAAACCATATGCATGTAAAAGCAAAATATACAATCGAAAATAGAATACATAAAACATACACAATTCAAAGCAAATATATGGTCAGGACCACAAAGAAGCAAATTTGCTTATAAACAGGGCCCCCACACAAAAACAAATTAAATTATATATAACTCAGTCACCATATCCCACACACAAAGAAAAATATTGCGTACACACATACCTACACGAAATACTGTATTGTTACAAATTTACAAAAAAGTATTTGCGGCAAAGCTTTTTAAAGTTCAAGTAATTATTTCACAGTGTATTAGACACTAGAGGAAGACATTAATTCATCTACCTACATGTAAAATTATAATAAAGGAGCTACTCTGATACTTCAAATATATACATGTATGATACCAGAACAAAATAAAGTGTACTCACAGTTTACATATAGTGTCATGCAAGTAAACTCATGTAGATTTATCCATATTGTATTTTTGGCACAATTTTTTTTCTTCTTGTAAATTGTGTATATTCCCCTCCTTTCGTTGCATTATTAGTTACATTGTATTTTTATCCTGTTTTCTTTTTTTTTCCTGTACTTGTATAACTGTGTGTATTATTTGCCGCCTTGAACTGTCCTGCGTATTCAGGCAGTAGCCTAAAGGCTTGAATGTTCATTTTTACATGTTTTCTCTTTTTATTTTCAATAAACAAAGTATGTGACAACAACAAAATCTTATGAGTATTAATTTAGTATCACAAAGTTAGTTTACCTAAACACCCCTTTAACTATGACCCTACATGTTGAGGTTCTACTAAGCAGAAGGTTTCTAGGAGCATGACAGATACTTTAGTTTAGATTCATGTATGAGGAGTTTTTAATAAACAACAAAGAACAATGAGGAGTATATACACAGATCTAAATACGCCTTTATTTGATAGCTGTCCATTCATGGTGTTGATCACATTCATATGATTGGTCGGTTTTATGACCTGCGACATCTCACAGACTCATTCCTGTATTTATGAAGTGCTCTACCTTAGGTGACTTCAATACATCCTCTCTTTCATAAAGGAGCTCACCATTATACAAAATTGCTACCATGACTTGGACCTTGCCATTGGGCTATGTTTATTACTGCTCAAGAAATGAAGAATAAAAAAATGCTCTGGTAAAAGGCGTCTCATTCTCTTCCATAGTTATCTGTTGATATATGTTTTCACACTTCCACAATTACTTATTGCTTTATCTGACCCACACAGAGAATCGTTAATATAAGAACCAGCATTATTATTATATTTCCAATGGAAATTACACCTACCCATGGTATTTCAGTACTATTAGCAGTTGACTTATCCTTGTTTGTATTAATCAGGTTTAGTGATTCTATGAGTTGAGGAAGCTGGGAGTTATCTTCAATTTTGCTTTCTGGGTACTGGGATGATGTTGCAACTAGGCCTGGTGTGGTAGCAGGGCACGGGTCTATGATGGTTTTAGTCTTAGAAATATCCCCCATGGGATTCCACACAAAATCTTTACACTCACACCTGTCTTTAGGTTGGTCAAGGATAGACGAACAACAAAATACAGGATATTCTTTTCTTGCCCAAATTGTTTGTTTCAAATTTTCACCAATTTGAACAAGTTTACTCAGTGGAGGCAATCTTTCAGAATCTTGGTAGCAGTGAATCCCCCAAGCCACCTTGTCAACACGAGCTTCACAATACAATGGCGACCAGTTACCAACTACATCATCATTGATACTGAATGTACATGATACATCACCAGGAGGATAATTGACATTTAACCTTATCCTTGTTAACTCACTCTGAATGACACCATCCCTGTATGCTTGGCATATGTATGTTGCCTCGTCACGTCTCTTTACTGGATTTATTTCAACCTGAACCAAACAATTCTTATCTGTCACACTAAACCTATTAAATTGATAGAAGGGCAAATTTAGATTTTCGGGCCTTGCTGAATTGTAAAATGGAAGTCTGTTCCCAATCTGTATAGTGATTGTATTACTGTCACATGGATACGGGAATACAAGTTGCACGGCTTCATCCTCAGTAACCGTGACAAAAGAACCACATCTTGATAATGGGATCAGTGCAATAAAGATAGCAAATAAAGATATAAGTTCTTGCAACTTAAACATGTTGGCTGATAAGATACATTGTACTACATGTGTAGTATCTAATTTTGTCCGTTTATAGCCAGGAGGGCTCTGTGTTGTATTAAGGTATAGATATAAGGTATAGGTATAAGGCTCTGAACAGATAATTTAAAAGTAAGAGAAATATTGAAGGGGGAAAAAAGAGCTCATGACAATTGAAGGTTGTACAGGTAATGACGAATAGAAGATTCTGCTTTCTTTAGTACTGATTGCAGCAAACTTTGGATAATTAGCACTACCGGTATTTGATTATGATGTCAGAAAACTTAACACAAAAAAGAAACACATGTCATCAAAAGTACAGTTAGTCAGTGAAAGGAAGTCCTGCCTATTCTGATATTTTGTTTTTGCTTTATTTTTCTTTGTCAGATTTAACAGTGAAATACAATGTGATGGTTCATCTACAAATCTCTTTCCTTTTCTAATGATGCTCATCTCAAAATTCAAGCCTTAAAACATTTGTTAGATGTTTGGCACTGTTGAATTAGAAAGTTATACACTTTTCAATCTACTGATTCGGCTGTGAAGTTCAAAATTCAATGAGAATCCCAGACGTTGGTTGAGCTTGCAATTAAATCCATTGGCACCAAGTCTCAAAGAAGCTAAGAATCACGCCATTTTGCAACTTATTGCTCAGTAGAGGAGAAGTTCTGTTTAAATCTGTAATTACAACTTCAAAATTGCGCCTTTATGTTCTTTCAAATCGTGAATCAGTTTGAAACTTGAGATTTGCTGTTGTATCGATGACCATCAAAATGAGAACCAGCTGAATCATCCAGCAGCACTTTGTTCCTGAGAAATTGAAATAAGTCCACTATAAATGAATCGCTACATAGATATACATGTACTCTCCTTACACTGTATGAGTGCGGAGATGTGATCTTCACTGGTAATAGACTATACAAAAAAAAAGAATCATGGAAAGTTTTAGTCTATCAATTGTGAATCGGCAAATTATGATCTATTTTGTATCAGCTCTCCATTTGTTATGCGCTTTGAAATTGTTAAAATATCCCTCTCGTTGGTTACTAATCAAGATATCTCCTCCATACTGAGCGATGTGTATTAATTAGATGGATATATATACTATTGATATTTTTTTGTTGCAAATTAGATGCCTATTTTTACATATTTATCAAAATATTGAATTTAAAACATTTAATATTTCAAATAAATTATTTTGTATTTTACTGTTTTCTTTTATCTTTATGTATTCTATTGTTTCTATGATTTGTAGTGTTTCAAGACATACAAGATCAAGGAAAGAGCATAAAAGACACAATTGGCAGTGTTATAGAGCAATTTAGGAAAAGCAGTATTTTGTACATAAACATAACAATTATGCAAAAAGTCAACTTTGTTTCAATTTTTGCCCGACATGTGACTACGAAATGTTGGGTGACCTCGCAACGAATTTTTCTGATTTTTGCAAAGTTAGTCTATAGAGTTGTGAGACACTTGAAAGTGAAATAGTCACTAAAAGGCAAGTTATGATTTGCAGTGGTTTCGTGGCAGCCGTGGATTTGTACAGGGGGCAAATGACACCCCGTCTGAATAGGGTTGAGATTTCCTTAGTTTTTTTTGCCGAGTGCTAGATGTGTTTCATGGAAATCCCGCTAAGTCTAGTGTGGAAGAACTGTGGCTCCTTACACTCAAAAGTGCATTCCTGTTTCACTTCACCTATCAGATGAATATCTTTGATGGTCAATGGAAACAAATCGTTTAAGTGGCTTTACCTCAAAATCTTTTTTTGTCTGAATTTTAATCAAACTTTATATCAAAATTCACAGATTCCAGACAAAAACTTAAATCTCACCTTCTTTACACACCTGTAAGCTGCAAAGTTGCAAATTTAGCAAAAGAGATATGCACCCCCATAGTGCTCCTGTCAAATCTTCATCCTCACAAGCTGGTGACCAGTTCCCAACTGGTAACAGGAGTTGTCGAACATGCTACAACTTGACTTTTGATAAGCACATATTTTTCATTGTACAATTTTAGTGCTCAAAACATGTCCTTACATGCATTATTTCTTAGTTTAACTTCGAGCTCATAACTAAACATAGGCTAATTAAGTCAAGTTGTTGTGTTGATGACTTCAGTTGAAAAAAGGCAGATACTCTTGTTTTAATGGAGCTTCCAAGTTTGTTGTTGTCACTTTTTTGTTTGTTAAGTTTTGTTTTGTTTTCCACACTCTAAAATAGAGTATTGCAGAATGTAAAAAAATATAAGAATAAATATAAAAAAAGATTTCAAGCATAGACCATATCCTGTCAATCAACATTTACTTATCCTCCTATCCTGGATTTGGGGAGGGGGATGAGTGATTGCGGGAGCAAACATTTGCTGTCTTGTTCAGTAAAACTGTACCACAAGTTTTCCCCAAATTCATAGCATTTATTATCATAAATCATCTAAATAAAATTCAATTATACGGGTATATGTAAGAAACAAACAAATTATTTTGAAACTACAATAAAAAAATATCACCTTTTACAAGTATGTGAACAGAGAAAATCTGTCTAATCAGTAAGAATTTGATTATTCTGATTATTCGATGAAGGTGTGTGATATAGAGAAAAGACAAAAATTACATGTCCCTTGTATTTAAAAAAAAAAGGGCGAAAGACGAATGACATTTGAATTGGATTGTTTGTTAATAAACATACTCCAAATTCATGAAGTTGTTATATATAGTAATGCACGTAGTTGGAGGGGGAAAATTTGGTTTGTGTTTATTAGCAGTCAAAAAAAAGGCGAAAAACGAATGACATTTGAATTGGATTGTTTGTTAATAAACATACTACAAATTCATGAAGTTGTTATATATAGTAATGCACGTAGTTGGAGGGGAAAAATTTGGTTTGTGTTTATTAGCAGTCAACAGTTTAGATAACAACTACTGAGCAAACAATTTGGCATTTTGCTTATCAAATTGTTATGGCATGTGGCGAAGGCTTACCAGCAGAAACTTGTCAAATTTGTATGCTGAGTAAACATTATATTAGGTTCAAAGTAGCTTCTTTCCAAGATATTTTGTAATGTTACGAACTTAGTATCATAGTTACAGAAATGCATCATGTGACATTAAAAGTTTTCTTAAAGTGCACATGTGTGTCGTTAGATTATATGATATACAGAATAGAAGTAAAATTTCGTTCTTGCCTAGCAGCTTATGCCATGTTAGTTTGTACGTGTAACCGAATTTGCTGCAACACAGCTAAAATGCTATCAAGGAATATAGAAATCAAGGATTTTCTTCTGATAGCACGCTGGAAAATGCAAAATATGTGAAGTTCAAGAAAAACTCGTAGACTGCTGAGAAGCTCAAGTAATCTCTCTCTCCTGGGTGTTTCACAAAGACTAAGATCGACTTTAAGTTGGACTTAACTATGGCAGGCCATTCATGCCACTGTTTGCTCTCACCATTATGATATTCAGATAATATTTTTTTCTTCAATGATGAATTATCAAAAAATATAAATTCTGTATATTTGTGACCATGATTTGTACGTCCCTTGAGAGACCAATGCCAGTAAACGGTGAGAGCAAACGGTGGCATGAATGGCCTGCCATAGTAAAGTCCAACTTAAAGTCGATCTTAGTCTTTGTGAAACGCCCCAAGGTCTTAAAATAAAGGACATCACGTATATTGCACATTGGAGTGATTTCTGTAAAATAAACTCTGTGGCATAAGTTTTAAGATAGAAGGGGGAGAAAACTTCCTTCCAATTTTCCCATATTTATGAATACGATGCAAGCAGTACACATTTTAAGCGCACTACATATGTGATATTTCTTTGGTAAATTACAAGAATGTCCAACATGCAATGCATTCATGTTATATTTGTGTAAATTGTACAGGCAGTCAGTGGGACTTTCTTTATCTAATCCTAGATCTTTCAATGCAACTTCTCCATCCAACAGGGAAAAATTCACCCAGGTAAGATTAGCTGAAGCTTCTTCTACCGGATGAAATGGAGTGGAATGGAGTGCCATGTGATGTCACCCTGATCCTTGTGTTTCTAGAATCATGATATGCAGTGTAGTAATGGACTCTCTGTCTTTTCCAATAAGATCTAGTTCTCAATATCAGGATTCAAACTACAGCCATGTCACTGAACACTGAGATCGAGGAGATACAGAATCTCAAAATTAGAACATGGCTGTATCGGGTTTTTTTCAGGTAAGTTCAAGATTTAATATGTTAAGATACGGAATGCAACAATGTTAACGGAACTTCTCAGTTAAAACATTTATGGCTAAATCTAATTTATGTAGATTTATTTTGTCTGAGAAAAAGACCGCGAAAATGTAACCTCGGTCAATCTTTTAATCTTTTTACAGCCAAGTTCTAAATGACTGATTTTTATGACAAAACAAAATGCACATATGTTTACAAAGATAACATATCGATATCGGTGTTCTTATAATTTTAAACCTAAGTTCAATATAGTTTTTATGAGATACAGAATGCGAAAATGAAACTGTGACTTTTACGTGGCTTATATTAGTGTTCCCTTCATTTAATGGTTAAAGACCCTGTGTCTACACATCACACACTCATCTCTTCATGCAAATCATAAATGCTAAAAAGTGATGTTTGTGTGTGTGTGAAATTTAGTTTTTTACAAACACATACCTGTGTTCATGTATCAATCATAAATTATTATTTCCGTCTGGGACCGACCTTTAACCATCATCGTCCAAAAGACGTGACTCGATTCCGAACCTGGGTCTGATCGTTGTCATTTTGTAGGCGAAGACAGAGAGCTGACGGTACCACGGACATTACCACTAGACCAACTCACATCTCACCCAAATGCCACTAGTCATGTCATAGCCTTCTTTCAGGCTCTGACACCTCTCAATTTCAGGCTCTTTCAAGCTCCATATTGTACAGCAAAGTTAGGACTCCGTCATATTGGAGCCTCTTTTCAGTTTCAGTTGGTGAAACGAACTAGTATCCCTGTGATAAAACAAAAATGCGACCAACACAACATCTTCTTAAAGCAATAGATATTCATTCAAAAATGATTTGAATGACTGAGAAAATGACATGGCCCCCTTTTCTTGAAATAACATTGATCTAATTCATATTTTGATGGATACTTAGCACATTTATACTATGCAATATCAGAAATCATTTGATATGCATTTTAGGAATGTACAAATATGTATAATTTTATTTTGATTTCAAATTCCACCTACAAGCGCAGATATTACAGGCTTCCCATAGAACAATTAAGTTTCAGAGAAGATTAAGTTTTTATGTGTTACAGAACATGAAAATGTGAACGGAGGTTTGCACAATTTTATCAGTGTACTTATCTTTCCATACCTAATTTTGAGAAGATGAATTCATATAAAATAAGATAAAAATATAAAATATGAACATTTCGTATCCGTGTACCTCTCATTCTACTTTCAGGGCAATGGCTTCAACAACAAGTCAGCATTGGCCATGTATCGAGGAGCAACTGGGCAAACTCAAATACAAAGTGGGCTTCAGCAAGGAAAACATCTGTGTGCCGTCCTATCTAGAAATGTATCCTTACCATTCAACTCAAGTTTGTATTTCAAAGTTGAGTTGATAGAGGATGGGGACGATGTGACCCTGCCCCCTTAAGTTTCACTGCATTCCATTCATACATATGTTGTTGTATTTTTTGTTGTTTTTTTTTGGGGGGGGTTAGAATTTAGCTACCTATTTTGAATATGCTTAAAATGGTATCACTATGCTTGTGTTAAACAAAGGTGTGGTCCATTTGTCATAAAGTGGGTTGTTCGGTGGTAGGAGATTGTTAATTTTTTTTGCTCATCATCCTTTGGTTTATCACATATTTTTGAAAGCCCACAATTCAAGGTCTTTGCGATCTTAGAATTTAACCATTACTACCCAGTATTCTCAGTGTTCCAATGTTTCCAATGAGTATGATTTGGGAATCCCACAAGTCCTCTCAATCTTCGTCCACCCAAATATTTTAATTGGAAATGACTTTTCAGTGGATTTTCCTGCAGCCCACCAAAGGTTACAAAAGAGGAGCATGTGAGATGTTTTAAACCCGCCGACCCACCCCACTCTATCCCCACCCTTATTATTATATCATGTTCAATGCCATGTAGCACTCTCCTCAAAATCTATTTGTAACAGAACTGGACGTGATTATCACCAAATACATGCAGTTGTATGTAATAGGAGGTGTATCTGCCAAATTTTTTCTCAAAGAAAATATGCCGGTTTTGAGTAATTTGCAAAATAAATGATGATGCATTCCATGAAGTATTGGGAATATGGTTACATGTCGTTTATCCGAAGATTTGTATTTCCGAAGGTTCGTATTTCCGAAGGTTCATAATTCCGAAGGCTCGTTACTCCGAAGGTCCGTTATTCCGAAGGTTCGTATTTCCGCAAATGAAATATGGTTCGTAATTCAGAAAATGAAATAGGGTTCACAATTCTGATAATAAAATAAGGTACCTAAAAAGGAGAGAGGGGAGGACCGAAACGACTGAGCAGCCCCCCCCCCTCCTCCCTCTCCATATCAAGGGTCCAAAAAGGTGAGAGAGATAAAAGGAAAACAAGAAAACTATTACTGAATAAGAACCAGTGAAATATGCGGCCGCCGGATAATTCTATCTTTTCTTATTCTTTGTTTTTCCTTCTATCTTCTTCTCCTTCTATCCTTCCTTATGTTAGGCTA
The DNA here is from genome assembly GCA_037976565.1 of Mesocentrotus franciscanus. Lineage (NCBI taxonomy): Eukaryota > Metazoa > Echinodermata > Echinoidea > Camarodonta > Strongylocentrotidae > Mesocentrotus > Mesocentrotus franciscanus. The sequence goes on along the minus strand of CP137671.1, from coordinate 18,260,050 downwards.
TTCTTTATTTTTGTTCTTCTTTCATTTTCTCTTTCAATCTACAACATAACATCAGGAATGAAAGAATTATCTGGCGCCGTCAGATAATTCTGTCTTTCCTTATGATTACATTATTTTCCTTTTATTTTCTTCACTTTCTACCTTTCCTTATGTTACTCTTTGCTTTTATCCTTCTCTCATTTCCTCATTTTATCTTCATTTTTTAATTCTTTGTTTTCATCCTTTTATCTTCTCTTTCTATCTCTCATTGTGTTATTCTTTGTTGTTAGTTTGCTATCATTTCCTCTTTCTATCTACAGCATTACATAAACAAGATAGCTAGATTATTTGGCGGCCGCCAGATAATTCTATCTTTCGATATGTTATGTTGCTTTACTTCTATCGCCTTCTCTTTCTAATGCATGAATGCAAAGTAGGTATTGACTGGGTAATCAGGCTATACATGAAGAGAAAATATAACAAAATATTAATTTTCACCATTAAAGTTCTAATAATATGTTTAACAGATTAAGGTATGATTCAAAGCCCTAGCTGACATTAAAAAGCGGACGTGGTTAATTTTTAAATGCTCAAGAAATGCCTAAAATACAGGTGCAGATCCAGGGGGCGAGCGGGCCTCCCCCGCCAAAAAAAGAGAGAGAGAGAGAGAGAGAAGGAAAAGAAGAGAAAGGAAAGAGGAGAGAAGGATGAGGAAGAAGAAAAGAAAAGAGGGGACGGTCAATCCCATGAATAAAAGGAAAAAAAGGGCGGAGGGGAGCCAATAACAAATACCAAATAAAAAGCAAGCAAAGAACCAACGAACAAATAAATATATAAATAAATCAGAAAATAAAACGAAATCGGTGAGATGACCTCCACTTATCAGCCTATTAATCAATCATGATACCCCCCTTTCTATCTTTCACTCTCTATCACCGATTTCATTCTTATCCCCTCTTTCTAATTTTCCTCTCTTCCTTCTTTTCTTTCCTTTTCTTTTTCATTTGTCCTTTATATTGTCCTATTGTCTTTTGTTGTCTTCTACTATTTCCCCCTGACTCTGTCTCTTTCTCTTTCTCTCTCTCTCTCTCTCTTTCTCTCTCTCTCCAGTCCTTTTGGATCTCTTATAGGGAGAGGGGGATGGGCTGTCTCGGCCTCCTGAATGGCCCTGTTTCATGAAACTTGTTGTAAATAACAAATGCTCAAATTCTATGACAAATTTGCTCTTAGCCAATCGAATGCCACGATTTCAGTAGTTTTTAATAGTTTTTGTAACTAGTTATTGATAACAAGTTTTATGAAACAGGGCCCAGATGGCTCCTGTATTAAGCATATTATGGGAATGTAATGCTTCAGTCGTCTGTGGGTTAAACAAGTCTATTGAAAAACGTGCATGTTCATCTTCGTCTTGGTTTTGTTCGGGATTTTTTGCTAAGTTTTGCTATTTCGTTTAGAAATTTGTAACCTATTATGTGCTATGTTGTATGACATTTTTACGGGATTTTTTTGTCACGATGAGATATTATTTTATATAACAAGCTCTCTCCCAAGAACGTAGCTGGCGCTCTTTTTATTAATTACCGGTTTGGTAATTATCAGGGATTGTGGTTATGGCCAAGTTTAGCTATTTTGTTTGACATTTTATGATGATTATATGGTAACAATTAACCATTTATTAAAGAAAAATACATTGTTGTGAAATACATGTACGGTGTGTGAGTTTTAGAATAAATTATTGAATATAAATTAATGTTAACTTGTGACATTTGTTGTGCTTTCATCAAGCCTCTAAAGACATGCACCAGTTGGACAACAGTTTACAAATGGCATCTGGACAATTTTAATCATTTTGTTCAATGTGTATATGCCTTTAGAAACAAAACGAAGAATATGTTCGGCTTGAGATGTGTATATTTAAATCTGATGCATGTAAATCCATTTGATATTCACCCGTCTCTTTTATTTGCATCTGGATATTTGTTATATAATCCATTTATTCACTTTTCTCTGTTATTCTTATCATGGTACATAATATGTAATATTGATAGTATATGGTTGGGTGCAGTATGCAGTGTATTTTTGTGTATGTTTGTTGTCACATTAAGTCATGTGCTGTGTGGATGTAATTACCTTTTGATTTAATTTTGCTTACCTGGCTTGTAAGTTAAAACTTTTAACACATGTCATTTTGGTCCATTTTTCAGCTTCTATTAAAGCCTATCTGCACTAGTTTGGCCATGAGTGATTAGACCTCCTTGCATGGTCACTGACAGGTGGGTATCTCATCAAATCAGCTCTCAATTAACATAAGAAAAAGGGGACCATGGGGGACCAACTGTCACCACTTAGGCATTGTTTGCTATATAGAGGGCGCAAGTAGCTATAAGTAGTGCAGTGGGGCTTTAAAACCAACTTAATATCAGTTGGACTTCATTTGAAAAGGCTGGGTTATTTCGGTGGTCTCTCACCCAAGGAGGGTGGATTGTGCCCCCCTTCCTTGCCCTTCTAGGTTTAAAGTGTATCAATCACCAAATCATATTTTGATCTCGATGTACTAAAGGGGTTCCATGTGGCTATACGGTATTAAAATTACGAGCTTCACGTGTTATTTCTACAAAGAGATATTGCAGTTTAATGACACTCCCGGTGAACTTTTAAGAATCCTGTTGAATAGACTAGTTAACACACGCGTACACACTCGCGCAGACCTCAAGTCCGTCAAGAGATATATAAATGAAGATATTCTTGCCATGGTGTGATGCATTTTAGCATGACATGGGCGCAGCCATTTTCTTGAAAATTTGACGTACCAGTTGAAGGTGTAAATGTATCATGCACCAAGCTTTCGTTGGAAATACCTATTTAAATCAATAACAGCAACCTTTACTTTTCAATGGGGACAAATCATAGCTGAGAAGTTAGAAATTATATTTTGTGAAAAATATATAACAGGGGAACAATTGTAACCAATTCACTTAAAAATACTAAATAAAGCAGTTGACAAATTTATTTCATTTATGAGAAACCTTCACCCAAGAAGAGCACCAGCTTATTTATGCAATTTGCGTTCTGGCAATTTTAGTACAAAGGATAATAGCAGGTGAATGAACTGCTTCATCACCACACAACCTGGGAAGGAAACATCCATAAATTTCAATACATTTACTTGATAAACGACTTCACATAGCACGTCATCATTGTTATCAAGAAAATGGAGATGCCCATGTCATGCGGAGAAATTGTACATTATTCTTGCTTTATGCCTCTTTCATACACTTTGGAGGCGAATCTTACAGATTAATGGGCAAAAATATAATAAATCTCAGAATAAGTAAAGTTATTTCTTGAGGTGTGGTTTCCTTTAACCTATAGCTCTGTTCATATTGCCCACCTATTGGTAAATTAACTGAAAATGTTGCTGTTTTATGGACAGATATCATGAAATAATTCATAATTACATTTTCCAATTTTTATGGACATTCTATGGCTTTTTTGTAACCTTGCTAGGACGTAGAAAAAGTAGAGTATTGTAAATTGCGCCTGGTAAGTGGAGGGCCAAAGTAAAATATTATGCTTAGTTTTTATAGTTGGTTGCCACTACCACACAAACTAAGAAAACCTTGTTTATTCGAGGATTTTTTGTCACAATACACAATATTTCAGAGGTGTTTTGTATTTTTGTTTTTTTGTTGACGAAAAACGTTATTTTGTAAATGATATTTCCAGTAAACCTTGAACCACCGTAATTTTGGTAGCATATGAAAGAATATTCATTTATACACTTTTCCATACCAATTTGAATGGAATTGAGATTAATTAACATCGCAATTTCAAGTGAAAAAACATAATTTTTGTCTTTGATTTTGTTCTTCTCATGAAGTTGAAATTCATCAAAAAGCGTTGATTTTCCATTTTTTTAGTGAAAAGCTGTTGCAACCCAAAGTTATTGATTTGACTTCGACAAAAACAACGTTTTTGCCCATATGTGTATTAATGTATTAAGGACGTGTTTGGTGTGTTTAAATCAAATCATTTCATTGGGTAATGCAGTGAGTAAAATATTTTTTAAAAATGAGCAGAAAACGTGCTTTGTGTAGATATTCTCCCAGTTGACAGTGATTGAACATTTAGTAATGCATACAGTTCAAAGGATTAGGAGTTGTGAGTGCAATTGATATATATATATATATATATATGTACTTCTATACTATGTGATTTTTTAGAAAATGTGGGCATGGGCAAGCGCCTCCTCCCCCTCTCACAACACACGATATCAATTATTTTTTGACACCTCCCTTCATCTGACTACTTGGTAAAATGTTGTCATTTTAAAGACAAATATTTCAACATAATCACAATAAAGATAATCATAAAAAAATCCTGCTTCTGATACAGCTGGAATTATATAGACAGCTTACGAGACCTTGAAACCTTAAAATGTTAACAAATGGAAAAGTGCCCTTTTTCTACGTAAGAAGTGCCCTTTTTCCTATGTAAGAAGTGCCCCTTCCCTTTTTAATTAGCGCCCTTTTATTTTGACACGTGCCTCTTTTCCTTTCTATCAAGTTATACAGTTCTACTTGTTAATTTGTTAAGGGAACCTCACTTACAAGCTCAAGCTTCTTTCGGGTTCCCTAACCATTTTTTTTACTTTGTATGTCCAATATGTTTTGTATATATCTTTCGAGCATCGTTTGTAATTTTGAATATCTGTTTTAAAAAAAATGGTTGAACCAATAAATGAAATGAAATTAAATTAAATGAAGTACCCCTTTTCACCTATGATAAATGCCCCTATTAAACTCTGATATGTACCCCATTTCCTTCGACAAGTGCCCCTTTTCCTTTGCAATAGATATCCCTTTTCCATTCGCATAAGTGCCCTTATTCATCTCTGGAAGTGCTCCTTTTCAGGTACGAGAAGTGCCCCTTACCACCTTTGATAAGTTCCCCCTTCACCTCTGATAATTTACCCTATTCAAATCTGAGAGGTGCACGTTATACTTTGACAAGTGCTCCTATTCCGTCGTAATAATTGCCCCTTCCCCTTCTGATAATTCCCCTTTTGATAAGTGCTCCTTTTAATCTTTGATGAGTGTCCATTTTATTTTGTCACGTGCCCTTTTCCGTTCTAATAAGTGCCCCTTTCCCATTTCATAAATGCCAATTATTTAACCCCCGACAAATGCCCCTATCAAAATCTAATAGGTGCACCTTTTCCATTTTCATAAGTGCCACTTTTCATCTCTGGTGAGTGCCTCATTTCAGGTGCGAGAAATGCCCTGTTTCACCTCTGATAAATTGCCCTTTATTCTTTGACACGTGCCCCTTTTCCTTTCTAATAAGTGCCCCCTTTTCTCTCTGATAAGTGGCATTTTCCCTTTTTAATAAGGGCCAATTCCCTTTCGAATAAATGCCCCTTGTCACCTCTAATAACTGCCCTTTTAACTTTGATACGTGCCACTTTTCCTGTTTAATAAGTGCCCTTTTTAATTCTGATAAGTGGCCTTTTTTCCTTTTTAATAAGAAACCCATCTTTGTCTCTTAAATGTCCCTTTTCATCTCTGATAAGTGCCCCTGTTATTTTGATACGTGCAACTTTTCCTTTCTAATAGGTATCCTATTTCTTTCGGATGAGTGCCCCTTTTTATTAATTGTTATATGAGCTCCTTCCTCTTTTCATTAACGCCCCCTTTTCCACCTCTGATAAATGACCTATTAAAATATGATAGGTGCCCCTTTTCCTTCGAAAGATGCCCCTTTTCCATTTTCATACAGAGTGCCCTTTTTCATCTCGGAAGAGAAGTGCCAAATTTTCACCTCTGATAATTGCCCTTTTTACTTTGACACGTGCACCTTTACTTTTCTAATAACTGTCCTTTTACCTTTTCGTGATAAGGCCCCCTTTTCTTTTCTCCATAAAATGCACCGTTAATTTAATTTGGAGCCCCTTTTCTTTCATTTCCTCCAAAGCTCGTTCGCTACGGTCGCTTGCTTAGTCCATATGATGATTTTACTTATAAAGGGTTATTTCAGATTTTCAGGTAGAGATTGTGCTTAAAACTCATCAGGATTTGTTTTTTTTAATTTCTTTATAAGATGTATTTTTTTAGCACTGTGACCTCACTAATCTTTAATTTTTTGTTCGCTCGCTTCCCTCGTTTGCAAATTGATATTAAGACCATCATACCCAACTGCAAACGTTGATGCTCAAGCAGTATCTTGGACCATGTAAAGAGAGAAACAATACTGATATCATCCCTGATAAGGTAATCACAGTCATGAAAATGCAGTGGTATTTATACCAATGTCTAAAAATGGTATATGTTCGCTTTGAGGTTTCCCTCTGAAGGTGCCCCATTTTCTCCTGAAAGTGCCCTTTTTTATTGGTCCCCCCTACTTTGGAAAACGCTCCGCCGCCCCTGTGTCTGGTAAATATACATGTATGTACAAACAAAACAATGTGTATATATATTTTTTTATATACACTGTTGCTCATAAAGATGGAATATTTTTTTTACCCCAATTTATGGAATGATTTTGACAATAATTTATTCATAATAGATTTAGATAATAGTTTGCATTCTCAGATTTTATTGAATAATAATTTTTAAGTATTTGTTTTGCGTGACTGCTTAAGCATTTGTATGTTACTATGTTAATCAACTAGGGGACCGACGCCCATAAGTCATAACTGACAGTAAAAGAGGATTAATGCCTCACAGTATGGCAATAATAATAGCACATCGACACGTTTTTGATCCTGGGGCCTCACAGTTACGAGTCCATTACTTTGCCACTGAATCACGACTGTAGGGGGCAGCACAGAGTAATTTTTCCTGTTGGGGACCGGGGAAAAGTGCGATGAATTATTGATAATTAATTGCATTTTCTTTGTTTGTTATATTTGTGGCGGCTGCCCCTTACCCTAGCTCCCGCTGCGTACAGTCGAGCAACAGTGTAGTTTGTCTAAATAAGAAATAGTTTTATTATTAAATAAGGGCTTTAATGTGCTAACTATCATTAAGATCTAGTATTCCATGAGTTGTGGATCTGTCTGGTTGCTATATAGGGACATCGATGAAAGGCGCACAACAGAAGTGCAAATATTGCCAAAATTAATGTTCTAAACCAAATCCAAATACTTCTATTGCCCTTGTGGAGAGTTTAAATAAAAACTTATTGTTCGCACCCACAATGGTTGGATTTGCAATTTGTCTTGCAAACTCAGCATGTCATCTCATAAATAACAAATGTCATACTGGCTATTTATCAACCCAGTTTGGGCATGTCCTTGGGCACTCGTATTTTAAAAGGTTCATTTTTCGGAGGGAAAATAATAATGAACACCTAAACTTCTTATACCATTGTGTTCATTACTCTTAAAATGAAAGAAGATTCATAACTCCAAAAGCTTAGTGTATTGCTTCGAAGGGGTAGGCGTGGGGAATGTATTTCCCATTTTCATCTCTGAATTTTTCCCGCACAGGAATCACTCCGGCCTTCTTGAACATTCCATTAATTCTGTGTACAACAGTGTTTAGTACAAGAGCAGGATATCCAAAATCAATATTAAACTCAATAGTCCATCTTGCAAATGTCTAAAACCTTCAATGTTGTTGGTAACAATGTGTGCGACCAAATACATTTAAATCACAATTAGAATCACTGATGAAAATCTACTTATGTTCTGTTGAACACATTAGATACAGTGACATTTATTTTTCTGAGAAATATATTTGCGCTCTTCATGACATATATATAAACGTATCTCTGTTTTAAATCTTAGGTTGCAAAATAAAGAGCTACGTACGGCATCTACATGAACTGCTAATTCATGACATCTGGATTTTCATTCTTAAGTTATTGTCCATCTCTTCAAGTTGAAAAGGTAAGCAGTATCAGTTACCATAATTGATCTTATCAGGAGGGGTACGCAGACCAGTGCTTTCCTCTCAATCTTTTTTGGGGTGATGTACTTCATTATTTTCATTATTTCAACTACTTTCTCTCGGAGGGGGACCGTGGCCGTTTTGTTCACCTTTGATTCGCCTAAGCAGAAAGTGGTGACTTCATGAAAATGGCTTAACTCACCTTTCTTTCTAAATTTGGACAACTTCCAATCACACTAGCACAACTTAACTTTCAAAATAATCTATTTTGCTTTGAATGCCATTTCAATGAGGTACTGAAAATCAAATAGAAACAAAATGTAGTCAATTTTTTCCTAAGTCTTGTCATTTTTTAGCCCAATCTATGCAAACATGTATCATTTACACTTCTTATAATAAGTCGAATTTTGCTTAAGTCAAACTATTTTTTTTGCGGTCCCAACCGATTTGACTTATGCAGAGTTAACTGTATCGGTAAAATTGCAATAACAGGCCAACCTGTATAGAAAGACCGGCCAAGAGAGACACGATAAACGGTATTTTTATGCAGGTGGTCTTTATAGACAGGTTTACTTTAACACATGACTTATATGAACAAGAAATAAAGTTTCAAGGGGATGTGGTCATTGTAGACACATTGTCTTTTTAAACAAAAGGTTGCTAAAGCATGTTTGAATGTGCAGAGCACACACGCACACATGTCACAAAAACACACACACACACCCATATGCACGTCATTAAATCCCAATTAACACTAACATTGCCCAGATGTTCTCAATTTCATACTCTTCCAAGCTCATTACAGATATTACAGCTAGCACAATTACAACAAATAGAATGTTCTAAGTAATGATCATTTATTCATAAGCAGCTACACACCTTGCACGATATCTGTTTGCGAACTAGTCGAATGTTTCAGTTTCAGTTTCATTTAAGTACATTCATTGTACAATTACACTATCAAATCATACATATTGTTCAGTTTTATTCATATATTTTGTTAGTTTATTCAGGTTTGAAATTATTCTCACATTTCATGAACCAATGACTTAAGTTAATATTTTGTAAGTATCAAAAGAAACATACATATATGCAACATTTGTGTATTACTCTTAATATATCGATCTAGAATAATTGATTATGGACCAAATCTGGATAAAGAACAGACAGAGCTGAAGCACAGCTTAACAGCTCAATTATGTTAAATAAATGAGTGAATATAGCGCTGGTATACAGATAAGGGTAATGGCATGGTAAGACATTATCATACATTTACACTAAAGTAATTCTAGAAGGAATAATGCAAATACATGTACAAAAAATAAGTTCAGCAATTATATGTAAAGGCTGGGTAAATAACTCACTAGGTAGTATACAAAATTGCATGGTAAGGAATGATTATAAATAAATTATACACCAAAGGATTTCTGGAAGGAATAATGCAAACACAGATGAACAAAATTTAGTTCAGCAGTACTATTAAAAGACTTGGTAAATAACTCACTAGCTTGTATACAAAATTGCATGGTAAGGAATGATTATACATATACACCAAATTAATTCTGGGAGGAACAATGCAAACACGGATAAAAAATAAATAAAAAGGTCAACAATACTGTGAAAAGACTGAGTAAATAACTCCCTAGTACACACATTAAGGGTAATGGCATGCCTAGGAATGATTTTACTTGTACACAAAAGTAAGTATGAAAATAAAAAATTCTAATACACAGAAAAAAAGGATTAGGTTTAGCAAAGAATAAATATACAAGACGAAAAAAAGCAGCAAATGATATTACATAATCATTTTTAGTTGTATATGTTTACTAGTAAACCTGTACATTATGAAATTGTGAACATCAGTTGACTTCAAGAAGTATAATTTTCCATGTCTGAGCTGGTCCAAGCTCAAGTAATAATAACAACAATAATGAATGTTTCTTATTAAACACTTTTTAATACAGCAAACTGATCAGAACGCTGTAACAGCAAAAACAGCATACATATTTAGCTACTATAACATGTTACAAATTACACTTTCTGACAAAATTGTCACTTAATAAGAATTTACCATAGATGGTGGTACAAACATACATGTATCTGTTAACCAATGAATGATAGGCTATTAGTAATAAAGATACAAAGAAAGAACATGATACATTTAACATTCATAAGCATTTGGCTAAGTAGGCCTTATAATGTAATACAGTCATCAGATATACTTAATTCTTAGATGTGTTGTTAATATAACATAGGACAAAATAGCTTCATTAATTTATCGAGATTGTATATATATAAATTTCACAATTTACATGTACTTGTTTATTAAGTTGTGTAATCTGCTGTCAGTTTAACCCTTGAACCTTGACCTCTCTGACCTCACATAGATCAAGTTGTTATAGATGCTGCTATCAAACACCTGCGAGGGATCTGCTACGACTATATGGACTCGTTGACAGGGGACAATTATGAGGTAAGTACATTTCTTTCATGACTGCCGTAGTTCGAATTTTATTTATCCATTATTGGGAAAGTTGATAATATTAACTCATCTGTAGGCCAATGAGTGTCTCTCTTCCTTCTTTCTTTTCATTGCTTATTTCCAAACAGGTTTTTATCTTTTATCAGATAAACTTTAAGCAAATATTCTGGCAACAGAATACACATGTACATGTTTATTGAATTTGAACTCTCTGATGTCCAACACACAGTTTTTGAGCGTCATATTATATACTGTATTGTATGTACTACGTGTATACATATGATGTCATGAAACACCCAAAATGCACTAATGAAACAAAAAATTATATGGCACAAATATTATGTATCCACATGTACTCCATGACAACTATTTTTAACCCATTTCTTTATCGATATTGTGTATTATATTAAAATGATAACTGGCAAAATGAATTTCTGTACTCTGGCCTACCTTGCTTATGACTAAAGGTTAAAGTAGCTAATTGCATTCACATCATGCAACAGTACATCGCAGAAGGCAAGATGTTTGACTACATCATCAATTACCTCACAGCCATTCCTATTACTGCAGAACCAAGAGGTACATATAATATGTCATTCCAATATTTTACATTTTGTAACTAATTCTTTAGCCTTTTTTGGATTTGATTTATTTTTAAATCAAAGTTGATAGATGAGTAAGAAAATCACTTGTAGGGAAAGAAGATATAATAACATGCTAACATGTAGCAATTATACGATTTTGAATACTTTACATGTACATGTAATGATAATAATGATAATAATGTCAAGCTTATATAGCCCGTATATGTTGACATCTCTATGCACTTAATAGAGTATCAATAGAACAAACTTATATGGTATAATTACATGTATTGGGAAGCAACTTAAATAATCATAGAATAAGACAAGAATCTAATATGACAATGGTGTGCATACACTAACTTCCAGTATCACATAAGTTCAAAAATGTGACAATACATTAATATACTATACTATGCTTAATTGAAAACAAAAACAAAAATCCAGCCAGGCACCATTTTACAGAATGATGCTCACAGTGCTGAGCAACTACACAATGACTTTTGCGTGACCTGTGTGGAGAGTGGCAAATGTGGATCAATATCTTGCCACAGAATGTAAGTTACACAGATCTAAATAGGCCTGTATTTGATAGCTGTCCATTCGTGCTGGCGATCGCATGTGTATGATGGGTTGGACTTATGACCTACGACATTTCACAAACCCATTCCTGTATTTATAAAGTACTGACCTCCCATTGATTTACTGATATTCATTTTATGAGCATATTTTGCACTTTGTTTCTTAATATTTTAAAAATGTGGGGGACAGTTTGTAAGTTGCAACTTTCATCTGTGTCATTGTGGGCACATTAGGTGACTTCAATACATCCTCTCTTTCATAAAGGAGCTCACCATCATGGAAGAATTGCTACCATGACCTGTGCCTTGTTCTGCTATGTTTATTACTGCTCTAGACATGAAGACATTTTTCTTTCTCTTGTGAACTTGTAAAAGGCTTCTCATTCTCTACCAGTTGATATATGTTTGCACACTGACATTTTTTAAATCGCTTGTTGGTTTTCTCAACCACATAGAGGCGCATTAGGATAATAACAATAATTATTACCATAATTCCAATGGCAGTTACACCTACCCATAACATTGTAGTATTATTAACAGTCAACTTATCCATGTTTGTATCAGTCAGGTTTAGTGATTCTATGAGTTGAGGAAGCTGGGAGTTATCTTCAACTTCTCTTTCAGGGTATTGGGATAATGTTGCAACTAGGCCTGGTGTGGTAGCAGGGCACGGGTCTGTGATGGTGTTTGTTTGAGAAATATTCCCCATGGGATCCCATACAAACTCTTTACATTCACACTTGTCTTTAGGTCGATCAAGGATAGATGAACAACAAAATACAGGATATTCTTTTCTAACCCAGATTGCTTGTTTCAAAGTTTCACCAATTTTAACAAGTTTACTCTGTGGTGGCAATCTTTTAGAATCTTGGTAGCAGAAAATCTCCCCAGCCAAGCTTCCAACAGGAGCCGTACATTGCAGTGGCACCCAATCACCATCTGCATCATCGTTAATACTGAATGTACATGATGCATCACCAGGAGGATAATTGACATTTAATCTTATCCTTGTTAACTCACTCTGAATGACACCATCCCTGTATGCCTGGCATATATATGTTGCCTCGTCACTTCTCTTTACAGGATTTATGTCAACCTGAACTGAACAATTCTTATCTTTCACACTAAACCTATTCAATTGATAGAAGGGCAAATCTAGAGATTCTGGCTTTGCTGAATTGTAAAATGGAAATCTGTTTGCGCTCTGTATAGTGACTTTATTACTGTCACATGGATATTGGAATTCAAGTTGCACGGCTTCATCCTCAGTAACCGTGACAAAAGAACCACTTCTCGACATTGGGATCAGTGCAATAAAGATAGCAAATAAAGATGTATATTCTTGCAACTTAACCATGTTGGCTGATACAATACAGTGTGATAGAAGCTAATTTTGTCTGTTTATAGCCAGATGGGCACTAACTGTGTGATAAGGTATAGAGTTATTATCCTCTGGCCGCTCTGGACAGATAATTTAAAAGTAAGAGAAATATTGAAGGGGGAAAAAAGAGCTCATGAACATTTGAAGGCTATACAGGTAATGATGAATAGAAGGTTCTTCTTCCTTTAGTACTGATTGCAGAAAACTTTGGATTATAGTCAATACCGGTATTTGATTATGATGTCAGAAAATTTAACACAAAAAGAAACACATGTCATCAAAATACAAGTCCGTACAGTGAACCAATGAAAGGAAGTCCTCCATCTTTTGATTGTTTGTTTTCGCTTCAATTTCCTTCGTCAGGATGACAATAAAATACAACGTGATTGTTCATTTACAATTCAATTTCCTTTTCCAATGTTGCTCTTCTCAGCATTCATAGTCGAATAAGGAGACTAACCTCTTGACGATTATTTCAGCCCCGCAACAAATATTTGATGTTTAGCACCGCTAAATTAGAAAGTCATATACTTTTCAAGCTATTGATTCCGCTGTAAAGATCAAAATTCGATAAGAATTCCTGATGTTGGTTAAGATTTCCATTAAATCCGTTGGTACCTAGTCTCAAAGAAGATTGGAAAATGACACACTTTTGCAACGTATTGTATAGTAGAGGAGAAGTTCTGTTTAAATCTGTATTTACAACTTCAAAGTTGCGCCTTTATGTTCTTTCAAATCCTGAATCAGTTTGAAGCTTGAGATTTGCTGTTGTATCGATGACCATCAAAATGAGAACCAGCTAAATCTTCATCCAGCAACACTTTTTTCCTAAGAAATTGAAATAAGGTCACTTTGAATGAAACGGCTACATACATATAGGCCTACATGTACTCTCTATACACTGCATGTGTGCGGAGATCTGATCTCCACTGACAAGAGAGTATATTAAAACAAATTACAAATTTTGGAAAGATGTGGTCTATCAAATGTAAAATCGGCAAATTGAGATCTCTTTTGTATCAGCTCTTCATTTGTTTTCAGCTATAAAATTTGTTAAAATATCCCTCTTGTTGTTTATTAATTATGATATCTCCTTAATACTGAAAGTTGTGTGAAGATGTACTATTGATAATTTTTTATTATTATTATTATTTTTCTTTTATCATATTTTTGAAAAACCATTGAGGAAAAATTCTCAAAATATTACTTTATACCTGCCCAAACTGAACAGCCCCTTCAAGGAAAATAAAATTGAGTAGGCCCCGCCTAGAACTGAGAGGTGTCGTAGCATATGGCCTGTAAGATTTCTTTAGATTTTTGCTGAGTGCTAGATTTGATATATGGAAATCCCGCCAAGTCCAGTGTGGATGAACTGTGGCTCCTTACACTCAAAATAGCAGTTATGTTTCACTTCGCCTATCAGATGAATATCACTCAAAACAATCGTATGTGTGCTATAATCCAAAAATCTATTTACTCTAAAAATGTAATCAAACTTGATATCAATATTCATCAGCATCTGGGGACAGATTTTAGACAAAAACTGAAGTCTTACCTTCTTTACACACAATCATGTAGGCTGTAAAAATGCAAATTTGGAAAAACATCTGCACGTCAATTCTCCATCCTCACAAACTGGTGACCAGTTTGCACCTGCATGGTAACAGATGTTGTCAAACGAGAACGTGACTTGTGGTCAGTAAATATATTTCCTTGTGATCAGCAAATATATTTCTTATTTAAGTACATATTAATGATTAACCCATGAAAATAGTAATTAAATAATTTGACACCGCATTGCCAATTTGGAGACTTCAATGATCACTTACAATCAGTGGCGTAATGAGCAAAAAAGTTTGGGGGGGCTGGCAGACAAAAAAAAAATCCGCATCACCCCACTTTTACATGCAGGCCCCGCTGAACGTTTTTCAAAGTGGGTGGGGAGAGGCTAAAGTATTTACGATCAGGTATATAGCGTAGTGTAAATTGGCGTGGGGGCTAGGGGCAAAGCCCCGGCAGGGGTCAAGGGGCAGAGTCCCCGAAGCTCAGGGGGTATGGGCATTTAATTACGGTCAGATGAGCATATTTTGATACCTTATTCATGACACTGGCAGGTCACTAATTGGCGTGGGTTCCAGGGGGCTGAGCCCCCTGAAACTCAGGGATTTGAGGCATTTTATAACGGTCATTGAGCATTCAGGGGCCCGCTTTAGGGTCCCTGGTGGGATCGAGAGGGCGGAGCCCCCGGGAGCTCAGGGGTTTTAGGCGTTTAATTACGGTCAGATGAGCATATTTTGATACCTTATTTGTGACACTGGCAGGACACTAATTGGCGTGAGGTCCAGGGAGCGTAGCCCCCGGAAGCTCAGGGGTTTAAGGCAATAAATTACTGCAGATGAGTATCCAGGGGCCAGCCTTAGGGCCATTGGTTGGGTCCAGGGGGCAGAGCCCCGGAGGCTCAGGAGTTTTGGGCGTTTAATTACCGTCAGATGAGCATATTTTGATATCTTATTTGTTACACTTGTAGGACACCAATTGGCGTGGGGTCCAGTGGGCGGAGCCCCTAGAAGCTCAGGGGTTTTAGGCATTTTATAACGGTCAGATAAGCATTCAGGGGCCCGCCTTAAGGCCCCTGGAGGGTTTGAGGGGGCAGAGCCACCGGAAGTTCAAGGGTTTTAGGCATTTAATTACTGTCAGATGAGTATCCAGGGGCCTGACCTAGGGCCATTGGTTGGGTCCAGGGGCAGAGCCCTGGAAGCTCAGGGTTTTAGGCGTTTAATTACGGTCAGATGAGCATATTTTGATACCTTATTTGTGACACTGGCAGGACACTAATTGGCGTGAGGTCCAGGGAGCGTAGCCCCCGGAAGCTCAGGAGTTTAAGGCAATAAAATACGGCCAAATAAGTAACTAGGGGCCAGCCTTAGGGCCATTGCTTGGGTCCAGGGGGCAGAGCCCCTGGAGGCTCAGGAGTTTTGGGCGTTTAATTACCGTCAGATGAGCATATTTTGATACACTTGTAGGACACCAATATTATTTGCGAGGGGTCCAGTGGGCGGAGCCCCTAGAAGCTCAGGGGTTTCAGGCATTTTATAACGGTCAGATAAGCATTCAGGGGCCCGTCTTAAGGCCCCTGGAGGGTTCGAGGGGGCAGAGCCACCGGAAGTTCAAGGGTTTTAGGCATTTAATTACGGTCAGATGAGCATATTTTGATACCTTATTTGTGACACTGGCAGGACACTAAAATTGGTGTGGATTGGGGCGGATCTAGCTTTTGCCATGGGTGGGGTTGACCAAATAACGATGCGGAGCATCGTCCACGAGCCGCAAAGCGGCGAGGCAATTTTGGGGGCTTTTTGAACCCCCGGCCCGTAAGTGATGATTTCCTGGCATCTACTAACACAATGGAAACCATAAAAAGTAGTGCATTATAACGTCTTTTAAATCAAGTAACAGTTTAAACAGTTTGACCCAATGACAATGCAGAGCATCGTCCACGAGCCGCGTAGCGGCGAGGCGATTTTGGGGGCTATTTTGAACTCCCGTAAGTGATGCGGAGCACCGTCCACGAGCCGCGTAGCGGCGAAGCGATTTTTTTTTTTTTTTTTTTTTTTTTGGGGCTATTTTGACCCCGCCCCGGCCCGTAAGTGATGTTTTCCTGGCATCTACTAACACATTGGAGACCATAAAAGCAGTGCATGATAACGTCTTTTTAAATCAAGTAACAGTTTAATACACAGTAATATCCAGAGTTATCATGTGTTAATTGGTTAAGTTAATTACCAGATGAGTTGAATATATCACCATATTTGCACTTGAAAGGTTTCTCTCCAGTATGCATTCTTTCTTCTTTTTTTCCTTCTTTTTTTGGCGGCCCAAGGGGGTTTAAACCCCCTACCCCCACCCCCGTAGATCCGCGCCTGTTTAATATACTTTTTCCCCAAAAAGTGGAGGGCGGAGCTCGAGGCCCCGGAGCCCTGTCGTTCTGCGGGCCCTGCCATGTAGGCCTCTAAAAAAGCATATTTCTTGCCTGACTGTAATTTAGGAATTTGTAATTTTCCAACAAACGCATAGAAAAGTATAATTTTCTAAAAATTGAGGAAAAATCTCGGATAATTATGTCATTTCAGCAACATTTGTAAATCACCAGTATCGAATTAGAAATGAACCACGTTTGAATTTTATTGTAAAACTGGCAGGACAGTAATTGGCTCAGCCCCCGATCTACACCTTGTTGGCGGGAAAAATCGCAACTGATATTCCCTTCTTTTCTTCCTCTTTTTCATTCCCTTTATCTCCTCTTTCCTTTTTCCTTCTCTCTCTCTTTTTTTCTTTCTTTGCGGGGGGCTCGCCCCCAGGCCTGGATACGCGTCTGTGGAACATTCCTCTCGAAATGACCCTCCTCGCCATATCCAAAACAAACCCTGGGCGCAGGCGACTGCGCATTTCCCCGCGTCCCGCTGCCGCGGTCTTCTCTAAGCTCTTCTCTAGGCCGGACATATGGGTATCCAGACTTTTCGCTAAACTGGATATACGATTATCTACTACTACTAGTGTTCCTGTTAGTGGACACTAAGGCCCATTAGTGACTATAAAAAACATATGCTCTTCCTGGCTATTTGGGAATGTGTCAGTTTGCAACAGAAATGAAGAAACGCGCATTTTGTTGAAAATCATGTGATGTTACGAACATTTATAAATCACTTGTATGGAATTGAAAATAAGTCATGGTTTAATTTTATTTGGGGGGGCTAGCGCCCCCCAAGCCCCCCACCAGCACGCCAGTGCTTACAATTAAATCGCTCTTTTTCGTGAACGGCGCAACGTACTGCATTGGTAATATACTCAACATATTCTGTGATTTTTGCTCTCTCTGTTCATGGATACTGTGTAATTCCAAACATCCTAGATCAAAGGAAAATGCAAAAAAAATCACAAAAAGGAGACACTGATTAACCCATGAAAATAGTAATTAAATAATTTGACACCGCATTGCCAATTTGGAGACTTCAATGATCACTTACAATTAAATCGCTCTTTTTCGTGAACGGCGCAACGTACATGTACTGCATTGGTAATATACTCAACATATTCTGTGATTTTTGCTCTCTCTGTTCATGGATACTGTGTAATTCCAAGCATCCTAGATCAAAGGAAAATGCAAAAAAATCACAAAAAGGAGACACTGATTAACCCATGAAAATAGTAATTAAATAATTTGACACCGCATTGCCAATTTGGAGACTTCAATGATCACTTACAATTAAATCGCTCTTTTTCGTGAACGGCGCAACGTACTGCATTGGAAATATACTCAACATATTCTGTGATTTTTGCTCTCTCTGTTCATGGATAATGTGTAATTCCGAGCATTCTAGATCAAAGGAAAATGCAAAAATGTGACAAAAAGGAGACACTCTGTGACTGTACTACTCTGGGTGAAAGACATACATAATTTGTCTATGTTAAACTTCAAGTTCAATTAATACTAGTAGGCTCATCTCATCCCCCCGCACACACACACACTCCAAAATAGAGTGATGCAGAATGGAAAAGGTAAGAAAAAATTTTAAATAGATTTCAAGCGTAGACAACATCTTGTCAATCAACGTTTACTTTCCCCTATCCAGGAATTGTAGGAAGCTTATATCAATGATATGTAATTATACATGTACATCTAAGTAACAAACACAAAATCCAGAAAATAATCATTTAGACTTTTTCACACAAACGGCTTTCAGTGAGATTCAGAAATTACAGGAATTAAAATATCATCTTTTTTACATGTACGTGTCTGAACAAAAAAAATCAACAAAATCTATCTATCAGTGAGAATTTGATTATTCTGATTCAAATCTGACCAAGGCTGCTCTTTTGGTTAGCTTTGAATCTCTTTGAAGTTGTGTGATATAGAGAAAAGAAAAAGAAATTACATATCCCTTGTATTAACAAAAGGCAAATACCGAATTGGATTGTTTGTTAATAAACATATTACAATTCATGGAGTTTTTATTTAGTGATGCACGCAGCTGGAGGGGGAAATACACTTGGTTTGTGTTTACTAGCAGTCAACAGTTGAGATAACAATAACTGCTAAGCAAACAAAATTGGCAAACTTCTCAATCGGAGCAGCTTGTTTCCAAGATAGCTTGTACCGTTACGAACTTAGTGAGTATCATATCGGCGGAAATGCATCATGTGACATTTAATAATTTTTTCAGAGTACACAGGTGTGTCATTAGATTAAAAAGTATATAGAATAAAATTAAAATGTTATTCTTGCAAAGCAGCTTGTTTCCAAGTTATTTTGAACCTTTGCCAAATCTGCTACAACACAGCTAAAATGCTATCAAGGAATATAGAAATCAAGGATTTTCTGCTGATAGCACGCTGGAAAAAGGCAAAATCTGTAGAGTTTGAGAAGAAGCATGAGAACTACACGCAGTCACTATTGCTACACCCTAGTCGTCAAGAAAGACTTATGGGGCGTTGCAAGAAAGTTGCAATTGATTGCAAGTTGCGATTGATTGCAATTTGCAAAATTTGCAACTGATATTTGCAATCGATTGCAACTCAACTTTCTTGCAACGCCCAAATAGTCTCCTAAATTTCCTTGGATTTTGTTAGGATTTTAGTTTTTGACAATTCAATGAAATTAACTAGATCTAGCTTTTATTCTCCCCCTCTTTTCTCTCTCTCTTACTAATGGGGCGATGCAAGAACGTTGAGTTGCGATCAATTGCAAATTTGCAATTAATCGCAAGACTTGCGCTTGATTTTGGAGATTTGCAATTGATTGCAACTTTCTTGCAACGCCCCATTAGAGAATCTCTCTCTCCTGGTCTTCAAATGAAGGACATTAAGTAAATTGCACATTGGAGTGATTTCTGCAAAACAAACTCTGTGGCATAAGTTTCCAAATAGAGGGGGGGGGAAACTTCCTTCCAATCTTCCCATATTTATGAAAAGATGCAAAAAGTACATATTTCAAGCGCACACCGTACGTGATATTTCTTTGGTAAATTACAAAAATGTCCAACATGCAATGCTTACATTTTAAGTTTTTCTTAATTTGTACGGGCAGCCAGAGGGACTTTCTCCATCTAATCCTAGATCTTTCACTGCAACTTCTCAAGCCAACAGGGAAATATTTCCCTTCTTCTATTGGATAAAATGGAGTGGAACAGAGTGCCATGTGATGTCACCCTCGCCTTAGTGTTTCTAGAATCATGGTACGCAGTGTAGTAATGAAGTTTTTTACCAATAACATAGTTCTCAATATCAGGATTCACACTACAGCCATGTCGTTGAAAACCAAAGTTCGGGGGTCTCAAAATTAGAAAATGGCTGTATCGGTGTATTTATTTTTTTCAGCCAAGTTCAAGATTTAATTTGGTGAGATATGGAATGCAAAAATGTACACCGGACTTCTCAGTTAAAATATTTATGGCTAAATCTAACTTTATGAACTTATTTATTTATTTTTCTGAAGTACAGAATGCGAAAAAGTAAACTTAGCATTCTGCAGATAAGTACTAGAAGATTAATTGTTATGAGATAAAACAATGCAAATATGTCTGCAAAGATAGCATATCTATTCGATCATGTTCTTATCATTTTACAGCTGAGTTTAATGAGACTAATTTTCATGAGATGCTGAATACGGAAATAAAACTGTGACTTTCACGTGGCTAATATCAGTGTTCCCGTGATGTTATAGTTAAAGGCATTGTGTCTGCACAGCACCCCAATCTCGTCATGCACATTGCTAAATTGTGTTCAAAAGGGATGTGTGTGCGTGTGGGTGTGTGTGAGTGTGCGTGTGTGTGAGCGCGTGTGTGTTTTTAATTGGGTTTTTACAGACAGATGCCTGTACATTATCAATCAGAAATCATTGTTTACGTCTGGGACCGACCTTTAACCATCACCATCCGAAAGACGTGAGGCCATTTCTAATCCAGGTCTGATCAGTTTGTAGGCGAAGACAGAGAGCTGACAATAACTACGGACATTACTGCAAGACCAACTCACATCTACCCCGAATTCCACTTAGCAGGTCACAGCCTTCATTTAGGCCCTGACACGGTGACACCCCTCCATTTCAGGCTTTTTCAAGCTTCATATTGTACAGCAAACTTGAGACTCCGTCATATTGGAGCCTCTTTTCAGTTTCAATGAGTTAAACCAACTACACTGGATTTAATTATGTTAATAATAAATCGTTAAATCATTGATGAATTTTAAAAAAAAATATGAAACCTGGAACAATACACTTATTTTTTTTATTTTTTACTCATTTGCTCCTGAGAAGTATATGTATACATTGGGCACATCTTCTAAAACAATGGATTCCCTTGTCAGAGCCTTCCCCCAATCTAGCATCGACTATCTCATTCAACATTGCTAGTACAGAATTCATTTAAAATCGAAAAAGTCTATTCATAGTGATCGAAATGATAAAATATTTCCAGATGCCATTTGAAAACTATCGTCCAAATGGTGCATGTCTTTACAGGCATGCAAGCCTCTTGAAAAGTTGAAAGTGTAAAAAGCAACATTCATTTATATTAATTCATTTATATTAATTC
Source organism: Mesocentrotus franciscanus (assembly GCA_037976565.1). Lineage (NCBI taxonomy): Eukaryota > Metazoa > Echinodermata > Echinoidea > Camarodonta > Strongylocentrotidae > Mesocentrotus > Mesocentrotus franciscanus. The sequence goes on along the minus strand of CP137671.1, from coordinate 18,238,566 downwards.
TAAAAATCACACACCGTACATGTATTTCACGACAATAGAACCATTTTCTTTCATAAATTGTTAATTGTTACCATAAAATCATTATAAAATGTCAAAACAAAATAGCTAAACTTGGCCAAAATCACAATCCCTGATAATTACCAAACGGCACATGAACATATAAAATACGGTAAAAATGTCAAACAAAATAGTAAAAAATTTGGTACAAATTTCTAAACAAAATAGCAAAACTTGGCAAAAACCACAATCCTGGATAATTACCAAAACGAAGATGTACACATTTTAAATAGACTTGTTTAACCCAAAGACGACTAAATTCTCTCATGCTCATATAGGCTTAATGCAGAAGCCACCTGGGCCCTGTTTCATAAAACTTGTTATCAATAACAAGTTACAATAACTGTTATAAGCTTTTGAAATCGTGGCATATGTATTTGGGTGAGAGCAAATTTGTCATAGAATCCCCCGGGTAAAGCTGTTATACAGGCAAACCCCTCTTTTCGGACTTTGGCCCTCCGGCTAGGGTTATTCATCAATATTGTACAAACAAAAGATATGTGCACATCAAAAGTGATGTTCTTGAATGTTCGACAACTACTGTTATCATTTGCAAATTGGTCACTAGCTTATGACGATGGAGAATTAACAGCAGCACTATGTGGGTGGATATCTTTTCCTAATTTGCAATTTACAGCCTACAGGTGTGTAAAGAAGGTAAGACTTCAGTTTTTGTCTAGAATATGTGACCAGATGTTGATGAATATTGATATCAAGTTTGATTAAATTTGGAGAAAAAAAATGATTTTGTGATTATACCTCATATAAGATTGTTTTGATTGACTCTTGAAGATGTTCTTCTAAATATATTTTTAAATTATATCACCTCGCCATTTCCTTGTAATCAGTTATTGTATATTATCATGTTTTTTATGATGCTTTTTTTATCATGTTTTTTATCAGGCTTTTTTCCTGGTAAATATGTTTTTAAAGTTACATAACCTTGCCATTTCCTTGTAATCAGTTTTGTACATTATCAGGTTTTTGTGTGTAAATGTACTTCTCGATCTCGGTTGGCTGCCTCTGGGACCTGCTTGTTTTGGGGGCTCTGCGCGCCTGAGACTGTATCGTATCCATGATCTTATCCTATTATCTTCCATGTTTTGAGCATGCGCAGATCCTTGAAACACATTGGGATCGAGAGGTCCATCCTTCCCAGGGGCCCCGCTTACAAACATAGCTTTTTGGGGTCCCAATTTGGATCATGTTTGTTCGTCATGATTGCTATGTCTGGTGTTTTTAATAAACTGAACTGAACTGAACTGAACTTACACTGGACCCCAGGGGTCTCAGTCATGTAGAAACCATGCGTGACCACAGGTTTTCACCCCCTAAACGAGTATTTTTTCTGAAGCCAAAATACACCCTAAATGAGGATTTCGCGTGTTTTTTCCCCGAATTCACACCCTACATCTGGTATTTCACAAAAGTGTACTCCTATTAAAACAAGTATTGTTAAATTGTAACCCCTTGAGCATTTTGAAGTGCGATAGGGATGACCATTTAAGATGCTGACAATGTAAAATAAATCAAATTGCGCTTTTGATGTAAAATTCACAATGCAAATAATTATTTCAATAGAGAAGCATCAATGTTGACGTAAATGCATTTTAAGTACCGTTAGGGAGTATTTTTATTTAATTGGCAATTACGTTCAAATAATTGCAGCCTATACTTTTTGAACCAGAAACGGCAAATATATGCCGGCAGCAAGTGCTGGCAAAGCTCTAGTCCAGAATCTGGCCTATTTAATTTGATCTCCACCACACCAGCAATGCGACCTGCCCCATTTACTTGCTGCCAGCCGAAGATGGCGTGATCATTAAATTAGGACGCGCAGCTCGCGTCTTATTTTTTCGTACCACGGCGAGCCCAGATTCCTATTATATCATGAATATTCATTACGCAGGGTCGGGGAAAGTCTCGATTCTCTTGAATATTCATGTATGATCGAGGCGGGAACTATCCTACGCGTGTAGCATGCGCAGCATCGAATATCGTGTGTAACACGTTGGATTAATGGTAGGCCTATAAAACGACATAGAAAAGCAATGTCATGGTCATTTAGATAATACAGTCATAAATGCTGTGTTTATACTAGTAAATGCCAAAATGTCAGTAGAAGATTATATAGCATATATTTCAAGCAAGAGTCTTGATAGGCAATTTATGAGTAGGCCTACCGTACTTTTCTGAGGTCAAGTTGAATCTAGTTCTTTTCATGAAGGGAAAATAATCAGTTCGCTGTTTGCTTTTTAAATATTACAAGCAGAGGTTGAATTTTGGTATTGAATATGTGATACATTATTATAAACATGAGTTAAATTCAATTGGCAAAGGTGACTTTGATACACTGCTTGTATATAGTGACTTAGTTTTGTCCCTTTGGTTATCAACTTAGTATTGAACAAGTGTGTGTATTTGATGCTTAGCAAAGAAAGCAGTTATTTAATCCGGTTAGAATTGGTGAGAACGAATATAGCACTGTGTGTCACAAATAAATCCTTATTCGTTAAATACGAAAGAGTATCTTTACGAGGATGAAGTACGTAGCTATAGAGTTTGATTTCATAAGTCATTTATTATGACAGGTACATAGTATGTGAAACGACACATCATGCAGGCACTAAAGTAATTATTCAGTGGTAATATTATGCAGTTAAGTGAGCATGCATAGATCATAGAAATAATTTAAGTGCAATACACAGGTATTTATTTTTGCTAAATGTCTGTAAATATGTAGGCCTATTCTTGTTATTTAATTTTAATACAGATTGAATTGTCACTACGACCCAGTCTAAAGAATAAAACGTCAAATCCAGTTTTTATCAAATTCACATGTGCTAATTGAACTTAACTCATGTTTATACTGTGTCACATATTCAATACCAAAATTCAACCTCTGCTTGTAATATTTAAACAAGCGAACCTAGAACTGATTATTTTCCCATTCATAAAAAGAAATAGATTCAACTTGACCTCGGAAAAGTACTCATAAATTGCCTATCAAGAGAACAATCATTTTACTCTTGCTTGAAATATATGCTATATATCTTGTCAACTGGCATTTTTTTGTTGCATTTATTAATAATTAAACACAGCATTTATGACTGTATTATGATCTAAATGACCATGACATTGCTTTTCTAATGTCGTTTTATACCATTAATCCAACGTGTTACACACAATATTCGATGCTGCGCATGCTACGTATGTAGGATAGTTCCCGCCTCGATCATACGTGAATATTCAAGAGAATCGAGACTTTCCCGACCCTGCGTAATGAATATTCATGAAATAATAGGAATCTGGGCTCGCTGTGGTACGAAAAAATAAGACGCGCCCAGCTCAGGCTGGTGAGCATAATTATGAGTTCGTTGATAACGCCATCTTCGGCGGCTTGAATCAAGTGTGTAGGGAATATAAAGAACCGGCCAGATTCTGGACTAGCAAATCTCTAGCTGTACTCCGCGCGCCAAAGTGAGGATGCTACATCACATAAATTGCCGCGTGGTGAATTGTGAGGAAATATTTTCCCTAGTGAGACCATGGACCTACTACGTATTGGTCCACGGTGAGACTATATTTGGACACCTCACTTTTTTCTTTCAAATCTCTTTTTTCAATGTGATCCATAAAACATTACATACAATTTGAAAGAACTTAACAGGACACAATTTTAATGTTGTAATTACAGCTTAAAGCAGGCCTTAAAGAGCAACAGAACTCCTCTTCTACCAAACAAAGCAAAAAGGCGTCATTCTTTGCTTTTTTGAGACTTGGCGGCAACGGATTTAATGGCAATCTCAACCAACATTTGGAATCCTTACTGAGTTTTGAGCTTCACAGCAGAATCAATAAATTAAAAAATATATGATTTTCTAATTTAGCATTGCTAAACATCTAATAATTGTTGCGAGGCTGAACTGATCGCCAAGAGATTAGTCTCCTTTTCTGACTGTGAATGATGAGAAGAGCAACATTGGAAAAGGAAAGTGAATTGTAGACGAACAATCGCGTTGTATTTGACTGTTATCCTGACGCCGAAGCGGAAATTGAACAACAACAACAAAAAACTATCAAAAGAGACAGTTCGTCCTTTCACTGACTAACTGTACAAAATTGTATTTTGATGACATGATTGTGTTTCTTTTTCGTGTCAAATTGTCTGACATCATAATCAAATACCGAAAGTTTGCTGCAATTATTACTAAAGGAAGCAGAATCTTGCTTTCATCATTACCTGTACAACCTTCCATTTTCATGAGCTTTTTTTCCCCTTCAACATTTGTCTTACTTGTAAATCATCTGTTCAGAGCCAGAAGATATTAACTCCATACCTTATCACACAGTTAGAGCCCTTCTGGCTATAAACGGACAAAATTGGCTACTAGTAAACTGTGTTTTATCAGCCAACATGGTTCATTCGCAGGAACTTGTATATGTATTGAGTACCTTTATTGCACTGATCTCATTATCCAGATGTGGTTCTTTTGTCACGGTTACTGAGGATGAAGCCGTGCAACTTGAATTCCCGTATCCATGTGACAGTAATACAGTCACTATACAGATCGGGAAAAGACTTCCATTTTACAATTCAGCAGAGCCAGAATCTCTAGATTTGCCCTTTAATCAATTGAATAGGTTCAGTGTGACAAATAAGAATTGTTCGGTTCAGGTTGACATACATCCTGTAAATAGAAGTGACGAGGCAACATACATTTGCAAAGCGTACAAGGATGGTGTCATTCAGAGCAGGTTCTCTAAGATAAGATTAAATGTCAATTATCCTCTTGGTGATGTATCTTGTAAATTCGTTACCGATGATAATGCATATGATGATTTGGTGCCACTGCAATGTACGACTCCTGTTAATAGCTTTGCTGGTTTTTTTTACTGCTACCAAGATTCTAAACAATTGCATAGGCGGAGTAAACTTGTTCATATTGGTGACACTTTGAAACAAAAAATCTGGGTTAGAAAAGAACATCCTATATTTTGTTGTCTATCTAGACATCGCCATCGCCGTCGATCTAAAGATATGTGTGAATGTAAAGATTCTGTATGGAATCCCATGGGGTATATATCTCATAAAGACACCATCATAGACCCTTGCCCTGTTACCACACCAGGCCCTGTTGTAACATTACCCCAATACCCAGAAAGAGAAGTTGGAGATAACTCACAGCTTCCCCAACTCATAGAATCACTAAACCTGACTGATACAAACAAGGATAAGTCAACTGCTGATAATACTACAATATTATGGGTAGGTCCAACTGCCATTGGAATTGTGGTAATAACTATGGTTATTATTCTAATGCGCATATATGTCGTTGGGAAAACCGGAATGCAATTAAAACAATATCTGAGTAAAAACAAACACAAACAGAGGAAAATTTTGGTAAAGATTGAGTCGTCCTCTACAAGTTCACAAGAGAAAGATGATTGTATTCACATCTAGAGCAGTAATAAACATCGTATAACAAGGCACAAGTCATGGTAGCAATTCTTCCATGATGGTAAGCCCTTTGTGAAAGAGATTCTATGATGTATTGAAGTCATCCAGTGCAACCACAATGGCACGAGTGAAGTTTCAACTCACAAACTGCCCCTAAATACTGAAGTACTGTTTCTATAATTTTGATAATTATTCAAGAATATTTACTGGAAGTGATGAAGGATCAGTACTTGAATGTGGTTTTCAATTTAGGAGAGATGATTCTTTTATTAATTGTAAGTGATTATTCTTGCATGAGATATGGAGGAGTTGTGGTATATTCACTTGACTCTTAATCGAAGGGTTCAGGGCTCGAGTTCTGGCCCGACACTAACATTCTTTGGCAAGACATTGATCCACATTTGCCACTCTCCATACAGGTCATGCAAAAGTAATTGTGTAGTTGCTCAGCCATGTGAGCATCTGTAGAATGGTGCCTGGCTGGATTTTTATTTTTGTTTTCAATTAAGCATAGTATTTAGTATACTAATGTATTTTCTGTACTGATGTGATACAACAAGATACAAGATACAAGATGCAAGATATTTTATTTGATCTTTGCAAACAAGTTACAGAGAAATTTGGTTTCCACTGGCGTCACAATAATATTCAAGAAAATACATAATTACAAGAAATATATCACGTTTATAGAAATAGAGGAAATGAGGAACAAATACATCCAAGAGATAAAGAAGCGACAAAAGTGGTCATTGGTACTTCAAATCATGAGTTTCAGAATTAAGCATTGGTCATTGGTATTTCAAATTATAAAATAGTTTCAGTATTAATTTCCGACGCAGAAATTCAAAGTTGAACCTGTGACTTGAATTTATGAACAGAGTCGGGAACAAATGAATACTGGAAGTTAGTGTATGCACACCATTGTTTGATTATTGTCTTAATCTATGATTATTTAAGTTGCTTACCAATACATGTAATTATACCATATCACTTTGTTCTATTGTTACTCTATTAAGTGCATAGAGATGGCAACATATACTGGGCTATATAAGCTTGACATTATTATCATTACATGTACACAGGGGCGGATCCAGCCGGCGGCAAGGGAGGGGGCCTAAAAAGGGGCCCACTTCGTGCGAAAATTTGAAAATCGTGCCGGTCGATTTTTCGCTCAGTGGGGGAGTGAACACAAAAAAATAATAATTTTGCACCCGAAAAAGGTAATTTTTTCCACCGCCCCCCCTTGGGCGCCAGTGGTAGTGAGCACAATTTTTTTTTTTGGTCACCCGAAAAAATGTTTTCCCTCCGGGAAGGCTTATTTTTTTCCACCGCCACCACCCCCCTTGGGCGCCAGGAGAGGGCCCAACTTCTTTTTTTTTTTTAAAGGGTGTTTTTACCTGTTTTTTCTAGGAGGGCCCGGGCCCCTGGCCCCTGGATCCGCCACTGCATGTACATGTACAATATTCCAAATCGTATAATTGCTACATGTTATTAACATGTTATTATATCTTCTTTCCCTACAAGTGATTTTCTTGCTCATCTATCTACTTTGATTACAAAATAAATCAAATCCAAAATAGGCTAAAGAATTAGTTACAAGATGTAAAATATTGGAATGACATATTATATGTACCTCTTGGTTCTGTCATTGGTGATGTAATCAGACATTTTGCCTTCCGCGATGTACTGTAAGTTGCATGATGGGAATGCAATCAGCTACTTTAACCTTTAGTCATAAGCAATGTAGGCCAGAGTACAGAAATTCATTTTGCCAGTTATTATTTTAATATAATATACAGTATCAATAAAGAAATGGGTTAAAATTGTTGTCATGGAGTACATGTGGATACATATATTTGTGTCATATACTTTTTTGTTTCATTAGTGCATTTTGGGTGTTTCATGACATCATATATGTATACACGTATAGTACATACAGTACAGTATATTGTATGACGCTCAAAAACTGTGTGTTAGACATCAGCAGAGAATTCAAAATCAATACACATGTAAATGTGTATTCTTTTGCCAGAATATTTGCTTTAAGTTTATCTGATAAAAGATAAAACCTTTTTGGAAATAAGCAATGAAAAGAAAGAAGGAAAAAAGACACTCATTGGCCCAGGGGCGGATCCAGCCGGCGGCAAGGGAGGGGCCTAAAAAGGGGCCCACTTCGTGCGAAAATTTGAAAATCGTGCCGGTCGATTTTTCGCTCCGTGGGGGTAGTGAGCAAAAAAAAAAATTTTGGCACCCGAAAAAAAAATTCCCTCCGTCCCCACTGCATTGGCCTACAGACGAATTGACATTATCAACTTTCCCCATGGATAAATACTTTAGGGAAGAAACGAAAATTTACGACAGTCATGAAAGAAATGTATTTACCTCACAATTGTCCCCTGTCAACGAGTCCATAGAGTCTTGGCAGATCCCTCGCAGGTGTTTGATAGCAGCATCTATAACAACCTGATCTATGTGAGGTCAGAGAGGTCAAGGTTCAAGGGTTAAACTGACAGCAGATTACAAAACTGAATGTAAATTGTGAAATTTATATATATATATACAATCTAGATGAATTAATGTCAATGAATACAAGCTATTTTGTCCTATGTTATATTAACATCACATCTAAGATTTAAGTATATATCTGATGATTGTATTACATTATTAGGCCTACTGAGCAAAATGCTTATGAATGTTAAATTTACCATGTTCTTTCTTTGTATCTTAATAACTCATATCAATAGCCTATAATTCATTGGTTATCAGTCATGTATGTTTGTACCATCATCTATATGAGTGACAATTTTGTCAGAAATTGGAATTTGTAACATGTTATAGTAGCTAAACATGTATGCTGGTTTTGCTGTTACAGCGTTCTGATCAGTTTATTATTAAAAAGTGTTTAATAAGAAACATTCATTGTTGTTGTTATTATTACTCGAGGTTGGACCAGCTCAAACTGGGAAAATCATTCTTCTTGAAGTCAACCAATGTTCACAATTTCATAATGTACAGGTATATGTAGAATCATTCCTTACCATGTAATTTTGTATACTAGCTAGTGAGTTATTTACCAAGTCTTTAAATAGTATTGCTGAACTTAATTTTTTTAATCTGTGTCTGCATTAATCCTTTCATAATTATTTTGGTGTATATGTATAATCATTCCTTACCATTCCATTTTGTATACTAGCTAGTGAGTTATTTACCCAGCCTTTCATAGTATTGCTGAACTTAATTTTTTTAAATCTGTGTTTGCATTATTCTTTTCAGAATTACTTTAGTGTATATGAAAAATCTTTCCTCACCATATACTAGCTAGTGAGTTTTTTACCATGTCTTTCGATAGTTTTGCTGAACTAATTATTTTCATATCTGTGTCTGCTATATTCCTTCCAGAATTAATTTGGTGTATATGTATAATCATTCCTTACCATGCGATTTTGTATACTAGCTAGTGAGTTATTTATCCAGCCTTTCATAGTATTGCTGAACTTAATTTTTTTTAATCTGTGTTTGCATTATTCTTTTCAGAATTACTTTGGTGTATATGTAAAATCATTCCTCACCATATACTAGCTAGTGAGTTATTTACCATGTCTTTCAATAGTTTTGCTGAACTAATTATTTTCATATCTGTGTTTGCAATATTCCTTCCAGAATTAATTTGGTGTATATGCATAATCATTCCTTACCATGCAATTTTGTATACTAGGGAGTTATTTACCCATCCTTTCAAAAGTATTGCTGAACTTAATTTTTGTATCTGTGTTTGCATTATTCCTTCCAGAATTACCTTGGTGCATATGTATAATAATTCCTTACCATGTCATAATTTTTATCTTTATACTAGCTGTATACTGTTTACTCATTTATTTCACATAATTGAGCTGTTAAGCTGTGCTTCAGCTCTATAATGTTCCTTATCTAAATTTGCTCCATAATCAGTCATTCAAGGTCGATATGTTAAGAGTAATACACAAATATTGCATATGTATATTCCTTTTGATACTTACAAAATATAAACTTAAGTCATTAATTCATGAAATGTGAGAATAATTTCAAACCTGAATAAACTAACAAAGTGTATGAATAAAATTGCACAATATGTATGACTTGGTAGTGTATTAGCATGTACTGAAATGAAACTGAAAATGAAACATTTGACTAGTTCGCTAACAGATATCGTGCAAGGTGTGTAACTGCTTATGAATAAAAGATCATTACTTAGAACATTCAATCTGTTGTAATTGTGCTAGCTGTAATAGCTGTAATGAGCTTGAAAAGGTATGAAATTTAGAACTTTTGGGCAAATGTTAGTGTTAATTGTGTATATGGGAGTGTGTGAGTGTGTCGTGTGATGTGAGTGTGTTGTGTACATTAAAACCTGCTTTAATGTTGCTTTTTTACTTAGAAAATTATATCTGCTGTAAATGTGCTCGCTGTAATTTGATAAGCTTGGAAGAGGATGAAAATTGAGAACATCTGGGCAATGTTAGTTTTAATTGGGTTGTCAGGCCTGCCTTGGCAAAAACTTTTATAGAAAGATCACATTTTTTCGTGGTTTCCCTTTTTAACTACGTTTCTTGTTAATACATGCGTTAAAGTAAACCTGTCTGTAAAGACCACCTGTGTCTAAAATTTAAAAAATATCGTGTCTCTCTTGGCCGGTCTTTCTATACAGGTCGGCCTGTGATTGCATTTTTACAGATACAGTTAACTCTACATAATTTGAAGCCTCATAAGTTGAATTTGTTTTTTTGTTTTTTTGTTTTTGGACCAGACTATTTAAAATGTGTTATTTACACTGTCTGGGTCGGATTGTGCATCGGTCAAATTATTTTTGGCGGTCCCAATACATTGAATAGATCCGCCTTTGGAACCTTTGTTGGACCGCAGGAAAGTCCACTGAAAATATTTAGGTGGAGGGAAATTGAGAGGAATTGTGGGATTCCAAAATCATACTCATGGGGAAACAGTAAAACACTGAGAGTACTGGGTAGTAATGGTTTAATTCTCAGTCAAAATACTCGCATTGTGGGCTTTCAAAAAGATTTGTTATACCAAAGGATGATGAGCAAAATAATTAACAATCCCTTATGACCAAACAACCCACTTTATGACAAATGGACCACACCTTTGTTAAGCACATGAGTGATACAAATTAAAGCTAATTCATATTCGTAGCTAAATGATAACCCCCACTAACCCCCCACCAACAAACAAACAACAACATCAACACATGTAAGATGTTGAATGGAATGTAGTTAAACTTAGGGGGTGGGGGCACATCATCCCCATCCTCTATTAACTTGACTATGAAGTACAAAATTGGGTTGAATTTAAAAGGTTACATTTCCCGATAGGACGGCACACAGATATTTTCCATGCTGAAGCCCACTTTGTATTTCAGGAAAATTCTAGTGTCATAAATAAGGTATCTAAATACGCTTATCTGACCATAATTCGATGCCTAAAACCCCTGAGCTTCCAGGGCTTCGCCCCTTGGCCCCCGCCGGGGCAAAGCCCCTAGACCCCACGTACGCCAATTTACGATCCACTCGCTTCGCACGCTACGCTTTAACTGATCTTTAATACTCCACTTTGAAAAACGTTCCTGCATGAAAATAATTATAAGAGTAGTGGTGATGCAGATTTTTCTTCTGCCCCTCAAACGTTTTTGCTCATTACGCCACTGCCCCTGAAAGGTGAGCCCCTGGCATGTTTGCCCCCTCCAAAACTGCTTCCGGCGCGCTGATTTATCTAGGTATGCCATATAATCCATTCCATTATCAAGTATTTTTTTTAAATCCATTCCGTTATCAATAACAAAGAAAATGACAGTTTATGAAATTCTCAAGATACATCTCAGTGTTGCCAATTTGTGTTTGATTGATCACAACTTCAAATATTCATAACTTTCTTATTTGCAATTGGAATTTGCTCAAAATTCTGCTGACCTGTTCCTATCATGTTGCTGCTTCTATCAAAACCAACCTTAATATCAGGGTGGACTCCCCCTTTAAAAAGAGCTAGGGACTACATGTACATGCATTTGTTCCCCCAACCCTTGATACACCAGTGCTGCGCATTAATTACCTTTCATAGTGACATGCCTGGCAATGAATTCAAATTCTAGGGGTGTGAGAGCAATCAAATTGAATTACGAAGGATCTTACTAGTAGCAGCTGCTGTGTAAGCCAATTTATGCATAGTAGTATACAATCTGCTGTTCATATAATGTTGCAAGGCCATATGCATCATGTGTATGTATAGTAACAGAGCGAGGGGATACCGTGATTCTTTTTCATTGATTTTCGTGAGATTTGCCAACATGTATTTGAAGAGAACACATACATGTATGACCATATTCCAGAAGAAGAACAAAATATTAATCTCTCAATTAATCAAAATGCAAATAAAATTATTAAACATTTTGGTATTTTGTTTGTACATGTATTGCAAATTCCTACTTCAGTCAATAACATAGTGTGTAATTCATAGTGATGTAAATAAATAATTATTTTCAATAATACTTCACAAGAATGTGCATTTTGGTATTCTTTCAATGTTGGAGAAAGCAAGGAATGAATTCAGTTGTACATATTTTTCTCTTCAAAAATTAAATTTCATATCTCAACAAAAAATGTAATCCATTCATGTATATATCTTTTAAATATATAACAGTTAATAGTTTTGTATCTCTTTTACAAAGCAGTTTGATAATTGATAACCCACTAAATTTTAATTATATATAACTGCATGTGAATAATAGTATATCTTTCAAGAATATCATTTGATATTCAACGAAAAATTTGAGGCCATGGATGAATAAGTATGTCCTTTAAATACATAATTGACTGCACCCTATGCATGGCTCATTGATTGTTGAGTGCTAATGAGAGCATATAATCCACATTCAGCTTGCCAGCTGGCTGAGCAATGTCATTCATCTACATAATACATGTTCGCCCTTTGAGTATTATAGACTGTAATCTGTATGATCAAACAAAATGTCAAATGGCAACGCTAAACCACATCCAAATGAAAATGATCTGTTTGAAAGATAATCCATGCACTGTATTTACTGCAATGACTCGCAATGTGAAATATATATATGCAAAGCTCACTGAACTCTGTACATCAATTTTTGGGCACTGTACTATATTGTATGCATGTCTGCTTTAATAGTGCATGTGGTTAAAATACTATGTACATGTATGTAATATTTTGAGATGATTGTTTATTAAAGCAGTCGGTTGAATTGTGTATCACTACGCCGTGTTCAAATGCAAAAAAAAATGATTTTTTTTTTTTTTTTTTTTTTTTTTTTTTTTTTTTTAAAGAAAAATATGACTGTGTGGGTACAGGGAAAATTAATATCATTTCTCATTATGAATAATAAAAAATCATTCTTATTGTGGATCCATAATATGAATATCATATCCATATCATGAGCTAGTCTAGAGGATAAATTTCAGAAGAATTCCATACCAATATTATTACCTATTTGATCTTACTTCCCATAACCTTTAGGATTGTTTTCAACAAAACATGTATATTTGACAACTAAAGAATAGTAGGCTCTCAATATTTTGAGCTGTACATGTACAGTGTATGTGTACTTAATAAGTGTATGCACATTGAATTACAGGGTAACCCAATAAAATGTTCACTGTAAATATAGTAGTGATTCTCACAAATTTTGGAAAGACTAATTAAATTTAGAGTCTAATTTTCTTGAAACATTTCATTCATGTAGTGTACATGTAGTTCTGGTGTAAATTTATGACGATTAAACAATAAAACTTTTGATGATTTTTACCGAACACATTTTGAGGTGAGCTCTGCACAATACACAATCACTTCATTTTTCTTGAGTCACCCTGTAATCTCATCTTACACATTCATACAAAATTACATGTAGCAAACAATCCTCAGAAACCCCTCTCCCAACTGATGATTTGGATGAAAAATGACAGCATACAAACAACACAAGAAAGTTTTTTTTTTTTCCTATATAATTTTTTCAGTCATGCATACATGTACATCATGATAAACTTCAAGCAGTTGACAGTGGATTAATTTTCTATGAATACACAATGGTTCAAACCGAGTGATTAGATCACCATTTCTGTCTTTTTATCTATATCTCTTTTACAAACAAATATTTTATGTAGGCATAAAACAGTATAAATCTCACAGCATGCATACAAAAATAATAAATAAATGAATGTTTTAGGAGTAAAATTTGATTGGGTTTAATGATAACATTATGATATAAAGGGGATTGCCTACACCCATGTACATGTACATACATTGAATACATTGAATGCACTTTTTTTTTCTTTGGAATTAAATGAACAAATAGAATTTCATAGAAAGAGATAATTTTTAGATAACTCTCTCATTATGTTAACAGAAAGCTATAATGGTTCCAAGTTCTGTATTTACCATTTTACTTCAGGTATATCAATGATGTAACATTTATGACAGAAAAATACAATCCAATATCACTCATAAACACCCTGTATCAATGCAGACATATGGGCCAAACAAAAGGCAAATATTATCACCAAAAAATTAAGCATAAGCTCAGATAAACAACCCAGTCATTTATGGAATATTTCAGACAATAGACAGCATAAAATGATGAAAATACTCTTTTTGGTAGCGTAAATGACAACTGTACATATTGCACCACAAAGAAATAACATTTAATCAAAGCATGGGGAAAACGCTCCAGTAAATTCTCTGCAAGCCAGATTTGACAGGGACACACAGTACCCCAGTCTGAAATCAATAATGAAATAAAATGGATTCAGAGACTAAGAGCAATTCATAGACCCCAATTCGAGCTCCCAAACCCTAAAAATAGATTTGAGTCCATTTTCACTTGAAACAAATATAAATTGTTGATTGGGTATCTATGCACAAAAATACTGAATTCAATTGCAAATTCAAATAACCATTTGAAAAAAAGCCCTTAAAAATATTAAATTTTGAATCAACAACTGCGGTAACCTGAATGTAACACAAGTAAAAGTCAATTGGTTACATTAAATCATTCATCTACATCTACATGTACATAAATTTCAAATGACATCTGAGAGACTAAGACCCCGTTCTCACTCACTTTGAAAGTGGTATTAGTTAGACCGCTCCAGAGGAACGGGTCTTGAGGAACGGTTTGCGAGCGTTCACACTCCGAGCAGTTTTTTATGGCTCAAACCGCTCCACGAGTCAAAGTGGTCTTGTTGCTATGGCAGCTCAGGTCAACGGGTAAATTTTTTCACACGCGGAATACTAAGCGTATGTACCGTACTACATGTTTCGCGCGGTAAGTCACTAGCTCACTTCCGTTCAAAGTACGCTTCCGTTCACACTCGCACGTTAGAGCACTCCAAACCGCTCTTATTAAGACCCGTTCCTCAAGACCACCTCCCGAGGTGGTCTTCTGGAGCGGTCCAGAAGTCCACTTCCTGGACCACTTTGACCGTTCTCACTCACCTAAGAACCGCTCCTGAGGAACGGGTCTTAGTTAGACCGCTCCAACAAAGTGAATGAGAACGGGTCTAAGGCCTCATTCAGATATGACGCGGCAAAACCGCGATGTTTTCTTATGACGTAAATTGTAACTGTGTGATAGGCATCACACTTCTGTATCATATAACACAGAGCTCAGTGAATACCTGCAGAACCTTTGTTGCGCGCAGTCTTTCATGCAATATACACTTTGGCCCGAATTCACAAAGGAGGTTTAAATTTAACCCATGGTTTAAACCCTCATTTACATAACCCTTGGTCTAAAATTAGTGCAAAATAAGCGTGACACAGTCAGAGGTCCAATATTAGACGCGCGCAAGACAAGGTGTGCTTAATTTGCGCTAATTTTAAACCATGGGTTATGTAAATGAGGGTTTAAACCATGGATTAAATTTAAACCTCCTTTGTGAATTCGGGTCTTTGGGTTCAAATTTTTTTCATAGAGAACACTAATCAAAGGATTTGAAAAGCTGCTGATAATACAGTACATGTAATACTGACAAAACCATAATAATGTATCATGCATGTACATGTACACTATAATTATCAAAAATGTATATATACATTGTTTTTCATATATAATATATATTGTGTCTAGTCCTGGACACTCTACATGAAGATTTATTTGCTGAGTAGGTAAACCACCTTTAAAAGTAAACCGCCTTTAAAAAAAAACTTGCCCCGCAGCAAAATACAATTAAATTTAATGACACTTTTCTTCTACTGTAGAAGTACAGGCCACCATGTTGTCGGTGTATCTTCATACTTTTAGTAGGTATGTGTGTATACAGCCTTTGTTAGCCACAGGCATTACATGTACTGTCTTTTCACTTCATTTGCTATTTATTTTCCCAGGGCAGTTTTTTGAGGCAGTTTAATGTGTTATATGAGGCTTAAATTGCTGTACCCTTTTCTAATCAATATCTTATTCACTATAAAATGATTAATCGCCAAACTGGTATATTTCATGCTGACAAAATATCGTATTTCAAAAACATCTTTGTAACACTTGGCATGCAATGGTTCTCCTACACTTTCAATGTGTAGATGCCTTTGACAATTGCGTACATTTTTTAAAGGAAATCATTTTACCGTTTGCACTTACAGTAAATGTTCGTTGAACTATCTATCTTATGGCTGTGTTCATGTTTGAGATACTTCTAATATTTCTTTATGATTCCCACTTCCTGCAGATACATGTAGGGCAGAGACAAGCCATCTTTATTTCGAACCATACTATATGATTAAATAAGATATCTTCACTTTGCAGTTTGCACCATGACACATTTGAAGATTGATGGCTTAAATTAAAAATCGGTAAATCACAAATATTTCAAAATCAAATACCAAATGGCAGCGTTACAATACATTCCTTATTTGCATTAGCACTCAATGATGAAGAGACATAATTCTCAACTGCAAATTAATAACAAATTTCACCATTTCCCCAGCACAGGTGTGAATCATCTCCAGTCTTCACACCATTTATACACCATACATGTACATGTAGGTGATGTTCGTACCTTGTAAGTTCCTAACACTAGCACTCGGTGATGAACAACTCTCACCCTTACAATTACAAATGCATACAACTTTTCAGCCCCGG
The DNA here is from genome assembly GCA_037976565.1 of Mesocentrotus franciscanus. Classification (NCBI taxonomy): domain Eukaryota; kingdom Metazoa; phylum Echinodermata; class Echinoidea; order Camarodonta; family Strongylocentrotidae; genus Mesocentrotus; species Mesocentrotus franciscanus. Next base: position 18,221,896 of record CP137671.1, on the reverse strand, counting down.
AGCATGATCATCTGGCATTGCCCCAGCGTGCTTGTAGATCACTTCACACTGTTCATACCAAATGGGAGAAGTGCAGGCGATTAAAAGATCTCACTCACAATTCGCAAATGCACAAAATTATCAGTTCTGGTATTGCCCAGCCCAGGTTGAGCATATCATCTTTATTTTGTTCTTTATCATACAGGCTATGCTTGAATGTGATCATTTGCTCACATACAAGCTCAGATACTCGGTCATGAACACATAGACTCATTCACAGAGGCAGATGAAATTTTAAGTTCCTGTGCGTAAATGCCCAGTATTGCCCAAGCATGGGTGAACATCATCGACGTACAGTTCTTGCTGTGTATACATGTATAGAGACAATACTCGAATATCATCAGTTCCTCACACAAGCATTCAGTGAAGAGGAGATCTCACTCACAAATGCACAAAATTTTTCAGCTCCTGTGCATACACGTCGGGTATTGCCCCAGCGTGGGTATACATCATCTTGACGCTGTTCTTCCCATACAGTCGATGCTCGTACGTTATCAACTGCTTCCAGAACCCCGGATTGGGGCGTATAACCGGACGACGCGATTTAACATGGATGTGAGCCTGTTTGAGCGTCAAGTGCTCGTATTTCATGAGGTACGCCATCACAGACGATGCCGATCGACTGCGACCGGCGTAGCAATGCACGACGGTTTTCCCTCCGCTTTTCTTCACACTGTAGATCTTGTCTGCGATCCGATCAAAGTGCACGCCAATCTGCGCCGTTGGGATGTCATCCACGGCGATCCTGACAAATTCGATGTCGCGTAGTTTTGGTGTTGGCGTCTGGAACGATAGGGAGATGTTGATGATGCATGTTATTCCTTTGGCGCGCAGGGCCGTTGGGCTACTGGCGCCGTAAGCACTGGTGAGGTACAGGCTGTTCGTAATCTCATTGATGTGGTGAAAGTGCGCATGGCCGGCAGATGCCATGATGGCTCTTCAAGATTTTGAAATTGTCAGCTCTCTAAAACACTATAAAAACTGAACCACTAGAACCAGCATCTGCACATTTTCAGAGCACACATATATATCCTGTTGTTTATGGTAAACTGTCCTCTAGACACAGAGAATCATCTACATTCCACCTAGCACCATGAATACATGTATATGTCATGTAGCCAAATCTGGAACGAGAAGAAAGAAAATGAACAATTTATTTGTTGATTTATTTGCTCGTTACCTTCAGTGAAATAAAAACAAAAAGTAGACCAAATAATTCAGTGTCAACTTCATGGTTCTGTGCAGATGAGATATGCTATTAAAGTTTGATAATGCATGCACTATTTTCCAAATGGGGGTGGAAGTTTGGACAAAGGAATTAGTTCCGACCAAGTTCAATCAGGCATGTGCTTGTGAAGGTTACACATGATGTGCACACGTAAGTTTGTACATAACTATCTATTTGAATTGGGACATGGCCCACATCTGGTGCTGACAAGGATCCAAAAACAAAATATGATTGCACAAAAACAAGGACACAATAACATAATTAGGCATACTTCAAACCATCGAGTCAACAAAGATTAGAGGAAGATCATGTGAATTAGATGCACGTTTCGTAGATTTGCCCTAGGGTTTTCACAAAGTGTCAGATAAATTGTACCAGACCATTTGTAGATAAGAGGGGTTTATACTTTATTTACAAACATTCTCCAGACATTTCATGAATAAAGGGGCATGTTTTCACAAAAGGTTGGGTAAAGTGACAATGCAATGACCTGATGATTCGAAGTCAGCCAAAATTGGGGCAGGCACAATTTCCTTTGTGTACATATAGTCCTATATCATGTACATGTACATGTATGCCCCAGGATTGTCAAGGGCAATCCAACCTTTCTAACAAGTTTATTTGTATGAAAGTAGAAAAAGTACGGAAACAGACTGGTGACATTATTAAAGTAACAGGATAAAATAATAAAGGTATAAATGATTGATATTTGAAATCAGTAGGGCCTACATCTGCACATTTGATGCCTCGCCTGGGATGAATGTAAACTTGAAAGAATGAGAACAAAATCAGGCTGAATTATTACCAGGATGTCAGAAAACCAAGCCCAAGGCAAGATTTTAAACCCAACTGTCGCACTGTTTTACCGTTACATTCAAGCAAAACATGATTGATGTGCAATGCATCATTTACTTAATTTAAAGACCCTGTCGGAAGTGAAAAATTAAATAGATGAATTATATATCAAAGGAAAGCTTACAAAAATACAAGCCATAGATTACGATAATACCAATTAGGCCTATATGCTACTTTAGTGCCTGTCAGACGAGTAACATCTCTCTGAAAACTCGAAATCTAAAGCTTTGAAAATCAGGAGTGGTCGACCTAAAAACTAGCTATCGAATTGATGACATCATCGTATGTGAAGTACGCATACTGGTATTCACAATGACTTTGCATTAATTAAGCACGGCTCATCGCCTCAGCCTTATAGGCGACCTGATCGGGTGCACATGTTATGTCGTCACTGTAACTGCAGCAAATTTGACCCCTGTTGACCCTGGGAGACCCTGTTCCCCTGGTCTACCTGTAATTTGGAGAGGTGCGGAAAATAAGGTTTTAATTCGCTTTGTGCAATACTGAAAGGGAAAATATTTTGAATTCCTTTATATTTGTATTCTATGTATGTTCATTCAGCTTTCCATTGAAATAAATTCGGATTTTCATCGGACAGGGCCTTTAATTTTAAAGCTTCAACCTGTGATAAAACTGATAATGCTATCGACGGTTAGTTTGGCCATCGGCTGAGCTGAGAATCTGGGAATCTGGGATTATGTCTGGCTCCTCTCACCGCCCCTATTGACAAATGTCAGTTTTATCAAAGAATTCCCATACCAGACGGTATTTCTGTCTAGACTATGAAATCAATAGACTATCTACATAACATGTAATTGACCTCAGCTCAATCAATAACATAACACGCACATTTTTGTTCAAGTCCAACGTCAACAAACATGTTTTTTGTCTGTTCGCCTTATTTAACATGTTTACCCACTCAAACATATTGCATGCAACTGAATCCAGCTAGAGAAGTAGAGTCTACTTACTTATCACTCCAGCCTTGGCATACTATACTGTATAACTCTAAAACCGGTAGAAGAAGGGTTAGAAGTATAGATTTATCAACTTGGTATGGCTTGTTCATAGACGTAGCTAGACGGACGGCATCGACATCACGAATACACAATGTTAATCACAGCTCACAGTCAAGCAAGATGTACATGTATGTTTACTTACGTAATGCATGCGCAGCTAGCTAGCTAGCTACATGTGTAGCTCATAATGTATATTGCCGCTGCGCTGCTGGCCTGAGCTGGGCGTCCGCGCGCAACATGCGGAGGATCGAGCGAGTGCCTATGACGACCGCGCCCCCATCCCCAACATGAAAATGGGAAATCCCCCGTTCAATTAGCATTCAACGCTGATGATTATGATGGTGATGATGATGATGATGATGATGATGATGATGATGATGATGAACTTAGAAATCATTGACGGTGAGGATTCTACGAATTATTGTGCGCTATATAAACACTTATTAATATTAATGTTGTTATTGTTATAATATGAACGATGGAGGATGATGATGATGATGATGAATGGTTATGATGATGATGATTGTGACGGTAGGGCCTACAAGGCTCAGATGGAAATGCCTCTTATACTAGTCTGAAGTTGGAAATGTTGTTTCTTCCTTATTCTACTTCATTAGTTCTGAGTTTCGTTTGTTTGTTCTGTTTTGTTTGGTTGTACGTTCGTTTATATATTTTTCTCTTTCTGTCTTTCTTTGTTTTCCTAATTTATTATTCTTTTTTAATTATTGTGAATAAATGAACTTAAGAAAGATTTATGGGGAATGAGTCCTATTTTTCAGACACATTAATCATTTGAATATTTCATTACCAAATGGAGACAAGCACATAGCCATGAAGGGGTCACTGAGACGGTCGCCCCCTCCAAAAAGAAAAAAAAAGATAGAAGAAGCTAAGAGACAGCTAGAGGGCGATGGAAAGGGAGAAGGAGGGAGACAAAAAATCAACTTCCCAACCGCATGTGCATTTTATAGTGAAAGGTAGCTCTTCATGTGGACAAGAATCAAGAATGAAATTGATGCAGGCCTAGCGTTTTATCAAACTGGGAACAAAAACACGCCGCAACTTGCTTTTTGCTTTATGAATTATCAGCATTTCTGTAAGATTGCTCATTTGCACTATTGTTTTCTTGTACAATTTTATATACATTCTGTATTCTGATCGCATGGTGTCCTCCAATGTGAGGTTGTTTTTCAGGGAATCCTAAATTTACCTCGTCATATCATATTTACCTCGGTCACACTATTCTCTATTCTCTCTCTCTCTCTCTCTCTGTCACAGGGGCGGATCCAGTCGGCGGCAAGGGAGGGGGCCTAAAAAGGGGCCCACTTCGTGCGAAAATTTGAAAATCGTGCCGGTCGATTTTCGCTCAGTGGGGTAGTGAGCAAAAAAAAAAAATTTTGGCACCCAGAAATTTTTTTTTCCTACGGGAAGGGTTATTTTTTTCTCCACCGCCGCCCCTTGGGCGCCAGGGGAGGGGGGCCAACTTCTTTTTTTTTCTTCAAAAAAAGGGTGTTTTTACCCGTTTTTTTTTGGTAGGGGATCCGCCACTGCTCTGTCATACATTTATTTCTCTGTGAACCTCTTTAACTTTCTTTATACCATCTTCTATTTCTGTCACACCCTCTCTCATCCCCACCCCTCTCCCACTCTCTCTCTCTCTTTCTCTGTCACCCTCTTTATTCCACTCTCTCTCTCTCTTTCTCTGTCACCCTCTTTATTCCACTCTCTCTCTCTCTCTCTCAATCTATCTCTGTTTTATTTCTGCTTCCTTTTTGTCTTTTTTATCATCCTCTTCAAATCTCTCTCTTTCGTTCTCTCTCGTTCTCTCTCGCTCTCTCTCGCTCTCTGCCTGTAATCAAATTTACTATCCTAAATGAACGAGTCACAACACTGAAATTTTGCAAAAACTCGAAAGTTTCTTTCTGCAAAAAAGACATTAACAACTCTGTTGGGAAATTGTAGAATCTTTTCCTGAGTAATTGTATAAAGCAGCATAGACTCTTACAATAAAGATGCATCATATCACTTGTTTGGAGCCAGAAGGGCATTAACATCAAAGGATATTAGTTGACGCCCTTCTGGCTCTCAAGAGACGATATACCCTACTAAACTAAACTGAGGTACATGTATGTCTCACATTTCCAATGCTATAACTATTAAAAGTATCAAATTTATTCACGACAGGTAAACAATCAAGAAACACAAGTGATGAACAATTCTCTCCATGAGATACAATTTGCATTTTCATTTAAAGTGTGCCAATAACCTAGAAGAATACGTCGAGGAAAATGACACTTTCGATGTCAAATGTTTTGCGGTTTCCATCAATCTTGGTAACATACATTATCATAGGATAGCAAATGACCGAATACCCTGAACTTGCCATATAAATTATTCTGTGCCACCTGTTTCTGGGAGGGTAACTTAATCACTATAACACTCTGTATCAGATCTTATTGCACATAGAGGTATATCCCAGTCATTATGGAGAACTATAGATAATGCTGTTCATTTAAGATGTCGTCGTAGTCGGTGTGTCCTAGGTCACTGAAAGCATCATATTCCATCAGAATGTTTAACAGTAACTTGCAGTAGAGATGATGTCTTCGAATCAAACACAAGCTCCTCATTTTGATCACAGAAGATAGGAGTACCATGCTCATCCGTGGTTATCACAATATGCTGTTTGCTGAGCTGCGTTACCGGGATCTGACCGAACTGTTCTGCCGAGGGCACGACCTTTGCATCCACTGCAACAAACTTATCAGCATCGCTATTTGATACTTTTCCATGAACCATCTTTAGGTGACGACGAATGTGATGCCGCTTGCGGAAGCGGCGTTGCACTCCAAGCAGATGAATTCCCCTGGGGAATTATGCGACTCGATGTGTCCCTTGCACAGAGCCTCGCTTGTGAAACGCCACGTGCAGCCCTCAACGGTACAAGCAAAAGGTCGGGTTTCAGAATGTACCATCATGTGGCGCTTGAGGGCAGTCTTGCTTTTGAGTACTGTTCCACACACATGGCAAAGGATAAACTTGTTCGGGTGCAACTGTTGGTGATCGAAAATATCCATGCGGACATCAGACGTGAAGTCACAGAGATCACAGCTGAAGGTTTTCGTCCGGTGGGATTTCCGGTGCTGGCTGAGATGGTAAGAAGCCCGAAATGCTTTCCCACACACCTCACACAGGTGATTCCTGGAGCGACTGTGGACTCCAAGGATATGAGTCCTCAAGGCACTTTTTCTACACAGCACTTTGCCACACTCGGGACATAAACATGGTACCCGGTTCTCAACATACCTCTTCTTTTTTTCGAGCCCGTTGTCAATGCACCCAATGTGTCTTTTCTCTTGTACACCATCAGTCCTGGCAGTTCTCTTCCTACTTCCACCTGACCCATGCTTTTGCTCAAGATTTCTCCTGTGGTACTCGGACAACGTCATAACTTCTTCTCCTGTCACATTCTCTGGGAAAACCCTATCAGCCCGCACTTCCCTCGAAAACTCTAGCATGGTACTCTCCAGTTCCAGGACCTCCTTATGTGTCCTTTTCATATGATTCACAAGTCCTGCTTCACTGTCTAGGAAATCACAATGAAGGCATATGAAGACCTGCATACCAATGTCTGTTACCAGATTGGAGTTAGCGATATGAATCTGTCTGTGCCTGAGTCCAGATATGAAACGGAAGTCTCCTTCCTCATATTCTGGCATCATCTCAGCTATGTCCTCTTCTGAATGTGGAGTCTCTTCTTCATGATCATCATCAACATCACTGAAACTGCCTTCGAAGTCATCTCCTGTCTCGAGGTGTATTTGCTCCATGAAAGTATTGCTATCATCATTTTCATCCAGATGATCAGAGTGTATTGAATCTAGAGCAGTGCTACCACCCTGTAACTCCTCAAAAGGACCGAGTCTTTCTTCAAGAGTGTCCTCTGTTACCTCTCTATTCTGTCCATCAGACTCTTCCTCTGCATCCATCTCTTCTTCCACTTCCTCTATATGACCCCTAGAATTTGTGCTGTTGGACAACCCATTGTCCCTGCAAGGACTCTGAGAGCCACTTTCCTCCAATTCACCTTCATTCTTCTCCTTGTCAATACTGTCCATGACTCCTATCTCAGCACTGCAAGACACCTCTTCCTCTTCCATGACTTTCTCATTTCTTATTTCAACCACGGCTTTTATGCATCCTTCAGCATCCTGATCCTGTTCGTCACTGGTTCTTTTGATCACTGCCTCAGTACCGATGATAGCATCACTCAAAATGCCCTCTCCTGCTTCAACTATTTCTGTCTTCTCCCGTCCAACAATCACTGCCTTCTCTGCTCCTCCAACAATATGTACCTTCTCTTCTTTTTCGTCATCCATTTCTGTCTCCTCCTCTCCTTCACCTATTTCTGCTTTCTTCTCCCCAATTCCTCCTTCCCTGCGTAAGCCTTCTTCCTCATCATGTGAATCAACGTTTGCCTCTCCCTGGTCTCCATTTTCTGCCCTGGAGTATGAGTGATCAACGTGTGTTTTCTGGTCCCTGTCTGGACCTTCTAGTAGCGCAGCAGTTGCTGCAAGTGCTTCAATGTTGTGGAAGTTTTCATAGTGATCTGTCAGGAAGATTTTTGTTGTAAAAGATCGTTTGCAAAGAAGACATTGTACCTCTCCCTGGACTTCATCTGTGGAGAAACAAAATGTGAAACATAAGTGACATCATAAGTTTACAAACCAGTAAATATACTTGGCATTTAAAGGGGAAGTCCCCTCAGAAATTATCTTGATTTAGTCTAAAGTAGAATAAATGAGAGAAACAAATTAGTGAAAGTGTGAGCAATATCCAATTAAAAATAGGAAAGTTATGAATTTTTGTAATTGTCATCAGTGAAAAACAATTTTAATGGGTCTACTATACTAAGTACTAAGGAGGTAGTCATTTTGTCATCCAAATTTTCATTTTCTGCAATACACTATCCCTACATTTCATGAAATTATGCAAAACTTTTAAATTCCAGAACTTTCTTATACTTTTGTCGGATTCTTATGAAACTTTCACTGTTTTTTTATTTTTTATTTATTCAACAACTTGCAAATGGGTGAGACTAGTTATTTTAAGGAATCTAGTGAATGGACTAGACTCTACATTGGTGTCCGTCCAGGTAATAATTTTACTTCCCTTGTACCCTGCCTCAACTTACGTTGCGAGTGGTGACCGATGAACTTCAAAACATCATCAAACCAGAGATTGCAAGGCAAGCAAAGAACAATCTTGTGAGGATCATGCTTCATCTGATTTTCATCATCACTGGGTGTTGTTACCATGGCAATTCTTTCTTCAGATTCCTCCATTGCAATATGACAGTGAGATGCTCCATCCACATCCCGTGTCTGTGAGGCAAAAATTTCCACAGTAAAAAAGTAAAACAGGTATTAATGGACGGCAATATCGAATTTAAAATGTGGTAAAAGGGTGGGAAAATATATGAAAAACATTTGGAGCCTTAGCTGTAGGCTTGCCCTTGGCTTTGCCTTTTCCATTGCATGGAGGGGATCGGGATCAATATCAATCACCCCTTCTTTAAAAAAATTTTTTTTTTTTTTGGCTGTCGTTGTGGTTTACCCGAAGCCATTTTGTGTTGAAGCTGTCCATATCCATTTTCCTTAAAATCTGGTACATGATGGCAACTCTTCTAGTTTCTACCACATGCCTTACCATGCCTTACCATGTCAAGACAATGTCCATGGACCAGAATCTAAGATTTAGATAAAGTAACAGGTACATCAATTTCCCAACAAAAATCCAAGCATATGGGACTGAGGTAAAGTTGGTCCTGATTCCCTCCTTCATATCATCGCATTTACAACGAATGTTATACATTACATCTCATTTTGATTAGTTGAATATTGTATTTCTAAAGGTAAAATAAATATTGAAAATATTACCATTCATTCAAAAGTGACCATTAGTCCATTTATTTTAACTTTAAAGTTTAAGCTTGGTCTCGATCTCCGAAGCGAACTTATTGTTTTCACCTGACTCATTACAAACAACAGAGGGCGACTAAACACTTATGTTGTTGTTGTTATGGCGTCCATTCAGTACTGAATATATACGCCATATATCTTCAGTTTATATAAGAAAATTCAGTTATCCGTAAAGAAAACTGAAATTAAAAAATTGTAAAAATAAACACTAGCACGCATGCATGCAATGTAATGAGCCGGGGGGAGGGGTACTCACATATTACGACATACGGGGACAGTGGCGGATCCAGGGGGCCGGGCCTTCCCTAGAAAAAAGAGGTAAAAACACCCTTTTTTGAAAAAAAAGTTGGGCCCCCTCCTGGCGCCCAAGGGGTGGCGGTGGAAAAAATAACCCTTCCCGTAGGGAAATTTTTTTCGGGTGCCAAAATTTTTTTGCTCACTACCCTCGCATTTCGCCCCCGGCCCCGGTCATGAAAATAAATCGCCGCCCCTAGCTGAATAAATCACATTGGCGTTGGCATATTAAATGCTGTTTACATAATACACAAATTATTTCCATATCGAAGCAAGTGACCATAAATGTGTCAAAATAATTATTATGGTATCCTTGATGGAATATGACAAAAAAGACTATATGATGCAATGTTTGTTTGGTTTAGGGTCCGGAACTTTGGGCTAATATAAAATAGAACCAAAGGCAGATGCGATTTTTCATTTAGATGCGCATGAGTTACAGCCGATGGTTAGGGCCCATTTTGATCCGTTTTCTTCAAGTCCAACATGAAAGGGGAGTGAGATGTCTCTTATCATTAAATTATATTTAATTATTTCTCTTCTGTATTATGATAATTTCCCTTGGCAGCGATTTAAAAAGAAAATGGTTTAGCCATCGGCTGCAAAATCTAAAGATATTAAAATTCATGATACTGTGGGCCTTATACTCACATTTTGATAATTGTTAGTAATCTAAGCTTGCATGTATTCCATTCCCTTTATTTGTTATTGTCTTGTGTAATTTTGTTTTTCATCATTTCTATAATCATATTTAGTATAGACTATTATATAACAGTTCGGATAGAGTCGGCTTTCGTTCGCCGATGTTCTGTGGAAACTGTAGGCATATTAGGCCTATTTTTGCAACATTATGCTTTCAAAGATAGAGCCTACTTGACAAATCATCATAAAAAAACTTTCCAGATAGGCAATATGAGAACATGTCCCACATCTAATATAGGCTTACGTGATTTCCTCAGTTATTTGAAGGTGACCTCAAGCGTTACTCAACCCAGGGGCGGATCCAGCCGGCGGCAGGAGGGGGCCCAATTCGTAACTTTTTTTTGGTGCTATATTTTGAACCCCCGTAAATGATGTTTTCCTGGCATCTACTAACACAATGGAGACCATAAAAAGCAGTGCATGATAACGTCTTTTTTAAATGAGATAACAGTTTTAACAGTTTGACCCCATGACGATGCGGATCATCGTCCAGGAGCCGCGTAGCGGCGAGGCGATTTTTTTTTTTTTTGAGGGGGCTATTTTGAACCCCGTCAGTGATGTTCTCCTGGCAACTAATAACACAATGGTGACCATAAAAAGCCGTGCATGATAACGTCTTTTTAATTAAATCAAGTAACAGTTTAAACAGTTTGACCCAATGACGATGCGGAGCATCGTCCACGAGCCGCGTAGCGGAGAGGCGATTTTAGGGGTTGCTATTTTGAACCCCCGTCAGTGATGTTTTCCTGGCATCTACTAACACAATGGTGACCATAAAAAGCCGTGCATGACAACGTCTTTTTAATCAAATCAAGTAACAGTTTAAACAGTTTGACCCAATGACGATGCGGAGCATCGTCCACGAGCCGCGTACTTGTAGCGGCGAGGCGATTTTTTTGGGGGGACTATTTTTAACCCCCGTCAGTGATGTTTTCCTGGCATCTACTTACACAATGGTGACTATAAAAAAGCCGTGCATGATAACTTCTTTTTAAATCAAGTAATAGTTTAAACAGTTTGACCCAATGACGATGCAGAGCATCGTCCACTAGCCGCGTAGCGGCGAGGCGATTTTTGGGGGGGCTATTTTGAACCCCCGTCAGTGATGTTTTCCTGGCATCTACTAACACAATGGTGACCATAAAAAAGCCGTGCATGATAACGTCTTTTTAAATCAAGTTATAGTTTAAACAGTTTGACCCAATGACGATGCAGAGCATCGTCCACTAGCCGCGTAGCGGCGAGGCGATTTTTGGGGGGGCTATTTTGAACCCCCGTCAGTGATGTTTTCCTGGCATCTACTAACACAATGGTGACCATAAAAAGCCGTGCATGATAACGTCTTTTTAATCAAATCAAGTAACAGTTTAAACAGTTTGACCCAATGAATATGCGGAGCATCGTCCACGAGCCGCGTACTTGTAGCGGTGAGGCGATTTTTTGGGGGGACTATTTTTAACCCCCGTCAGTGATGTTTTCCTGGCATCTACTTACACAATGGTGACCATAAAAAGCCGTGCATGACAACGTCTTTTTAATCAAATCAAGTAACAGTTTAAACAGTTTGACCCAATGACGATGCAGAGCATCGTCCACGAGCCGCGTAGCGGCGAGGCGTTTTTTGGGGGGACTACTTTAACCCCCGTCAGTGATGTTTTCCTGGCATCTACTAACACAATGGTGACCATAGAAAACAGTCCATGATTACGTCTTTTAAAATCAAGTAACAGTTATATCCAGTTATCATGTGTTTGGTTAAGTTACCAGATGAGTTGAATATCTTCTCACAATATTTGCACTAGAAAGGTTTCTCTCCAGTGTGCGTTTTTTTTTTTTTTTTTTTTTGGGGCGGCCCAAGGGGGTCAAACCCCTAAACCCTCGTAGATCCGCGCCTGAGCGGGGGTTAGAGCACTATTTTTCTCCTTTCTCCCTTTTCTCCTTTTTTTCCCCTTTTTTTTTTTTTTGGCCAGGGGCCGGGCCCGTCGGGCCCCCGTGGATCCGCGCCTGACTCAACCGACCATTCTATCATTGCTCTAAACAATATTCTTTGATTAGATTAACTTAAGTCACAACGTCAAAAATTAATCTAAATTACAAATCTATTTGAGAAACAATTATAGTATTAAGAACAGGGGAACTATAATCAATAACTTGTAGGCCTACGCTATTTATATCTCAAGTATCTTTCCCCGCTAAATCTTAAGTTCTCTCAAGAGGATCATTTCACATAGGCTAGTTCGATCACTTTTTTGTCTGATAATTTTAAATATTTTGTCACCTTTCTATATATGACTGGTGCATCAACTCAATATGATGTTTATATGTCAACAAAATCATATCTGATACACTAAAATCAATTACATGCTGTATAATTGTTGTGCCGTGTCATAAGAACGGAATACGGCCATTGAAAAGAACGTAAGGTAATTAAAGAATTTAAAGTCCATTAAAATTCGATTTGATTGATCATGTCATAAGTAATTTCCACAGAAGAATCGATGTTATGTTCAGGACCAGGACCCCCCGCCTGTTCCTCCGATACCCCCGGGATACCCCCCCCCCCTCCCCAATCTTCAAGTAATTAAGCTTCTCAAGATACCACACCCAATTTAATAAAGTCACTAAGTGCCACGCCCATTTTATTGATGAACATCCATATTAGGTAGCTAAGGTAGGTATAAGGATAAGGCAAACATTTCTTGAAGAAAATAAGTTGCCAGAAATCGAATTGCGTTAAAAGATCAATTATGATATTTGTTTAAATCAACCATACAAAAAAATGGACCTTAGCCTTACATGGGCACATGGAGCTGGATTAAAACAAAACCGTGTATGTTTCATCATGCATGCAGCACGTGATACATTAGTCGATAACTTCAGTTAGTTGAAAGTTCAATCATCAAACATATTTTTCTTGCCACTGTACTGGGAGCAAAATTGCAGAGGTATGACAGACTACTTCAAGTTATTTCTGTAATCTTTGATTTTGATAAATCATTAGTAGGCTTTCTCAATTTTTTAATTTTAATTTTAATTGAAAATTTTCAGGCGAAACCGTATATTTTTTGAGTTAATAAACGAGAGAGCGGTTGTTGACTTCGACCGCATAGTTCACTTCGGTCCCGTACGTAATTTTCTACGTAGGTCGATCTAGTCTTAAAAGACTTAAACTGGTACTTGTCTTGGTACCACACATAGCTGCATGGCTATCCTGGCTGTGTATTAAAACCTGTTTTATTGATCTCAACATTTCAAACACCACTGTACAAAATTAAACTGATTTCACTCAAAATCGGTACTTTAGTGACAATTGATGACACCTAAATAGCAGTAAAATACAATTTTTTCAACTCACTGATGTTACTGTCTTGGTAGAAAGAATAATTTAAAAATTAAAATCGTGAGTCCACTGACTGTCAAACTTGCTTACAGTTTTATCGGCATGATTGTGTGCATTTGTGTATTATAAGTCTATTGACAATTCACGTGTGAAATTGCTGCCTATTAGCACATGGTACAGCGCTAGAGGTCCATACACAGTATTGACTCTCTATGCTTTGCTGGAGTGCTTGGTACTTGGTTGGGTAATCCCTTTGGCAGCTCACTCAGGAAGCTATACTGGGATAAATTTCTCAATTTTTTAATTTGAATTTGACTTGACAATTTTCAGGCGAAACCGTATATTTTTGGAGTTAACGAGAGAGCGGTTGTTGTCTTCGACCGCATACACTGTAGTTCACTTCGGTCCCGTACTTAAAGAACCTTTTTATAATTTTAATTGACAGCAACGTGATGGCTGAAGCACTCATACTAGGAGCATTACTACAGTTAGACAGAAATAACCGTCTGGTATGGGTCATTCTTTAATAAAACTGACATTTGTTGACATTCCCCATACACAGACGGTAACCAATACGGCTCGCAACGGGGGGAGAGATTGAGCCGATTGTGCAGCACTTGTTACCCGAAACTTTCTCCCACGATTTTCCTTATTTAGATCTAATTTTCTGATTTATAAATCAGATACAAAAATACTATGTCTATTTTTCTCCTATGTACAGTTATCAATTTTTAATGAATTATTTCTAAATGCAAAATTTACGGACTTACGTATATGAATTATCCAATTTTTATCTCAGAACCAAGGAAACGGTACGTTCATGCATTCGAACTGGTAATCTATGACATGACCCGCCCGATATATTTCCGGTCAACCGACCAAAACAAGCCCAATGGCCAATCAGAGCACGTGTTTGATATTGGGCTTATGAATATTCAAACATCACCGGCTCAAGCCGTGCTGACTCATACGTAGCTATTGGACGTTCGAAAAGAAAAAATGAATATTCATCAACTTAAAGGCCAGGTTCATTGATTTTGAAATCGACTGAATTTGGTATCATTGTAATCAGAACATTACACTGAGTAAAACTATCATATTTGTGTAACTTGTAAATTCGTGCGAAAATTATAAAAGTTGATTAAACTTGACGAAATATCACCCCACTCGAGACCCGAAAACATCGTAAGTCAGGTGATTTTTGAGTGACGTAGCACAATGAACAATTAATACAATGGGCCGCTCAGCTGATCGGTGCGCGATGCAGTTTGCGTGCAATTCACATGTATTGCATTGACTCTTGAGGACCGTACCCATTCTTACCCAACGTTGTTTACCTTCATCAAAGTCACCCTGAAAATATCGATATGGACGAAAACATACTTGATTTGAGTTTTGAGGAGATAGAAGAAGGAAGTACCGTACCTCGGACAACGACAACGACAATGGAGATTTGGGAGATCTAGACCTAGAAGAAGATCTGGAAGATTTTGCGAAGTCGATGGACAAGCACAAGCTGTCGGGGCAGCCGCAGTCGCTGCGTATCTACATGAGCCCGCATATCACAGCCAGGCCAGCCGGCCCGGCGCTTGATCGAGCTAGCTGTGAATCGCGAACCGGACTGATCTAAGTCTTCTCTCGACTTCCACTTTCCCCATTTATCTATCAAAAATCTAAACTAATCGGCCTAATCAGACATTTTCGTAATGAATATTTGGACAATTATATGTAAACTTGTCGCATATTTTGCCCCAGAAGAGTCGTTAGTTCAGCATGCAAAATGTCTTAGGCACTCCCAGATCCGACACATACACGCTGAGCTGCCCTCAGAATATGTGATTATTTTCCGATTTTTATGGTCAAATGTGACGGTAAATAACATAAAAATCGAATACACATTTGTAGAAAGTATTATTTATTCAGTGTATCTCATTCAAAGTGCCTAAAATAAAGGAAATATCACAACTGGCGGTAAATATACAAACAACGTTAACCCATATCTAAAAATTGCAATGGGTATCCAACATTGTCCCGAATGTGTGATTGCAGGTTGTTCATAATGTGACGTCATTTTATCGCATGTAAATAACGCCGTCATTTCACTTTGTGAGTGGGTTTTGGAAAGGGTATCAAAATTGCAATTAATTTATTCCTCACAATAGTGAGGGCTTTAAAAGTACTTTAGTCATTTTGTTAATGTTCTCAGCAATCTGTAGAGGTGTGATTTGCCTTTTTTCCAAATTTCAATGAACCTGGCCTTTAAACCAAGATGGCTGACAACAAATCTTGTTGACTACAAGACTTTCTCGGATTAATCATTAATATAGGATCTACATTGTAAATGAGCAAGCTATCGTAAGTCAAAGTAGATATTTCTGTGTTACTTTTCATCTTAATTAATATTCAGTGTAATATTGCAGCCAAATTGGATATATGAAGACGTAAAGAGTGAAAAATCTCGATGCATATCTCATTCATCGCGGTCCGGCCGAACCGAACCATTCGTTCCGCACACTACTGCATACGCCGTACTTCAGTCTATGTATAGAGGCGGTCAGAGGAGCCAGATGCAATCTCAGCGGAACAACCGTCGATATCAGAGACTGAAGCTTTCGGTCTATACTACAGTTTGTGTGGAATTTTAAAAAGAAATCAAGACATTGATTCTAAAGTAAAGTCTAAACTCTAAACTCAACAAAAGTGAAAATTCACTCAAATTAGTCAAAATCGGGTTTAGACTAGAGTTGGACTTTGTCTGACTTTACTTAGTGGTATTGTGATTGTGACAATTAATGATGCTTTCAAACTCAAACTCTCAAACACCACTGGACAAAACTCAAATTCACTCAAAATTAGGATTAGTCTAGATCTAGACTAGTGTCAAGGTGCGTGACAATTGATGAGGCCGATGCCTTATTTGTTCCCATAAATAAATAGCGGCAAAATACAATCAATTCATAATCATATCGCCATTGACATTGTTGGAAAAAATAAAATTTAACAATTTGCATACATGTAGGCCTACTTAAAGTTAAAGCCTGCAAATTTTTGCAGGTCGTGAAATGGACCCTAGGATAAGCAGTTTCATGAAATTGTTGAGTTATGTTAATGATATCAATTTTTGTTTAGTCTGGAAGTGCTTTTAAAATACTTTAAAATGAGGGGTCAACCACTGTCATAGTGTAACCCAAGGTGAAGTTATGCAACAAACAATGAACGAAAAAATGAGCAAAATGATGTACAAAATGGGAGAAAATTGTGTGACCATTCAAGTGAATAGTTAATAGCTGCCATTTACAGTGTCAATTTAAATTGTTTGATTTTTTTCCCCAAATGACCTTTTTCATATTATTTTGTAGTTCAATGTTGCATGAGAACCAAGTTTACAAGAATTTTGATAACAATTTTGAGCTGTAATTGTTTGCAAATGAATCAAAATTCAGTATTTAGGATAACTTATGTATGGAAATAAATGGCTGCCGTGGGGCATGGGAGGATTGGCCTAATAAGGCTAATTTCAAATGTTTGCGAGCCAATAAAAGCACACGGGATCATACTTGTCGCCTTTAATTTGAATTTTTCTGGTTATTTGACCGGTTGGGTTTCTTGAAAAATTAAACTACATCTAGGGTGTGGGTGTCTGATCCCGCACCCGATGTTGTGTGCTAAAATCCTTCCCATAGAGATTGCACGCATCCCTATGCAGTCTACGTGCATTGCGCGATCATGCAAAATTGGTCAATGTTTTTATTACTGAGATTCAAGCCTTTATCGCTCGTGATCCTGAAGGTGAAACTCAATAAATGGGGTGTCATATGAAAGAGCAGGTTTTTCTCCATATTTCCCAAAGGGGCTCATTTCAAAATTCTCAAAATATCTTGATCAAAACAGCGATTTAAACATCATTTCCATCGTAGCTCCGATCTTTGCCACTTTCCTGAAGTGAGCCCCCGAGGCTTATGTAGGGCTAGACGTAAGGATGATATCCATGCGCTTATTTTTTCGCTAGCCTCAAGGGATCACAAGCGATAACAGTTTGAAAATACCCTTTCCCCATTTTTGGATCAGCTACAGTGTAGATAGGGAGGCGTGAGCTCGGTCAGCCCAAACCATGCCCATGGTGACAACGTAAAATCTGCACATGCATATGCATTTGGACCGCGTATGTGTATTAGGCAAACAGACCCGGAAGTAGATGCACATTGAAGACAATGGAGATAGAGCTTGCATGCCGATCGCACTCAAATTGCGCATGCAGCTAAGCAACACGCGTACGTGTACGCTTGCATATTGCACAATGCAGCTGTTTGGCTATAATTAGCCAAACAAAATAACTCTGCGTGTACGTCTTTTTCGTCGATTCTGACATAAAATGGATGAATATTACAGGGATTTTAGGGGGCTGTATCTTTTGATAGAAACATCGGTGAGTCTTCAAATTCGAAGTGAGTTATTTTTTCAATTATCCAACCATAATGGTGAAAAACAAAACAAAAGGTAAAATTGAAAAATCGTTCAGACACCCTACTACATCACCACACTTCATTTTCCATGTACAGCATTGCTGATCATTCTTATGTTTTATACTGTTTTGCTTTTGAAGTGGGTCACAGCTTTTGGTCTCAAAATGCACTCATGAAGCATGCCCTCAATATTGTAGGCTGTGAAACTGCCACTTACATGTAGGTTCAGGGACAGAGTTTTTAGCGGCCAATTTTGTTATACAGTAGTTCAGTTAAATAGCTTATCTAGATGCTATCGAAACTGGATGTGACAGGAAAATCGGCAGCGGTTTTTTTGTTTTTGGTTTTTCTACATGATCTTAAAGCCCAAGTCCACTCCAAAAATAACTTGGCTTTAATATAACCAGAAAAATCAGACAAACCAATCAAAACAAGTTTGAGCAAAATCGGATAACTAATAAGAAAGTTATGAATTTTGTGAAAAAGTATGTAAAACTTTTTAAAAAATGGAAATCACTACACAAATTGCCAATTTGGTTATCAGTTTGTGACGTCATGTCCTCACTACTTATCAATTGCTTAGTTTAATCCCATTAATTTCCCTCTTTATCCCCCAAAACTTGATTTCCCCATGCCTTTGCCCAGGTTATATGATTTGTATCATATTGCGTGCATGACATTTCCCAAAATCTTTTATAAATTTTGAAGAATTGATACTATTTTTCTGAATATTGTATTTCATAATTATTGATTTTTATATAAATAGTTTATCAAAATTCAAATTTTTCATGATTTAACTGGAAAAAATTACTCTATATTAGTGCATCCACACAAAAACATATTACTTTCAATCTAACTTGGATGCTGGTGTGAAGAAATAAGATTCTTAGGGGAATATAGGAAATTTATATTATCAATATAAATAAAATAATTAGTGGATAGTGAGGACCATACGTCAAAGACTCTTGAGTGAGTTGCCAATTTGTGTAGTGATTTTCAAAGTTTTTCATGTCATTAAAAATTCATAACTTTCTTATTAGTTATAAATCCAATTTTGCTCAAACTTTTTTTGATTGGTTTGTCTGATTTTTCTGGTTCTATTGAAAGTACGTTATTTTTGGAGTGGACTTGGGCTTTAAGCTTGGAATCGGCTGGAAATTTTTAGAACTGATTTATAACAGTCATTTCCGGTAAAAAAAAGATTTTAGAGTATCACATTTAAAAGTGTCCAACAATAATGATTACTTTTCTCCTACATGTATTTGTCTTTAAAATGAGCTGGATTGTCGCTAGACAGTCTCTTAAGCACACACATGCACAGAAGTCAGAGTAAACATCTATATGTACATGTACATATATACATGTATGTATGCAGGACTCAGTATGAGTTTCCCTCACCCCCAGTGCATGTGCATCTAAGACTTTATCTACTGTATGTGAGTGTGTCATGCAGTTTTGAAGATGATTTTTATCAATTCATATTTTGGGAGTGATTGGTCCATGTTACTGTAACTATTTGCTTTTCATTGCAGGTTTGCATAGCATGAACCCAAAGATGAGTCTTTCCCCGCCGCAACAGCAGCAGTTCCCTGCGATGAACTCGCCCCAGAGGGCGGGCTCCTCCTCGCTGTCCGTTCCGAGTGGGTCCTCTAGCCGCATCAAGGCTGCCCTAAAGCCTGGCCGGTCCCTGATGGATTGGGTCCGGCTAGGCAAGCAGCAGGGTAAGAAGCTTAATGGCGTCCAGGGCCAGAAGATGGACGTCTCAGAAGAAGAGCTGGCCAAGCATAACAAGATAGATGATGGCTGGCTGGCAATCAGAGGTGAGTTCTCCTTCTGCTTCTTCTTCTTCTTCTTCTTCTTCTTCTTCTCGTCCTCGCCCTGGTCCTCGTAGTTCTTCTTCTCCTCCTCTTTCCTCCTCTTCCTCTTCTCCCATCTCCTGCTCTTCCTTCTCCTCCTTTGCCTTCTCCTTCTTATCTCGAGTTCTTCTGCCTCCTTCAATCCTGAAGATTTTTGCACTTTAATCTCGCATGTGTGGTGTGTGCATAAGAGGAAATATATTTGTAATGTGCATGGATATTTTACGGACCTCTTGGTGCAAGTTTGCAGGAAGAAAAAAAATCTCTTAGTACTTAGCAGTGTCTTAGTAGAGTGGTTTTAACTCTTTATCCGCTATGGATTTAAATCCTAGGTTCAAACAATTTTATTTAGTATTTTTTACATTTTGTGTGTGTGAGAAAAGTGTACTATGGTGGTCCAGTCACTCCAGTGTTTGTTCCATAAGTCGGCCAAGGCAGATAAAGAGTTGAACACTTGACTGGATGTACAAATATTGCGAGTTCCAACCATAGCACAGCACCAGTTTTCTTTGGCAAGGCATGAGAGGTGTTGTGGTCTATTGGATAAGTCATCAGACTGCAGATAACAAGATAGAGTGTACAAATCCCAGCCGGCACCAACTTCCTTTGGCAAGACGTTAATCTATATTTGCCACTCTCTACCCAGGTGTCAAATGGGTTCCCAGTAGGATGTGAATGTCTGTAAACGGCTCCTAGATGGAATGCTCCCCAGGGAGTGGAGAATGTGCATACATTGTGTACGGGCAAGCTGAATCCGATGACCGGGGTATTAATGTATATATACATGTATATCTGTAAAGAGCTTAGAGACATTGTCTATGTTTTAAACACTACAGATTTAAACATGGAATATTGTTATTAAATAATCTAAATTTGCCAATGTTGGCCCTGGTGCAGTAGGCTAATGATGGCATTATTCCTTGTATTACATTGTGCACTGCTTGTAGTTGCCGAAGCTAAAGCCAGGATGAAATTCCAATACGCTTTGAAAGTGGCATACATACATGTACATGTACCAGTACAATTAGCAAATACATGTAGGGACATAATGCGATCGTAATGCAATCATAATGCAATCATAACGCAATCATAATACAACCATAATGCAATCATAATACAACCATAAAGCAATATTCCCTATGAGAATGCAATATTACATGTACATGTAGGTACATGTATGAGTCCGGAGGGACAGACTCCAACACAAGCAAAATATTAAAGTCCAGTGGGGTGTTTCACAAAGACTAAGATTGACTTCAAGTTGGACTTAACTATGGCAGGCCATTCATGCCACTGGTTTCTCCCACCATTAGTCTCTCAATTATGATCTTTAGATAATATTTTTTCCTTCAATGATGAACTATCAAAAAAGGTCATTCTGTAGAAGTGTGACCCCGATTTGTACGTCCCTTGAGAAACCAATGCCAGGAATTGTTAGAGGAACTAGTGGCATGAACGGCCTGCCATAGTTCAGTCCAGCTTAAAGTCTATCTTAGTCTTTGTGAAACACCCCCCAGAAGGGAGTTTCAATAGTTAACATGTCAAGTAACGAGTACAAGTTTTTAATAGATTTTCATGTAGATACCAAGTCACATATTTTGTTTTGTTTCCAAAGAATAAAAGAAAAAGAAAACAAGTGTTTTTTAATAGTCAAGCTGAATTGAGCTTCACAATTGTACAGTTTGTAAGTGTTAGTCTAAAGTCCTGATTCTTCAAATTTGTACAAAACTAACTAAAAAAGTAACTATATATAATTACAAAGTAACAGAACAAAGCATTTTTTAAGGCAAGATCTGAAATGCTTGAATTGAAGACTAGCATTTAAATATTTAAAGCCCTGTTGAAGACAGTGTATTTAGTGTCAAAATGATTTATTGCTAAGTAATGCTAACTAGGTGGTGACTTTTGAATTGTAAATTGCATTCCATTAGTTTGTGATATATAGGTTTCTCTTTTATACATTTTTTTGAAAATAGATAGTTTCTATTATGAAAATGGTTATTATTTTTGTGTCAAAGAATTTTTGCCTACAGTAGGTTTGGCAATCACCCATCTGACTGACAGCTTTTGATATAAAATATTCTGCTAATTTTGTTTCCTTAGAAATAGCCTTTACTTTGCTTTTATTTCTGCAACAATCCTGCAAGCTTTCAAAACACACGCATTGTAGAGTTTATGTTATATATTTGTGAGTTGTGTACTAGCTAGGTATAGATGTAAATGTACAATGGCTGAAGACCTACAAATGCCATACATTGCATAGCTTTTTTAAATTGTATTATGAAACGGTGAACATAAATTGACTTGAAGAATCATTTGATTTGATGTTTTGTCCAAGTCAAGCTCTGGTATGGCTATCAGCTTAATACAATCATCGGATATAATACTTTTTAATAGTGAAATCTTAAATGTGGTTGGTACTTGGTAACCTACAATGTATATAGAGCAAAATAGCATGGACTTGCACAGATGCAACAGCCAGTGATAGGGTGGAAAATCTCCATTGATAAAGAAAATTGTTAAGATAGGTCCTCAAGACTTAATGTAACAAAAGGTTGTGAAGGGTGCAAATTGCACAATCCATTGATCCATATATGAGTCACACCGTAACTTTTTTTGCAGAGTCATTCTACTCCATTTCAGGCTTCAGATTGCATTTTTTGAGAACCAGAAGAGCTTTGAGTTACTTTTCATAAAACTTTATGCCTTTGTTGCTAACAACGATTATTTAGACACTTTAAAATGGTTTATGAAAATATGTTATTATATTTATTTTACTGTGATTATTAAGACACTTTAAAATGATTTATGAAAATAATGTTCATATTATATTTATTCTTGGGAACCTACAAAAAAACAAGCTATGCTTTCCAGTAGGTTCCTGTTTCATTTCATAATTTTGAACTTACTTTGTCAACTATGTATTTTATTGTGCAAACAATTGATATGAAATGGAATAAATTCGAATCAATCAGAATGAAGGTGAAAACAACTCATGAGTAGAGGAGAGTGGTTAACGCACCTGTGCTCAAGTCTGACTTGGTTTCTATGTGCAGGGTTTTACATGTACTGGTATTGTAATCTTTGAAGGCTGCCATGGTAAATTGGTAATGATAGATTTCAGCAACGCTTGCGGTTACACCACGTATTCTTTCGACAGGGTTAGTTGGGCCTGAGAAAGAGATAGAGCATGAGTGGGTCCTTTCAGGTCCAACTAACCCTGTCAAAAGAATACGTGGTGTAACCCCAAACCTCGCTCAAAAGTGTATGTTATCCTTTATGTTCTTCATGAATGCTCTCTGTAATTGTTGGACAAAGTTCAGTTCAGGGACCCGTTTCACAAAGCCTTTTTGCAATGACAAATTACAAATATCAGTGACAAATCTGCTAATAATCAATCTGAAGCAAGGATTTCACTAGCTTTTAACAAAAACTCTCATTTGTCACTGATGACAAGTTTTGCGAAATGGGGCCCTGGTCATGCGATTACATCATGAATGAAACTGTCTGGTAGCGATTGGGAAGAGTTGATGTGAGTGTGGAATACAAGGCCATGATGTGAGGTTTTGGAATCATCAAAAATGATTAGGAATAGACCCAGTCGTGCTGAAAGTCACTTGCACTGCACAAAGAAATGGGTAGGCCTGTATGGGACTGTCCTGACACATACACGCGGCACAAAGGTTTGGTCCAAACTTTTCAGCTAGCTACATGTATTTCTGGTCATTTATGGAATATGAGGGCATTTGAAGAGCTTTCCTTTCCAGGGGGAATACATTTCTTTTATGACATTCTTCCAAACTGACTTAAAAAACAAATAAGAAAGCTCACAAATTATTTTCACCTTTACTTTAACTTCCGTCTTAACTAGAATGTAACCTTGTTCTCCATAGAATGCTGGTTGAAGTACTTTGGGTTGGATAAAACTAGCTGTAGCTAAACTGCAATGTATTTCTGTGGGTAATTGGTTCCCTTGGTGCAGCTAATTTTATTGAGTTGCAGATTGCTGTATGCCAGTACACTCTACTAAAACCCATCAGCATCACCCAACCCCTCCACACACATACAGCGTACAAGAAATGTACGACGTGTGTTTCTTTCGTGTAGGGGTTGCTATAGAGCCCACCACTCCATAAATTGCATAATGAATAGATGGAAGGAGTTCCAGAGCACCAATTTTATTAATGGAGCTCTAAATAGATCCATGTTAAACAGGGCTTTCAAACTACTATCCCAATTGGCTGCATTTCCTTTTTTTTTCAGGTTTACCTTGACATTTTGCTTTGTTTATTAACAAGAGGGATGGATTTGTGCTTGGTTTGGGCTGCATGCATGGGTATAAGGTGTTTTTGAAATGACAGATTAGAGAATATATGTATGTTATCTGTAGCTCTACAACAGTAATTTTTTTAAATGTGGCCAATTACTGAATAATAATAATAATAATAATAGTGGGTTCTTGTATAGCGCTCATGTCTGTCAGATTTGACACTCTTGGCGCTCCGCAATTATTACCCCGACTTTAGCATGGCTGCCATTACGGCGCTCTAGCATTTCAAGGAATTAATTCCTGCCAGGTACCCATTTACATCACCTGGGTTGAGTGTGGCAAATGTAGATCAATGTCTTGCCAAAGGACATTAGTGCCGCAGCGGGACTCGAACCGCGGACCTTGTGATCGACAGTCCGGCGACGTAACCACTCGACCACGACACCTCTACACCTCTATTGTAGATATCAATGTAGCCATCTTCCCGATTTGAAACCTTCTATTTTTCGCCTCTACTTTTACACTGTAATACTGTATGGAGTCTTACATACATGTATATAGTTTTATGTCATTTTTATAATCCTTTCATAAGTTTTGCTTTTTTGTTTTACTTGCACTCGTACTTCAATATATGGACAGACTATAATCCTCGACCTAGTACTACAGATTTGAAAATTGCACAGAATTGCAATGTGGATATTTGCCCCTTGTCAATATTTGTACAGTTGTTCACCTTTTGTGAATTTGTGCGGAGGTGTTTATTTTATTGGGTGAATCATTCCTTCCTTTTTGAAGAATGTAGATAAAGAGACGTCTTCAGATAGTATTCCTTTTTATCTTTTCAAGATTGCTGTGTCATATATTTGTGTGGCCAATTCATTCATAAGGCAAGTTTACAAATGCTGTTCAGGTGTATTGAAGTTCTTTAGAGGGAATTGATTAGAGAAGAATGTCATGGGAAAATATGAAGTCATCCCAAAAGCAAAAATATACATGTAGAGGCAAGTTTAGGTTCACCCAGAAAGAAATAGGTCAGGCATTATGAAATTCACCTTGTACTTTCAACACTATATTCATAACAAACACTGCATCTGCGAAAAAAATACATAGTGAAAAACAATTTAAAAAAATTAAATATCACTGTGATTAAATCACACTTACAGTGTATACAATACCAAATCCTAAAAGAGCTGCCATAAACAGAAATGTATTTTTTACACTGCACTGTATACTCTGGTGACAAGTGAAAGCTGGACCAAATAATAACTAACCTTTACCCTAAGGCCTATACATAACCTACTGGAAATTCAATTGCAACCCTAGCTCTTCATCTCATACTGTTGGCAGAATAAAGCTGTCAGCAAAAGTGAGCAAAATCAATGTCGCTGAGGCAACGTTAGGGTCACTAGACACTCGGACAACGTATGTAGTACAAGTGTACATACAACTATTGATTGAGAGATTTGTTACATAACATTCCAAGAAAAGTATACTCTCCTCTATTCACCGTGTCTGGTAACAGCATGGGGAAATGTTAAGGTCTATTTTTAGACATGACTACATTCTGTGTTAAAGTCCAAGTCAACTTTTGTATTCATGAGCACTGAAATAATGGGCTAGTATTCTGCGGTTGAACAAGAGGGAAAACTGTACGTGAAGGCTCTTGACTCTCATGCAAGAAGTCTGGAGTTTGATCCTTGCTCATACATGTACTTGCATCCTAGGACAAGGTGTTTTGTGATCTAATTTCTTTGCACAGAAAGCCATTGATGGTACTTTATCTTGTGTTATTAAGGAGTATTTTGGGTTGATGTAGACATTTGATGTTGGAATAGTCAGTAGTAATTTTCAAAGTAGGTAATGAATTCATTCAACTACTTATTGCAAGGTACTGCGTCCAAATCCGACCGGATTCACTCAGGTCATTGTGGTGTTGGCCACACCGATTTATCTTGTCCCTTATAATTAGATGAAGTTACATCTGTAACATGTTGTTTTTGCAAAGCTTCGTAATTCCGATGGTTCGTTACTCTGAAGGTTTATCATTATGAAGGTTCCTAACTTCCCATTAATAAGAAAATGAAATAGGGTTCACAATTTCAAAGGTTCATACAGTATTTCCAATAAAAATTATGTAGAAATTACAAACCTTTGGAATAATAAACGCTATTTTATTTTCAGAATTATGAATCCAATATTGTTTTCAGGATCACATGCACAAACCTTCGGAATAATAAATCAACCCTATTTCACTTTATATATGAACCCTCAGTTAAACAAATGTTCGGCATACACCCTGTAACACAACAGATGTTCAGAATTATGACCCCTATTTTGTTTTCCGAGCTTTCTGGAAAGGGAAATTTGTGTTTCAGAATTATGAACCTTTGGAGAAATGAGTCCCTCCTTTTTCATCTTGGGGATGCAGAGGAGTTTAACCTTTTACCTTTTTTAACCTTTTACCTTTTTTAACCCTTTCCCTTTTTTAACCTTTGACCTTTGACAGGTCAAGTGTACAATGTGACCCCATATATGGAGTATCACCCAGGGGGTGCAGAGGAGTTAGAGAGAGGACTTGGCATAGATGCAACAGATCTCTTTAATGAGGTAATTATTGATGCGAGCTCATATCAGTGAAAGTGCATACATAATTTATGTACATACCTGTACATACATGTACATAATGTTCAGGTGGTGATCATTCCCCACTTATCAGAAGATACAGTACATGTACATGTAGGTAAAATATAATATGTTAAAGTCTTAAGTCCCCTCATGTGATTGCAGATCCCTCAGGGAGCACAGTATTCATACTCATGAGGCTACCCTGGGTAAACAAGATATAGTATTATTTTATTAATATTTTATTATTATTACACTTATTGTTTTTTTCATAATTGTTATTATTGTTATTATTATCATTATTATTATTATTATTATTGTTATTATTATTGTTATTATTATCATCATTAATTGATTTTTTTTTTGGCTGGTAACCTTTAAAAACCATTTTGCTTTTACTTCACTTTGTATCCTCAAATGTCATTTTATGTTTTCCTCTCTACCTCTTATCTTCTTTTTCTCTTTCTGTCTCTCTGCTTACTTTCTTGAACACTTTAAATATAAACAAACATTTATTATGTTGATATAAATTACCCCCTTCCTTTTTTGCTACTTCCTTTCTACCACTCCTTCTTTATCCCTCTACCTCTCTCCTCTCCCCTCCCCTCTACCTCACTCATCTCCCCTCCCCTCTCCACCTTTGTCTGTCTGTCTCTCTGTCTGTGTGTCTGTCTCTCTCTCTCTCTCTCTCTCTCTCTCTCCCCCTCTCTCTCTCTCTCTCCCCCTCTCTCTCTCTCTCTCTCTCACAGGTACATAGATGGGTGAATGTAGAGTCTATGCTAGAGAAGTGTCACATTGGACCCCTGCAGAAAGGAGACCCTCTGGCTTTCTTCAAAGTACCAGGTAAAGTCAATGTAGGGCTCACTTATAAGGGCAAAGAGCACAATGCCCCCTCCCCCTCCCCCAATTTTAACCCAAGACCCCAAAACTTCAAATCTTACACAGGTACCCAATGCACAAAAACCCTGTAAAGACCTCTCCAAACGTTATGTGAAAAAAGCTAATTTGGAGCCTGGGGCATTTTGATCCATATTAGTCACCAAAGACAAGTGCACACAAGGTACATCATTTGGGACTTGGTAGCTACACGATGAACATTTATTCATTGCATACAATTTAGCCTGGCTTCAGGCAGAGTGAGGTTTATTCCTTCTTAGTGAAGAAAAAATGTAAGTGCATACATGGAGAATTGAATACCCTCTGCATGGCATGTTTTTGCAATAATTGGATAGAGAAAAGGGGAGAAAGAGAGGAAGAGAGATAAAGAAGAGTGGAAGAGGATGGAGAGAGGAGTGAGTAGAAAAGGAAGAGAGGACACATTTCTTGACATAATGCATATAAAGTAATAACATATACATGTACAGGTGTAGGTATAAAGTCCTTGGAAAATTTGTCATCAGACAATCTGTGATATATATATATTGTCAGTGCTACAAATTGGCAATAATCATTGAAAAGGAAAGCTTTCTGATCAGAATCTATAACAGAGGTGCCGCCTTTTGTAACAAATTCTGCCGTCGGTATGCCACAATTCTAAAGAAGCCATTTCCCAGCTGAAAAATAGTTCTGGGCATCATTTACAAGCAGACCAACAATTCTTTGCAAAGCCATGCATAGTTTAATCAACTTCACAAATCACGTTAATCTGCTTACCTGTACATGGGGTTCATGTTTGGGCAATCTTACACAAAGACCCTTATTTACAAAGCTGTATTTTGAGGTGAAATACAGCTATTCCTTTCAAAATTCTATTCAAATATTTTTATTCTAGCAGACCCCTTTGTAGTCATGCATGAGTGGAATTTGAACAGATAATACCATGTTCAGACGGAAGTGAAATGCTCCATCTTGTCCCTTGTCATTTTGTGGGCAATTTTTATTGTAATGTTCATGCTTAGTACGATGTATATGTCTCTTTACTATGTCCTCTTATGTTGTATTGCAATTTTCCTGACTTTTTAACAATCACACCCAAATGGAATAGGGTATCAATGATTAAACAGGGACAACTGGTAGCAGCTATATGTATATTGCAATTATTATAGAAAAGATAAAATACAAATAATAACTTTTAGTATAATACTGCATTAAGAATGTCTTTGAGCAAGTTTTCCTGTTACACAACATATTATTCTTTCTACAAGATTACATTAGAATGACTTGTCTTATTAAGCCACAAACATTCTTATGGTAGTTTTGTATACTCCTAAAGATTCATCAGTCTGGCTAAGAATAGAACGGAAAATATGTAAAATCTTGTGGTAAATTATCGACATTTAGTGAGAGAAAAGTAAGTGTTTCATTTCAATGAGAATAATAACAATACTTCATACCATGGCATGATAAGAATAAGCCTATAATTTTTGTGGGGGTAATTTCTACAGAAGTAATTAAATAGAATTTCCGTACCATTACCATTTTCAAAAGTTGAACAGCTCTGAAGTTTTTGTCAGTTTCCCTTTTTTTAATACAAACATGTAAAAGCCTGGGGCAAATGTCTGATCCCCCTTTATTCTCGAGTCTCATCTCAACCTTCCCACGCATATGTTTTAAGCATATTTCCATAGTAACGAGAGTCCCCAGGTGCAACTTTATTGGGAAACAATAATGACACGCAGATTGTGCATCTGTGTGAAAGATGCCTAAAAAAAGGCATTGAGGCACAATTTTGATGTGGTAAGCGTGCCCTAGATGAATAGAATATGAGGACCTTGGCCTATTTCTTGCCTTGTCAAAAACTAGAACATGGAATAATTCATGAATGAATGAGCTCATTGTTGCTTTGTTCCACCGAGTGGTGTTTGCAATTTAAAGGGATCGTTTAACAATGTTAAATCTGAGATGCACGGCCCTATGTGTTATTAGTGTCTGTGATATGGTGTAATATTGAAGCCCTAAAACAATTGCGCTTCAAAATGATCAAGAAGTGCCTCAAAAAAATAAAAATCTTTGAGTGACCGGTTTTACCATACTCGTTTTCCCCAATAGACTGTACTGTAGTGTTATGAAAACCATTAAGAAAACGCAAAATTTGATTTTGATTTCCAATCATAAATATCTTGATAATCAGACAGGCGATCGGCTTGTAAAAGTCATGGGGTTCCTGACTGACCTAAAGGTTTATAATTATGATTGCATCATGAGCTAAATCCAGGATTTTGTTTCAGAATCTGAGAGAAAGTTACGGATCCCTTTAATATAGAAAGAGGATCAATGTGCTCTGTGAATTTAGGAGCACAGACTTGTGAAAAACCTCTGATGGAAATAGAACTTTGGTCATTTAGGATTTCACAGTTAATGGATTGAAATGCACAAGAAATTGAAAGCTGCAATGCATATGCTTTGAATTAAAGGTAAAGCAGAAGAAGTGTTATTGTGGTGTTTCAAGACTCATTTTAGGCACAAACTTTACAAACTGGGAACTGGCACCCTTCAAAATTGGGAAATGCACTGATTCAACCATTTCTCGCATTTTGACAAAGTAATGACAGTGGTTCAGTTGTTGATGATTTTTTTTTTTCAGAAAAAAATCCCTGAAAACCAACTTGATATCAGGGTGGACTTCCCTTTTAAGGACATACAATGATTGATCTGATGGTTGTGTGAACCTTTGCCAATGTCAGTCTCATGAGCTGTTGGTCTTATGGACTTGATCTCCCTCTTTATCATTAATTTTTTATATTCAAAATCTTTCTTTTAGACAAGAAATCCTCGCCATCCAAGATGGAGCAGTCAGGCAGCTATACCATCAAATGGCCAGACACGGTGGAAAACATTCCCTGGTATATGTGTAAGCTAAGAGGCAGAGACAACCGAGTCAGAGCCAAGTAAGTCAATTGTCTCTGTTATCCTCATTATCGATTTGATTTGGTGTAGACACGGTTCCCACAGTCATGGGAAAACCTGGTAAGTCATTGAGAAATAAATTCTTCTGGAAGGTCATGGAAAATGAAGGAAAAAATCTCCCAAAGTCATGGAAAGTCTTGGAAATTGATTGTGGGTGTGGGACGTTTGTAGCTATGGTAGCCTTCCAGTTTGAACTGACAATGGGTGTGGTATTTGTACGCTGCTTGGATACCACAACCCATACCAAATTGGACTTTATCTGGTCGTGGAAAGAGGCAAAAATGGGTCATAGACAGTCATGGAGAGTCATGGAATTTGGTTCTCAAATTTCTGTGGGAACCCTGTTTAGAGTAGTTCACTTTTCCCCTTTATGAAATATGGGATGCTTTCAAGAATTTTTGGACTAAAATTGAAAGCAACCAAAATGTAATGTAGCCCCCCTGTCTGTATGATTGCCTGCACAGGGGGTGTTTCACAAAGACTAAAAGATGGACTTAACTATGGCAGGCCGTTCATGCCACTAGTTCCTCTAACTATTCCTGGCATTGGTTTCTCAAGGGACGTACAAATCGTGGTCACAAATCTACAGAATTTACCTTTTTTGATAAGACATTGTTGAATGAAAAAATATTATCTAAAGATCATAATTGAGAGACCAATGGTGGGAGAAACCAGTGGCATGAATGGCCTGCCATAGTTAAGTCCAACTTAAAGTCGATCTTAGTCTTTGTGAAACACCCCCAGGTATACCATAAATCATCTAGACATGGTTCAAAGGGGAAGTCCACCCTGATATTAAATTGGTTTTAATAAAAGCAGAAAAATGAGAGGAACAGGTCAGTGAAAGTTTGAGCAAAATGCAATTAAAAATATGAAAGTTATGAATTTTTGAAGTTGCTATACATCAAAAGCGCTGTCCCATCATTCAGTGCTATCGCATTTCAGTTGTGAAAGGTGTCATTCATTTATGTGTATGGTAGTGTACACTGATTATGGAACTAACATTTTCTCTCACTTTCTCTCACTTTCCCTGTTTTCAGACATGACTGGTATCAAATGGGTGATCAGGTGGTCGTATCAATTTATGCAAAGTGTCGGGTAAGTGAAGCCTATTGAAATGTTTACATTCAATAATAATATTAATTGATAATTACAATAATAAAAATAATTTGTTTAACCAGGGAGGCCTCATCAGCATCAGTGCTGTTCTTCCTGTAGGACCTGCAATTAGTATTAACCCAGCAACTTGCTGGGTACCCATTTACACCTGGGTGGAGAGTGGCAAATGTGGATGAATGTCTTGCCAAAAGACGTTTAATAGTGCCGGGCTGAGACTCGAAACCTTGACTCTTAGATTGAGAGTCAAATGAATGAACCACTATACCACGACACCTCCACAGTTCTACTACTACTTCTTATTCCAAGAATTGTATGGAAACACATATCATATTATGACATAACGTTCCCTATGCCTTTCCAAAGAGGTCTGCATATTATTACTCCAGCTGTAGGGAGTCAAGTGAATGAACGTTCAATACCACTCCCAAATGCTTCCATTTCCCAATTCAAAGCACTGCATAACAGGAATTGAAAGACGTGTGTCAAAAATATAAAAACCGAATTGTATATGGTAACAGTTTCAAAGTCAAAGTCAATCTAGGATCAGTAGAAAATAGTCTTCTGTCAACTTTTTTTAAGCCTATGAGATTAAAAAATAATGGTCTTGTGGGCTTTCTTGCATTTTATGTTTTATTCGTACAGTTTGGATTTTCTGAATGGCTTTAACCTCTTACACATGCAATGGGGCTATTTCTTTATCCATTCCAGTTCTTCACCACGGACTATGTGATAGTGGATCTGAAAGAAAAGATCCTGAAAGTCACACTCTATCTTGACAGCCAGTACTTCACACTCCATCTTGGTAAGCCCAAATGAAATTCTTCATACTCCATCTTGCTTCTCCCAAATAGAGAATGATGCATTTATTCAGTGTATGGTTGTGCAACATATACTTTGTCCTCCATCTTGGGGAGCCCAAGTAGAGAATGATATAAACTCTCTATACATGTACCTAGAAACCCAATTCTTCTTACTCCATTTAGGTTCTCTCAAATAGAGAGAATAATTCATATACTAATAATAATTCATAAAGTCAATCTATAATAATAAATAATTCAAAAAATCACTCTATTACTATACTTTGAAACCAAATTCGTTGTACTCCATCTTGTTTCTCCCCCACCCCCACCCCAATAAAAGGTAATGTTTAAACTCACTCTATATCTAGTGTAATAATCATTCTATACTTACAGTACTAAGTACCGGTACTTCACATCCCATCTTAGTTTTAATAAATAGAGGGGAATGTGTTAAGTACAAAGTCAAATAGCTATTCCACATCTCGTCAGCCATCATGGTGAGCCAATATAGAAGAGATTGAACTTGTACTTTTCCGTGTAAGACCAAAAGACATTTTTATGTAGACAGCCTTGACAAACTCCTTGTTACTTTATATTGACTTCTATAATGTCTCATATATAAGGAGGCTTTACAATACTGCAATTGTTACATGTACTTTTCAAAACATATTGAAGTGTATAACATCCTAAATATCTAGCAAAAGTATGTGTCCATAGTAGATGAAATTCTCATTGAGATTTTAGTCATAATTTACAAATATTGATAGGAAAAGGGTTTAATATATATAAACGGGTTTTTTGTACTCTCCACTTTCTGTACATCCTGAAATTCGGTCATGAATATGATTTGTTTTCAAAGATGCATGAATGTAAATCAATTATTTTTTTCAAATGTTTTTCATTGTACGCAGAGCTTCCAGAGGAGGTGCATCCGAACGTAAAAGGTAAGAAGCATATTGATTCTCAAACGAATTTGATACAGAAACACATGTACTTTAAAAGTTGCTATATGAACCTTTTTTTTATGAAGTTATGATTCAATAATCTTCAAGTTTTCCAATTTATTTAGAATATATCACATTCCTGAACATTCAATTCTGTATTTTTAATCAATTTTTTGTTTCTCTTAGTATCAATCTTTAAATATTTTTGTTAGTTTTATAATGAAGAAATCATCCACAAGAAAGATTGAAACTTCTGTTAATTCAGTTAGTATGTTTTTAAAATGAATATCCATTGACCAAATTCAATTTCTATGTTTGTCAATATCCTAGAACATCGATAACAGGAAGTTTTAGATAACAGGAAGTTTTAGAAAAAGAGTGAAACGTATACATGTATGGAACAATATTTATAGGAAAGAGTCAGAAATGTATAGTATAATGTTAATGATTTATTCTTCCTTTTTTGATACTGTCAGAATATATATCACTACAGAGAGTTCTGAAGGTCAATTTGTATCCCCATGCATGAAATCTACCACATACTTTATGTCAAGGAGACTTTTTAAACAAAGGTCCTTGACCACCCCAAAGCTTGTCAGAGGGTTGCCTGACATAGCAACAAGTAATGTATGCAGATTGGATTCCAAGTATTGTAGTTCATTCATTAATAATAGGTTACTGGAAAACTCATCACTAGGTCCCCAGGAAAGAAACATCCATAAATTTGAATATGTTAGTAAAGCGGTCTATTGACACCCATGGTATTCACGATCAAAGCATGAGGGTATCAAGGAAATTCTTTGGTGAAATTCACCCAAAAGTTATTTGCCAGGGTAGCCAGGGAATGAAATTGACAAGTGTATGAAGAGTGGGGAACATTTTTTTCTGTAATTGACAAAGTTGTTTTTATAGAATGTATGTTCTTTCAATTTTACGATGTCCTTGTTCATTTAGATTATTGGACATAGTTTTTATATTTTTATGGCATCAAATACCTTGTAAATGTCCACAATTTCCATATGCAAAGTACAGTCAAACCTGTCAATAGCGACCACCCAAGGAAGACACAAAAAGTGGTCTTTATAGACAAATGGTCTTTGTAGACAGGTTCCTTTAGTACATGTTTCAATGAGAAACCATTTTCAAGGGAAACCAAAAATGTGGTCTGTGTAGACAGGTGGTCACTAAAGCAGGTTTGACTGTACATGTACATGTACATGTACATGTATGTGCAAATTTAAATGCAGAGAAGAGCTTTCTATAGTTTATCATTTATCACAAGCAAGGTCATGCATGCTTCAGATTATATACTGTATGTCTGCACATGTCTCAGTGAACATGTCCATGCCCCATTAAGCGTCATTCACTTTTGATACGGTAAACTGCCCGGAAAAAAAGACACTGACAAAATATCAATATATTTTAAGTGTTAATGAATGGCATATGGGAATGAACAATGTGCTGTGTGGCGATGAACCACTTTGTTTGTACTTACCGGTACTAACCCTATGTGTTATAAGATGTGAAGCACACTAATGACACTATGCTTCAGTTAAATTTTATTTTTACCTCTGCTCCATTTCTTTTCAGGTGGTTTTATGTAATGCACAATAATTCTGGAGTTGTTGTAATTGCAGTTTGAATTTTGAATCAATATATTATGAACTGCAAACAAACATACAGTTTAAATAGCAACTACATTATTGATATCCTTACCAAGTTTTGTAATTTGTTATGTATGTGAAAAATAGATTTGTCCTGATTTATATTTCTTGAGAGTGTGACATATTAAAGATTACATCTAAAAATATTGAACATAGGCCCTGATTCAACCAGTCCCCCTTTCATTCTTGAGTTACAAAAAACACAAAAAACATCAAATTTACAATGGTTTGTTAACTGTATTCTTTATATTTGTTGTCATAATCAGGCCTGATAATTACCCGATTTTTTTCCCGATTTTTTTTTTCAGATTTTTTTTTTGTTTTTGTTTTTCTTGATTTTTTTTGTTTTTCTTTGATTTTTTCCTTCCCGATTTTACCTCTATTTTCCTGATTTTTCCCTTATTTTCCCTATTTTTCCTCAATTTTTTGTACTCAAAAGGGGGGAATGTTCTTAGATGCCATTTTTTTCCCTGGATCCTTTT
Organism: Mesocentrotus franciscanus; assembly: GCA_037976565.1. Lineage (NCBI taxonomy): Eukaryota > Metazoa > Echinodermata > Echinoidea > Camarodonta > Strongylocentrotidae > Mesocentrotus > Mesocentrotus franciscanus. The sequence goes on along the minus strand of CP137671.1, from coordinate 18,186,372 downwards.
TTTTTTTTTTACTGGTCAGGGGAAAAAAGAAAAAAAAAAACTTTTTTTTTTTGTAGTGCTCACTATCACCCCTGCATAATAGCTAGTAAAATAGTCTTGTTACTCCATCGAATATACTCTCAATGAATTTGCAACTATTTCTACTCCTATGACAATTTGAAGAAAAAATACAATTCGCAATTACCAAATCAAGATATGTTCACAACATCAGTCATAATTTATGAATGTGAAATTATGATGCATTCATCTTTTTGAGATACTGTAATGATACTTACTGTCTGTTACTAGCATTGACTGAAATATTTTAATTTTGTATCATTGTTTTTTATCGTGTACATTATCTATTAACTAGTGTAATTCAGTCTTTGGACTGTTAGAGTGGAACACAGTCAATGAAACCCTGCAATCAAAAAGGGAAGATGAAAATTTATTTGGAAAGTGCAGGCTTCAACATTTACAATAACAATACTATGCCCATTCTTTTAATGTTAATACGGACTGACTCACTCTACAGTGACACAGCGCAAGGGTAATATGCCAGTAAGATGCGACCTTTGGCTGAAGAAGAAGAACCCAAACATCAAATGGACAACGCTAGGGCTCCCTCTAGATGACCACAAGAAGACAGCTCCTGCCACCGATTATGGTGAGTGTTTAATAGATTATACTGATTGACACAAAAGACACACTTTGAAGAAACAAGCATTTGTACTTGCATGTACATTACAAGGGCTATTAGGTGCTTATCTGCTTCATTGTTATATTTACTTCTTTTTTTATTTAAATTAAATGAATGATTAAAATTAATAACATTTATTAGGTTTGATAGTTTGTTTTCACCTGACTGCTAAGAAAGCATGTCTGTACTTCTAAGAAAGCAACCAGTGGACCAAAAAATGTATGTTTATTATATTATTATAGTTCTTATGATTTACTTTCTTCCAAATTTATAATTTTATCAAATTTGTTTCTTACCTGTGGCTTACAAATCAATCCTCCTATTTTAAGATCGTACAACGCATGCTCTGGTGATGAATGCCTCAATGTTATTTTCTAATACTTACCAACCATACCTAGCCTGAACCCTAACCCTTACCTTTCTCTAAAATCTAACAATTTTAGAGAAATCTAACATTACCCCAGTCATATTTTTAAAGATCTCGCCAAATCAAATATTGCATCACCAATGTGAAAGCCGGTAAATCTAATACAATTTCCACTTACTTTATATGTTTTTCATCTATAACAGAGCCTTGCTTCAGAACCTGTACACTGAGTAAACGGACGCCCGTCACGCACGACACGTATTTAATGACCTTTGACCTTCCAGAGGGCACACAGTTCAAAGTTCCTGTCGGAAGTCATGTCTATCTCAAAGCAAACATCGATGGTAAGCAACTTCTAACTTGCTTGATTCTGAGGATCGGGACATTCCAGTAGACCAACAATGTCGGTCTTGTGAACATAGAAAAATTTAATAGAAGGCGTACAAGACCGACATACACTGTATTATTATTATTATTATTATTATTATTAGGCATATAGCTACGCTATTCATAGTACACTATATCACAGCGCTTACAATAATATGCAATATAAGAATATAACAACAAATCATAACATACCATGAAACAAGTAGGAAATAGGTACGTTTTAAGGATTTTTTTAAACACATCCACTGATGGAGCAGCTTTTATACTGGAGAGAAGTTTATTCCACTCCTTAGCTGCTGCAACAGTGAATGTGCGATCTCCTGCCTTACTACGAGCCACATGTAAAGTCAATCGAAATGGGTCTGCATTGGATGATGACATATTGGTCTTTTGAATCTTCAGAAAACGTCCAGAAAGGCTCATGAGACTGGCATTATCGGGTCTCGTGGGGTGTCGTTCTCGTGAGCTTTAGCCGCAGCGGATTTCACACAAATCTTGGATAAGTTGGCAACCTGACCTCCTCTGGTATTCCTTGACCAGAAGGGCAATTATGCATAACATTGAAAAGGATATATGTATTCTTTGTATAGTTATTCTTTGTGACATGTCACCATATACTCAGTTATCAATGTGAATACAACACACGCGAGATATGTTCTATTACAGGGGAAGAAGTGAGTAGACCATATACACCAGTCTACCCAAGTCTCAAGGATGGCGAGGACGAGGAGACGGATGGACCCAATTCAAAGAACAGTGTTCACCTCATGCTCAAGATATATCCACAGGGGCAGTTCACGCAACACCTAGCAACTCTCAAAGAAGGTAAGCAGAGAAGATATTCAGAGAAAAAGATAAAGGGAGAGAGAGAGAGAGAGATAGAGAGAGAGATGTTGATGATGATGAAGTTAATGGCAGTGGGGATATGATGATGATGATGATGATGATGATGATGATGATGATGATGATGATGATAGTGATGATGATGATAGTGATGATGATGATAGTGATGATGATGATGATAGTGATGATGATGATAGTGATGATAGTGATGATGATGATGATAGTGATGATGATGATAGTGATGATAGTGATGATGATGATGATATGATGATGATGATGATGATGATGATGATGATGATAGTGATGATGATGATAGTGATGATGATGATGATGATGATGATGATAGTGATGATGATGATAGTGATGATGATGATGGTTAAGATGATGATTATTCAAAGTGAAGAAGTCATCTCATGCAAAAAAATTCTGTCAGATGCAGTTGATACAGCATTCTGCAACGCTCAAAGAATGTATAAGGAGTACTGACATAGAGAGATGACAGACAGGCAGACTGAAACAGACAGACAAACAGAGAGTGAAACTGAGAGAAATAGACATACATGTAGGGAGGGAAATAAATAGATAAGGATGAAATGAGAAGGAAAGAAAAATACAATCATAGTTTGCCAAAGTAAAGTTAAAGTGAGCACAAGACAATGAGATTTTCATAGAAAGAAAGATTTAGAGTGAGAGAGAGAGAGGGGGGAGGGGTGAGAGATGAGGGGTGATATGCTTGTCAAAGTGCAGTACATGTATGCTTAGATATCTAATGTCAAATTGGATTGATACCGTTTACATCACCATGCTTTTTCTATTAAGTATACATGTATGTTCGAATATCACAATTTTGAATTGTGAATCTTTCCTCTTCATTTACCCCACTCCACAGGTGACAAGATTGAGATGAGCAACCACGATGGTAACTTCAATCATGAGTGTACATACAAGCAGCTTACGGTGGTCTACTTCATCGCAGCAGGCACGGGCTTCACGCCCATGGTTAAACTCATGCAGATAGGCTTAGCTGAAGATAGCAAATGGTATGATGACAAAATCCACACCTTCGTTATGATGGGGAGGGGTGGTGGGGGAGGGCCTTGGATCCCAACCAAGAATTTAAGTGTTCAACCACAGTCAAACAGTCAAACCACCTGTCTGGAAAGAATACAAAGACCACCTGTCTATAACGACCATATTTTTGTTACCCTTGAAATGGTACTTCATATTGAAATATACTTGAAACAAAACCTATTTATCGAAAATAATATCGCTAGTGATATTCGTTTGTCTCGCAATGTGGTCAATAAGGAATCTAAAAGATCTCGACGTTTCGTGCGCCGCTGCCACACTTCGTCAGGTGATAAAAACTAATGTAAGCCAGGGTGTTTTATACTCTACGGGAGGACCGGCGCGACGGTCAATAATTCGATCGATAATCGGAACAATAACGCACAAGGCCTATTTAGGTAGCTTTATAGCGAAATGTAGTTGCACGAAAAGACGTGTCCGGAACGGAAAATGCATAATTGTTAAAAATCATAATTATATCACACAGATGGAGAATCACATGGTTAGGATATAGAGTTTGTATTACAATGCATACATGATCTTGATGAGGCTTAATGTTAGCTAAACTTTAATTTTATAGATATGTCAATAAAGAACTTTAGACTTTAGTCTAATAGTATGCCTTTTGCCTTCCAGAAGCGTCTTTATTGTGCCACTACATTTTGCTAAGGTACCTTATAAAGACCTTAAAACAAAACTCATTTATAAAGACCACTTTTTGTGACTCTCTTGTGCAGTCTTTGAAATGTGCTTGAAACAAAACCTGTTTATAAAGACCACATGCCTATAAAGACCCCCATATGTGTCTCTCGTGAGCAGTCTTTTTATACAGGTTTGAGTGTGATTGGACCAAGTGTGGCTTCACTTTTCCCCGAAACAGAAAAGGTTCCTTCATGATAAAGGTTATTCTCCTAGAAGATATCCTATTCCTAATTTAGCAACAGAAACAAAGTATCGCAAGTTACAAGTAACAGTTTTACACTTGAAATTTCATTTAGGAATTTCATTTCTTGAAGAAGACGTGAAGTTATAGCATGTCTATTCCAGATAAGATGTATAAATCAATTTTTCAGATGCATCTGTGCCTTTAACCCGATTTAACCCCATTATTTACCCATGAAGGACAGTGCTATATGGGGTTAAATATTGTGGTCCCAAATAGGTAGTTCTCTCATTACAGTGGAAACTCGTTATAACAAGGTCCTTGGGACCGTGGAGTTGACCTTGTTTAATATATCAGGGTAGAAAAAACAAACTAATATAAAGAACTGGGACCAGCAAAATTACTTTGTTATAAGGCCTTAAAAAAGGTGTTTTATTGCCCTTTAGGTGCCAAAACATGGGTCCGTCGGTCGGAAATCTTTTTTTTTTTTTTTCTCCCTCTTAGGACCGATATTTCTCAGTTTTAAATGCTTAAATGCATATTTGTTTTGTCATTAAACATTTTGTTCTTCCCAAAAACTGTTTAAAAAAAATTTTTTTTTTAAAAGCCGACCGTAGATTTCAAGATTTATGGGTCGGTCACAAAGGGCAATACAACATCTTTTATTTTTACGCCTAACAGATACCTCGCTATAATCAGAGCTCTTTATAATGAGTTTCCACTGTACTAAAAAAAGATAGAAAATTGGCACACGTATTATGAAGACTGCCCCCATTTTCTTGATTCATTCCTTCCACCTCTGCCTTGGTTTGTCTCTGTTTTTTTCTCCCTCTCATCTCTGCTATTCTGTTTTTCGCTTCTGTTATGTTTAACCATGCCATTGAGGAGCATGTGCTCCCCTCCCTCCCTTATCTATAGTTTACCACTGCAAGTAGCTATTAAAACTACTGTTGTTTCATGAATTTGCATTCTTTTCCTCTTCTTTGGGTGAATGAAAATGCAGCAAATTAAAACTCCTGTTCTTCAACAAGACTCAGAAGGATATTGTATGGCGGGACCATTTGGATGAGTGTGCAGAGCAAAGCAAAGGAAGGTGAGAACTGTCAGAAATATTTTGAAGTGGTCTTTATTAAAGCAGATGTGTAGGGGGAAAAAATTGCATTGTCAAATTTGACCTGGGGGTGTTCACAAAGACTAAGATCGACTTTAATTTGGACTTTTTTCTTTTTTTTGTATGTAAAGTTGGACCTAACTGTGGCAGGCCGTTCGTGCCACTGTTTGCTCTCACCATTTACTGGCATTGGTCTCTCAAGGGACTTGCAAATCATGGTCTCAAATCTACAGGATTTACTTTTTTTGATAATTCATTATTGAAGGAAAAATATTATCTAAAGATCATAATTGAGAGACCAATAGTGAGAGCAACCAGTGGCAAGAATGGCCTGCCATAGTTAAGTCCAACTTAAAGTCGATCTTAGTCTTTGTGAAACACCCCCCTGGTAAGGTTACCAACAAGGGTGTAGATACAGTGTATATCAGTGCTTACTGTCAACCTGCAAAGTTGCTTTGTTACTTCCACACTTCCCTCTGTGATTCTCTCATATTTCACTCATTTTGGACCAACGATGAAGAAATTCCTACTGAGAAGCTTGTGTTGTACAGTGTAAGTTTAAATCATGTGAGTGTAACTATTAACATTTTCAATATTTAAAGGTTAGGAAGGACGAGTTCTTGGAAAAGGTGAAACAATAATTTGTAAGCTTTTACATTCTTTGTATGTTAGTGTGGAAGAATATCAGACAAAATGTGTCCCCTGAAAAGGATGGCTGTTCTAATGCCTTCATATTCGATATATGACAAGAAGCAGCTAATGTGTTTGGACCAAACTCTCAGTGCCCATATTTGTATAGTCCCATATACACATTTCTGTGTAGAGTGCGTGTGACTTTCAGCAAGATTAAGTCATTTTTCTGATCATACTGATGACTCAAATACAAAACTTGCATCAGAAGTAATACTTCTGTCCTGAATAGTCAGCCATTTTCTAATCGTTTCCAGAAATTGCTTTCTTAATGTGATCACGTGAACAGAACTTATCTTCAATATTTCACAATTTGATGTCTGCTACTTACTATCCCTCAGGTTTGAAGTCACTCACATCCTGTCTGCTGAAGGTGTGTTCTCATGGACGGGTCTCACGGGTCACATCAGTAAAGAACTCACCTTTATCTTTATCTTTAATATTTCAAAATCTGCTATCCGCTACTATCCCTCAGGTTTGAAGTCACTCACATCCTGTCCGCTGAAGGTGCTCCCTCATGGACGGGTCTCACGGGTCACATCAGTAAAGAACTCACCTTTATCTTTATCTTTAATATTTCAAAATCTGCTATCAGCTACTATCCCTCAGGTTTGAAGTCACTCACATCCTGTCTGCTGAAGGTGTGTTCTCATGGACGGGTCTCACGGGTCACATCAGTAAAGAACTCACCTTTATCTTTATCTTTAATATTTCAAAATCTGCTATCCGCTACTATCCCTCAGGTTTGAAGTCACTCACATCCTGTCCGCTGAAGGTGCTCCCTCATGGACGGGTCTCACTGGTCACATCAGTAAAGAACTCACCTTTATCGTTATCTTTAATATTTCAAAATCTGCTATCCGCTACTATCCCTCAGGTTTGAAGTCACTCACATCCTGTCCGCTGAAGGTGTGTCCTCATGGACGGGTCTCACGGGTCACATCAGTAAAGAACTCACCTTTATCTTTATCTTTAATATTTCAAAATCTGCTATCCGCTACTATCCCTCAGGTTTGAAGTCACTCACATCCTGTCCGCTGAAGGTGCTCCCTCATGGACGGGTCTCACGGGTCACATCAGTAAAGAACTCACCTTTATCTTTATCTTTAATATTTCAAAATCTGCTATCCGCTACTATCCCTCAGGTTTGAAGTCACTCACATCCTGTCCGCTGAAGGTGTGTCCTCATGGACGGGTCTCCCGGGTCACATCAGTAAAGAACTCACTTTTATCTTTATCTTTAATATTTCAAAATCTGCTATCCGCTACTATCCCTCAGGTTTGAAGTCACTCACATCCTGTCCGCTGAAGGTGCTCCCTCATGGACGGGTCTCACGGGTCGCATCAGTAAAGAGCTACTGGGCAAGCTGATACCGAAGCATGGACCCAATGAAACGCCCGTCTTTGCCCTGTGTGGACCTACCCCATTCATGAACACGGCTTTCCAGTAAGTCAAATTTGACTTATTTATTTGTTTATTTATTTGCTTGTTAGTTTATTTATTTATTTTTTATTCATTGATTAATACATTTAGTTTTGGTAGTTAATTAGTTAGCTATCTGTGTGTTTATTTATTAATGTGATTAATTATTCATTCATTCATTTATTCATTTATTTATTTGTTTATTTTGTTTGCTCATTTATTTATTCATTCATTCTTTTAATTCTTTAAATTGTTTGTTCAATTAATCAATTCTGATAATTTAGAAATGACAGGTCATTTCACCTTTAAAGCTGATTTTCCATGAGGCCCTGTTCAAAACATGAATAAAAATTATATCCGTAAACAAATATAAAACTATGATTTTTTACATAGTTAAATATAATAGGATCACAAGAGAAGCTTGTTATACACAGGGTTGTGAACGAACGCATTGTGTAATGTACTGGATGTATATGTGCGAGTGATCGTGCGTGATGAACTGTACATGCCTAGCCTGTGTGTGTGTTATGTGCGTAGTGCTTGGCGGCGCGGCGTGGCTTGCATTTTCCGAGCACGTGTATTTTGGGGATCATCTCAAAATACCCCCAAAGTTGTGTTACCGACAGGGACAGTTTGGTTAATCATTTGTAGACAGAACAAAACATTATTTATTTTTCTATATTTTTTTATTTGTTCAAAAAGAGACTTTTAATCATGCAAACAAAGATTTAATCACTAGTAAGATCAAGTTGACATTTTCCCCAACAGTCAATGTACTGCACATTCCTATTTTTAGATCATCCCTTATTGAGCACGTGTGTACGTATTTTGTTTTCCACTGCATGCATGCACTGTATATTGCTGCACGTACGTGACATCGATGATACTGACGTTAGTTTAAACTGTTTTGGACTAAAATTTCATTTTGTGAGTTATTGTCAGTTTAATCCAAAATACCGGGGAACTGCTATTTTCATGATGCCTGGTTGGATAATCTGACATATAGCGAATGGATTTTGAAAGTAAAGCTCCGATCCAGGAACGGCTAGATGCATGCAGTGTCTGCCACTGTGCCAGTGTAACTGCAAGTTCAATGTTCGCAATTATGAGCGAAGCAGCGCTGCGCACTCCTTTTTGTACACCATTTATCATCGTGGCCACAGTGTTTATCTTCTGCTCATCGTCGAGTCATACGTGCAAAATGTTTACTTTATGTGCCACATTTGCCCCTGGGAAAGTCATGAAAACTCATGGAAAGTCATGGAATTCTTACTTCAAAAGTCATGGAAAGTCATGGAATTTTATTTGGCAAAAAGTGTACGAACCCTGTATACAACAAGAACCTGTGTTATCGAAAATCATTCATACAAAATCAAGTAGACTATCATTTGATTAGACATTGATGAAGATAAACAAATTTGCAGTCGTTTATCTTGTGCTGTGCTATTTTAATCTGCTGTTCTTGTGTGAGCAATGACCGGAGATTTGTTCCAGAAATTGATTGCAGTATATTCATACAATGAACAGGTACATGTAAGGTTGCCATATTCTTTTGTTGTGAAGAAAATAAATATATATTGCACTGAAATACACTGAATGTACCTCTTTACAAACATATACAGTACGTGACGAGAGTTATTTTGATGCGTCTGTTCTCCAATTTTAATTTTCATTTGATCCATTTATTCTTTACAGACTACTTCTAGATGCTGGTTTTAAGGAGAAATGCATCTGCATGTTCTCTGGGTGATCACGAGAAGTAACGTTGGACAAAGAAAGAGACTTTTGAGTGAAAGTATTCCCCTCTAGACTGGATCAGTTTTTGAAGTACATCTCGGTGCTGCTCATCCACCATGAATATTTCGGACCTGTTATGACTTGTTACGACTGCCCTAGCCTTACATGTAAGGGTAGTATGTGTGTATGGAGGTATTTGCGGACTGGATCTCAGTGCTGCCCTGCCCATCCACTAGGCGTTACCAATTGACCTATGAATATTTCAGACCTGTTCTGCAAACTTCTGATTTGTTGACTTTCTGCCATCGACCTACATGCAGTAGTGGTACGTGTGTATGGAGATATCGATGGACTGGATCACTTTTTACTTCTCAATGCTCTCTCCATCTGCCTGTGACTACTTGTGTGTATTTGCTACACGTTGTCCGTGATGACCGCCCTATGATCTGACACATGTAAGCCAGGGATGCGACAGCCCGATCTCAGGCCCTGACACCTACCCCCTTAAATATCGGGCTTTTCCATATTGTATAGCACATATGGGACCCCAATATGTCAGTGCCTCTTCTCAGGCTCAGTGGTATGAAGTAGAGAAAAGATAACATGCAAGTAGTGAGTGATTCACTCCAGTGTGTGAAGATTCTGAGAGAGCAGCGGGAGGCCAAAGAGCAAAGATATACCCATACATGAGCATCACTGTTAGGCAATCTTACTTTTGCAGATGCAAAGCTAAAATGAGCCCCGATGAATGAGAAAAAAACAATAACAAAAAATATTCTTCTGATAGGAAGGTGTGTTTGGCAAAGCCTGGTGCTTCACAGTGAATTCAAACCAATGTCCTTCAGTCTATTAAAAGATACAAAGGGTACATATATATGTGTGAGCCCTTGCAAGACTAGTTGATTTTAACATTTTGTATATGATTAGATCTCAATCAGTACTGTTACCCCATCGGTCATTCTTGGTCTGTATAAGTGACACCTGGGAATGAGATAATTTAGTTGTCAACGGGTTCAGAAATAACTGTAGAAACAGTTATTTCAAGCCATGTGTAGGGTTGAAAGGTACACCTTATGTTGGACATGGCTTATACCCCCTTCACATACACAGATTTTCTTACGAGTCCTTACGGATCGCACAAATTCACAGATCTTTCACGGATCCTTACTATTTGGCCACTTTTACGACCGATTTAAAGAGTTGTTACGTTATTACGAGCTATTTATGATTTATTACGGATTATTACGAGTTATTACGATGTATTTACAGCAAAATTCTATGATTTGTTACAAGTTGTCACGGATATTAAACTACTAGCAAGTTACAGGCATTTTACGGATTGTTACGAGTATATTTCGGAATGTTACTATTCATCTGAGCTTTTACGCGTTAGTTACGACCTGTTTACGGGTTTTTACGAATAGTTACAAGTTAGTTACGAGTCCTTACGATTTTGCGGCTTTTATACCTTTCCCCAAATCGTAAACAATACGTAAGAATACGTCAAGTATACGTATCTATTCGTAAAGTACTTGTAATAACTCGTAACAATCCGTAAAGCCATCGTAACACGACCCGAATGAAATCGTGAACAACACGTGAATGTCGTAAGCACTCGTAATAATCCGTAAAGAAACTGTAAACTAACCGTAACAAATCGTTAAAAAAATTGTTACAAGTCATTTACGGATTCTTGCAAGCAGTTTACGGTTGGTTACGTGTTGTTGCGAACGATTTACGAGCAGTTTACGATACTTACGGATTGTTACGAGTTATTTACAGAAAAATCAATCCGTGTGCAATAGTACGAAGATTTTTGACATGTCAACAAATTTCTCCTTTCACGGATCCTTAAGAGTGTCTGCGACTTGTTGCGAGTTATTTACGGATAACAGCAAGTTATTTACGGATGCTTGCGATTGACTATGAGTTTGGGATCCGTAAGGACTCGTAAAAAAAATATGTGAATGTGAAGGGGGTATTAAAAAAAACAAGAAAGACACTCCCTGGATAAGTTCCAGTATGATGGATCTATAGAAATAGATTAGACCTATGGAGTAGTTTGGATATTGAACATTCATTTATATGGAAATATAATGTATATAGTGTACATACCAATTTTAAATGAATTGATAGCAGTTCAAATTGTGTTTAAATTTGTAGATATTTGGATGTCATAGTACTGTTGGACATACATGAATCATGGATTATGTTGTTTTATACTAGGGTTATTCATATTCTTATTTTTTAGGTGTATTTTTATAGGAATATATAGTGTATCATGGTTTGGAGATACATAATGCATATTTTTACTTCATCATTTTATGCCAAACAAAATATAAACTGAATGATGCATTGCTCTTGTTTATCCTTTGGTATTCTGCACCGCGCTGTCATTTCATTCCGTACTGAATTTTGTGAAAAAAATGTATATACGGTATTGTAACTGGGGCATTTGTAGCATCATATTGTTTCTTGGTACATTGAGCTTTTCCTAGTTTTCCAGAACCCAAGGACATTTCTGAGGGGTTCATTGAATCTCTTAAGTTGTGTAATGTTTTAGCCTTTTCTGAAATACTACCAATCTTTATTATGCTGTAAATGATTCAATTCATTTTACATATCATATTGAAACTGATAACATACATGTCTGTGTATTGTAAAACAAAAATGATGTGGATGTTGAGATCTAACTAAATGTTACATGTATGTGTGTCTCGTATTGGCATATTGGTCCTTTCACCGTAACACCATTTTGGACCTCTCTTCCATTTGTAGTAACGCAAAATATAGAATCTCATTTCTCACCTAAGCACATGGAACTGTAATATGTGTATACAGATTGTATTATTGATGGGAAGTTGTGGTAGGTCCTCTAGAGAAACAAATTTCCACCAAGTCATTTTGTATGTTAGAACAAATGGGAAAATTGTCCAATACTACAACACAGTGACCATAATCACCATATCAATTCACCAGCCTGAATTACTGATATATATATATATACTGTATACATGTATAGTGATTTCAACTGCAACAAATTCAGGGGGGTGTTTCACAAAGACTAAGATCGACTTTAAGTTGGACTTAAGTATAACAGGCCGTTCATGCCACTATTTGCTCTCACCATTTACTGGCATTTTTCTTTCAAGGGACGTACAAATCGTGGTCTCAAATCTACAGAGTTTACATTTTTTGATAGTTCATTATTGAAGGAAAAAATATTATCTAAAGATTATAATTTAGAGACCAATGGGGATAGCAACCAATGGCATGAATGGCCCGCCATACTTAAGTCCAACTTAAAGTCGATCTTAGTCTTTGTGAAACACCCCCAGATCTTTTATATTTTTATCCAATTTTGTTTCAACTTTCCCCAATCAGTCACTCTGATTTGTCTGCTTTCCTTCAAAACTAACTTGTTTTATGCTTGGTTGCCCTTAAATGATATGTTATATATTTGAAAATTTGCACAAATATTGTTTTAATAGCATCAGCATTATAACCTTCTTTTAATAAAAGGGTACTATTATTAACATTTTTATATGAAGCCAATGCTGGCATTGGTTCCCATTTTTCATGTGATTCCTTAAATCACGATATGATTAAAACTAGTATGTTGAGAGCTTGATATGCTTTTTGTTTTTCCATGTTTTGGGGGATATCACTCCATTTCATAAATTAAATGAAGGCATTCTACCAACATCGCACCATCTTTTGGTGAAGACCTACATAGGGTGATTTCCGTTTCATGTAACTAAGCACCATCACGCTCGTGTCATGCAGTTTGTGATGCATTGTGGGACATGGCTTGTGGGACATGGCTTGTGGGACATGGCTTGGGAGACATTGTGGGATATCGGGACATTGTGAGCAGTGTACGTAAATCTGAAGTAGTGTGGGTAGAATACCCTGCCTTTCAGAGGGAGGTTAGGGGAATTGAACGGTGTTAAATTTAGTGGCAGGGGTATTGATACATTTTTCTTCCAAGTGTTTGGGGGATGTTTATTGTGTAAGACAGAGGTACATATTTGTTTTTGTGTTCCAACGGATTCCATACTCGACCTTTGTGTACCCTTAACATGAAAAGTGTATTAATCACTCTCTCGTAATAAGCACCAAAGTTCCAGCTTTGTCGGTAAATTGATATCTCATCATAATTGTTATTACATACTTGGCATTTTTTATATATCTTTCCATAGCCATTGTACATTTATCTATCGGGACTGTTTGTATAATAATTTGTATTCAACATGTATGATTTATATGACAACGATTCCTTGCGTGGAAAAAGCAAACATTGACACTACACTGTATTTGCATAGTGCTTGTATGTTGTATTGTTTACATATAGATAAAGCTCATGTCTTTATATTTCTTATGAAATAAAGGAAAATGAAATAAAGGAAAATGTCTGAGTTTGTGCATGTAGTGGAGATGAAATAGTATATTTAGATAGAGATACATGCATATTTATATAATGATATGTTTTGTACAAAATATACTAGAATTGCTGCTTTTAATAGAATATTATCACTATTTACTTAGGGATAAGAGGTATTTTCTTTACAAAGATACTGAGCAACAGGTATTCTTCTGATTCTCCATCAGGTGGCAAAAATTGGTGAAAATAGATTTGTACATGGACAAAATGCTGCACATATCCTGGTGGTGTCAATTTATATTGACATTGTATATGCATGATAGTAAGAAATTTCGTGAAAATATGGGTAATTTTCACTGCAATCATGCGCATTTCAGTGTTTGCAGATGTGAAGAAAATAAATTTTAAAAGGGTGCAATTTTTTTTCTATGAAGAACAAGAAATTTCATACAAAAAGGGTCATATATTTCAAGATAGAACCTGTGACTCTAATTTCCTTCAAAATGGGATATCCTTTTTGTGAATTTGTACTCCATAAAGCCAAAAATAGGAATATATTTAGAGCACATTCTGAACCTGGTTTTAGGCAAAAAGGGGTCACATTTCATGGAAAATATTCTTGAAAGTCTGCAAATTGGGGGTCATTTTCGACTCCACTAACGATGATGTGTCCACTCTTTAAATTTGAGGTGACACCCCAGGGGAACAAATATGATTACTAAAGGTTAAAGACTTGCTAATAATAATATAACAGCTATTTTTTTTTTGATGTTTGCTATACCACTGCTTTCTTATTATCTAAAACCCACCTTGCATTTTTTTTTTAACAGTGTAACTGGCAATGTATTAAGCATGGTAGTTTAGACATTGTGCTCTTTGTACTGGGAAAGATTTGTTGTATGTATCTGTTCTTGTACACTTGAGTTAGACACATATAAAATGGACAAAGTAAAACAAAAAAGCCCCTCTGTGTCTCCTTGTATATTTTTCTCTGTCGTTTTTTTTTTATCTCTCTCTGTCTGTCATTTTGTTCTCCTTCTTTCACTCTCTCTCTCTTTTGTAGTTTCTTTCTCCCCCTCCCTTTCTCTCTCTCTCTCTCTCACTCTTTCTCTCTCATTTTGTTCTCCTTCTTTCCCTCTCTCTCTCTTTTTTTTCTCTCTCTCTCTCTTACTCACTCTCGTTCTCTAGCTCTTATTCGCTCTCACCTTTCCCCCTTTTTTTAAATAAAATTTGTCTCCAAAAGGCAAGGGCGTCGATCCGAGCTTGAGCATGGGGGAGTCACAATTACACGGGCGGATCCAGCCGGCGGCAACGTGAGAAAATATTTAGCTTCGAATCAGAATCAGCCAGCCGGTAAATAAGCGGGACAAAACATGGGGGACATTTGATATGATGTCCCCCTTAGGAAAAAATCGTGGGGTCCTGATCCCCCGATTGACGCCCTTGCCAAACCAGCATTTAATGCTGGTTTGGCTCTAGAAAGAATGAGGGAAGCCCTTGGCACACCTTACACTTCACTTGAAACTGACAAGAATTTTGTATCATATTCCTCACATGCTTGATCTCACATTATTCCTTATATTCACTCACATTATTCCTTATATTCATGTGCCAAAAACCTCTTCGAAATTCGGCAAGAAAAATGGAAATTTCACAAGAAAAGGTGGTCGTATCACTTTGGAAATGCAAAAGGAATTGCAAAGATTCCCATGACTGTGCACTCATTCATTTTACATGGAGTTTGGTGTTTGTGACGAAGGTGGAAAATAACATTTAAAAGCTTGTGAATAAAATAACTAAAATTTGACTTTTCTCAGTAGTTTTCATTCGTTTTTTATCGTTACGTATCGCTATAACAGAGATGAAAATTTTGTGTTAATTGCGTGTTTTGTTTCAGTAGAATCCTGCGGTTATGCGTACCCGCAGACAAGGGCGCTGCGCATACTTGGGCAGTATATAGCCAAACTGGTTTGAAGTGATTCGGTAATAATCTTCCAAAACCACAACCAATAGAAAGATTGAAAGTATAGTTGTTTATGGCAGGCTGTTTGTTATGACATGGTTAATATTACATTGCATATGAATATTCCGTACTCTGCTGATGATTGTGTATACCTCTACCAAAAAGCAAAAAAACAAAAATATGGTTTTGGGGAGAGCTAGTGACGGGCAACAAACAATTTTGTATTAGAACATAGACACATGATCAGTATACAGATGCCTCTTTTTTCCATATTCACATATTTGTATTTAAATATTTATATGACATTAATTTGCAGAGAAAAAAACTGTAGTTCATTATAGTACAGTTCCTGAGCAGCCATTCCCCTAAAATCATATTTTTAATGAGTCAATATATTTCAAATTTGAGTGATCAGTAATTGTTAATTAAAGATGATTATGTTACCAGTTTACCATCCATTTTTTTGTTCCATATTTTTGATGTGATATCACAATAAAATAAAATAAATTATACATTAAAAAATAAAAAATGGATTCTTGGATTGAACTGTATGTTTAATGTTTAACGGTATACATAGTCTTGAATGTGAGGAAAGAAGAGATAGATCGAGAGAGGAGGATGGGGAAAGAGAGGGATAAAGCGAGATAGAGAGAGAGAGAGGGGAGGAGAGATCAAATTATCAGGGACGGTAATATCACGTGTATATTATTTCATGATAATCCTAGAGGTCATTTAATATCCTCCTTGAATCAGACAAACAAAAAGTCATTTAATTAGCGTCAATCGATCTTTGACTTGTCAGTGGTCCAAAGTTTTGTGTCAAAGGTCAGTCTAGTCTCGGACGATCTTTACTAGTTTAGTGTAACAGGGTTTTTCTGGAATTTTTTATTTTTCCCCGTTCGAGTCCATGCGGCTAGTGTTTTTAATTTCGTGGCATCAGCTGTTTCTGGAGAACGTTAAATCTCTCCTCAAAGAGTGCTTTTGGTAATTCGGTTTCACCGTAACGAAATACACTGTATATCACCCATCCCGGCATCCATCATGTCCGATCCAGTTGTTATCGTTTCCGCCGTTCGCACTGCAATTGGTGAGTGAATAAGGAGCAAAATGTTATTCATATTTTATGTTACCCTTTATTATCAAGTTATCTTTAAATACTGGTATTGTCCCAGATAAACTAAAAATTGCCAAGGTTATTCCGATTTATAAAAATGGATCAAAAGATAATGTATTAAATATTATAGGCCCATACAGGGGCGCCGGAAAAAAAAAATCAGCAGTAAAGGAGTAAAAAGGTTTGTATGTTTTAACCAAAAAGAAAATAAAAATAATAAAACCTTAATGGAATAACATAAAAATTATATTCCATTCAAAGAAAAGAAGAGTAAACAGGAATTAAATTTCCTAAACATTCCGCATGCCCCTATATTTATCAATGGAGGATTTTATAATAGCGATATGCGCATATCGTGGAAATATTGTAAGATTGGAAAGCGTGTGTGTTTTTTATTACAGGGGTGAGAAGACATGAGCCCCTTAACACTGGCGTACTGATAGCATGTTGTTACAAAAGAAACAAGACAATAAATCAAATACACTTAAATAAATAAATAAATAAATAATACATTGCACATACGAATTCAATGAAATGTAACATTAAATCAAATAAACATTAAGTATATTGACACCCCACCCACCCACCTAGATAAGTATACATAGCAGGTACTACCCTTTTCCAGTATATTGTCTTTAAAATGCATCACATTTATATATACATATATATATATATATATATATATATATATATAGACGTGTATATAAATTCCTGGAAAAGTGCAATATCATTACTCCCAAACAATTTGGTTTGCGAGCGGGACACTTTACATCTTCTGCCATCACCGAGTTTATACATAAGGTTGCAAATGCCTTTGGTCATAAAGAAATAATTATTGGCCTGTTTTTAGATCTTAACAAGGCTTTTGATTTTCTTGATCACATAATTTTATTAAACAAATTGGAATGTTATGGTTTTATAGCAATTATATTGGAATGGTTTAAAAGTTATTTAAGTAATCGAAAACAATATGATGTACTAGAAAAATGTGAATCACAGGCGATGGCAGTAAGATGTGGAGTACCCCAGGGTTCAATTCTAGGACCATTATTATTTATTTTATATGTTCATGCTCGGCTCCAAGTGCAGTGGGGTCCCTAGCCCACCGCGACTGTATTTGAGGAAGGTGGATGTCAACCTTTTAAAATGGAGCATGGTATTTGTCCGACTTCGGACAGAAATTGCCATGATGGGGCGTCCTGCAAACTTTGTGACTTTGTCACATGTATTCTTTATTTAAATCATTATGTAACAATTTAGGGTTGTAAATGTGATATTTGATCGTTGACCATTCCTCAGTCATAATCAAACCAGTTAAAACTATATTGTTCAAAATGTATATCGACAACTAGGAGCTCACAATACATTGAGATTATGAAAAGGTATAGATTTATTGCATGTATAAAATAAATTGGGGGAAATAAAAGAAACATTTAAAATACTTCCTCATGAATTTAACTCCCCCCAAAATGATCACAATATTACCTTGACTGGTCATTAGGAAGAAATCGTGTCCAAAGACAAAGAAATCTGCACTTGACGGGTATTGACATTTTTTAATTTGGGTCAATAAGTCAAAAGGCACATAAAAAAGCGATTTTTAAATGGTCATAACATTCTTGCTTTGTAGAGGTGTTGTGGTCTAGTGGATAGGTCACCCGACTGCAGATTACCCGGTACTGTTCAAATCCCAGCCCAACTATCCACCCAGGTGTTAAATGGGTACCCGGTAGGATGCGCAAGTCACTTTAGTTTGCTCAGCATTGTGAGAGTCTGTAAAATGGTGCATGACTGGAATGCTCCCCAGGAAGTGGAAAATGTGCATACATTTTGTGCGGGCAAGCCTGAATCAGCTGACTATGCGCCATATAAACGCAGAGTATTAGTATTATTATTGCTTTATGAATGTGTAAATGCATGGTGTTTTATCATTGCTTCTATTGTTTATAGGCAATCTGAATGGAGTACTGTCAACTACTCCAGCTCATGATCTGGGAACCATAGTCATCAAGGAAGCCCTGCAGAGGTCAAGGGTCAGTAGCAGTGATGTATCAGAGGTCATCATGGGTCAGGTATACACAGCAGGCCAAGGCCAGAACCCTGCCAGGCAGGCCAGTATGAATGCAGGGATACCAGTCGAGGTGATTAATGACTAGGAACATTTAGTAGAGGTCATTTGAAAGGTCAGGGGTCATTACTGAGTCAAGAGGTCACCATGGGTCTCGTGTATGCAGCCAGTACGGTCAAAAGGGGTTTTGACGAATCAAACAATTCAATAATATGTAAACCATCACAGCTTCAAAGCTGAATTGCAATCTTCCTGAGCATCTGTAGTGGGAGACAATTTAAATCTTAGTAAGAAACTAGTCTTAAAATGGACTACATACTACATGTATGTGTGCTGGAAAAAAAGGGGGGAACCAAGCAACTGCATTCCTCCTCTTCTTACTTAGAAAGAAAATGTGGATAAGAAGCTAGTTGGCCAGTCCATTTAAATTGATTCTTCAACATGTATTTTTACATGTTGAATAACCCCTTTAAATTGATGAAATAGTACTTTATAGCAATAAAATAAAATATGTGGCTAGTAAAATATAGTTTGGGGATATAAACGTATTGCATGGCATTGTTGATTATTGGAATTTGATGGCATCCTTTCTTGATATCTCCCTGTCGTTTGCAGGTACCAGCCTATAACGTGAACGTGCTGTGTGGTTCAGGCCTGAAGACAATAGTACTAGGAGCACAGGCAATCATGTGTGGGGACTCTTCCATCATCATTGCAGGGGGTCAGGAAAGCATGAGCCAGGTTGGTTTGTATCAAAATCACTTTATTAACAATCATGATTATTAACAAAAAATAGTATTTACAATTACATACAACCAAATCTGTTGGTATGTTTCAGGAAGGAAAGGGGCAAGAGAGCATAAACTACGTGTTAGTGTAGAAACATGAAAGTTCATTGAATATTTTGGTTGCAAGATACTATGAAAGCAAGAATCAGTATTAAATGTGCACATATTAATCTATTACCACTTCGGAGGTTCACTGTTTGAGTTTAAGTGGATCATAAACGATAATAAACATGTGAAGTTTGAAGTTTGAGTTTGAAGTTCGAAGTTTATTAGTCAAACAAAAAGTACATCAATATAACAATCAAATGTGAATGTTTAACATTGAAAGGATAAATGGGACCAGAAAATAGCATTAAATGCTAATCGTGTCTGGTACCACTAATACACAAAAATATATCACAACAATTAATGAGAATGTAATGAATAAATATGAATAACTATTGAAAACAAACTACGAGCTATTCTACATCTAGGCTAAAATATGTAACTATAAGCTAAGAAAGATAACCAACAGTCTTTTTCAAGACTACACCAACAGTACGTCCTTTTCAGGACTACACACACTCAAGAAAGAAAGATTACCGAGAGTCCTTTTCAGGACTCCCCAATCCTCCCCTCTCTCCCACGTGGTGCAACCGCAAGCCTACTGTATAACATGAGAGTTTATTAGATTGTGATTGTGAAGATTCAGAAAGCAAGAAGGTTTAAAGTATTTTGAGACTATAGGGTATAGTGTGCATGTGTGCAGAACAGATTCTTCTATTGTGGTCGGAGGGGTCAGGAAAGCATGATCCAGGTTGAATAAATTCAGTTTCATGAAGACCCACGTACCATTATCTTTGGACGCTCATTTATTATGTTTCAGGGAGGAGTCGGCAAGAGAGCATAAACTAAGTGTGAATGTAGAAACATTAAAGTCCATTGAATAGTTTGGTTGCAAGATAAATCGAAAGAGGCAGATTTCTATCAAACTACATGTAGTTTGAGGAGAGCTAGTGATGGGCAACAAACATTGCTGTATTAAAACATAGAATTACCACATGATGAGGATATTATATGCCTCTTTTTTGTACCCTGTAAGAATGCCAATTATTGCATACATACGTTGTTGCTAGGTAGGTAGGACAAACATTATAGCTTGCCCTACCTAACAACACATAACATATTCAATTTGTATTCTGACTTTTGAAATACAGATACATGTATTTGTGACATGTTACTTAATGACATAATTTGTATCGAGGCACTTCACAAAAACATATGCATCGAATTTTGTAACATTACAAAAATGGCCTATTGTGGCCGAAGAATGTGTCATAGATCCATTGATATGTATTTCATTGTTTGGTCTCCTGCAGGTGCCCCATGCAGCCCATCTTCGTAGCGGTCTATCCTTAGGTGACAAGCCTTTGGTGGATTTGATAGTACACGATGGCCTGATGGATGCATTCAATAAATACCACATGGGAATTACAGGTACATTGGTATTAAATGGAGCAATATAATTCCTAAAGATACAGTTTCTATAGATCTTTACGACCACTATTAAATGCGTCTGGACTCTGGAGCATCGTAATATCTGGTAATATATTTTTTTTAATCTAGTCGTGATTTACTTTTAGCGCTTTCATCTATTTTTTTTAATTATAGCATAGATATAGATTTATTGGTTAGCTTGATTGTATAAGGTATGTTTGAATGTTTACCAATGGAATGCTTACCTTAGTTGGAGGGGGAATGGGAATTTGGAATGATAATTAAAACAGAGCTTTCATGTACTTTGTTATCAATAACATTACCTCTTGGGTTGTTATGTCATGTCATGTTATTTATTTTGTCAATTGAAATGTTCCATTAAATGAAAGTTTATGTACTTACAGTAAATTTGTTCAAGATCTAATGTATTCTGTTAAAATGACAAGGTGTTGATGTATTCTGTTCAAATGACAAGGTGTTGAACAAAAACTCTTTCAAATTCTTACAGAGCCACATGTACCTTGCATGAATGAAACCAAAAATGGAATACAAATATAAGAACAAATAACATTTATAAAAAATAAGCTACCAACCATTCCTATTTGGGAGAAGTGATTCATATGTTTCTGCCTTCAAACCAGTGTTATGAACCCCATAGTCTTCTCCTTGTCTGTATACAAGTATGCAAAAAGTAATATATTTCTCATTTTGTCCTCGGAGGTCCTTAATTTTTGCCATGCAAGGTTGGCAGGTATGAAATATTATATTTGTAAAAATTATTGATTTTGACAGCTGAAAACCTGGCCAAGAAATGGGAAATCACACGTGAACAGCAGGACCAGTTTGCTCTGGAGTCGCAACTCAAGGCCGAGAAGGCCCAGACGGAAGGCATCTTCGCTACAGAGATCGTCACCGTGCCGCCCAAGAGCCGCAAGCGCAAGGCCACGGTAGAGTTCGACGTTGATGAGTACCCAAGGAAGGGGTCAACCATCGAGGAAATGACTAAACTCAGATCATGCTTTATCGAGGATGCGACAGGAACAGTTACTGCGGGAAATTCATGTGGTAAGTCCACGTTGCTATCAACCCTCTTGCTGTCACTGACTTAACCCCTTCATTGTCGCTGGTGGAAAATCTGACCCAAGAGTGCAAGCATGGTGGCTACTTTAAGACTTCAGGAATAAGAAAATTCAGTTGTCAACATGGTATTTTGTCTTTAAAATAGATTTATGAAGTTTGTTCCCATTTGAGATATTTTGTATCCGTTTCTCACCCATCTTATCAAAAACATTGCAATGGATAAGCCAATTATCTGTATTAAACTTTATTACTATGGTTCTAAACTTCAGTTGCCTTTACCTACAAACTGACTTTACAACACTATATAGCAACACAAAATAAGCACCTGCTACTGTAGATTTACTACTTCTTCTACTTCACCTCTCGCCCAGGTATGAATGACGGAGCAGCAGCAGTGGTTCTCATGAAGCTGTCCGAGGCTCAGAAGAGGGGCGTGGCACCCTTAGCAAGGATAGTCTCATGGGGCCAGGCCGGGGTGGATCCAGCTATCATGGGGTCAGGTCCTATTCCTGCTATCAAGAAAGCTGTAAGTAGATAAAGCAGGCCACTTGAGGACATCCCAGTTTTTCACTGCTCAAGGCAGTATCATCTGAGATTATGTTTGCGTTTTTAATTGTCATAAGGATTGTAATAAAACTGAAAGTGCGACCTCACAAATCTCAAAACTTTTGCTGGCTCATGAATATTCAGACCATCACACCTAACCTTTTTATGGTTTTACACAGAAGTTTTTAGAAAAGGGGGATTCTAGTTTGATTTAGATTTATTTACCAACAGCAATACAGTAATACATGTCATACAATGTGTTTACATATATACAAGAAGAGAAACTATTGGTTGGTAAAAGGGGCCAGATAATAGCACATGTGCTAGTCGAGCCTAAACCTTAAAAAGCTAAACAAAGTATTTTGGTACAAATCAGTTTAGAAAACGTTACAAAACAAAATTAATAAATTTACAATTACAATCGATACTTTAAAAAATTAGAATACTTAACAATATCTTACAAAGTACAAACTTGATATTTCATTCATGATTTGTTACAGTAATCCGAAACCTATTTCTAGACCTTATTGATCTTACATTAATAGGTAATCTATTCCAAAATTTACTGCCCACAAAATACAATGAAAATTTACCTTGTGTCGTTCTAAATTTTGGAAGACGTAATTGTCCAGCATCTTTTTGTCTTGTGGAATAGCTAGGCTCTATAATGTCACAATACTCTATCAAAATACGGAGGCAAATTATCATTGACTAGATCAAACATGATAAATGATCAAGTAGAAAATGGTAAATCATGTAAATTATACAAATTTAGGATTCGCAATCTTTTAAATAATGGAGCTGTAGGATTTCTCCATTCACTAAATGTTATAGCACGAACTGACATTTTCTGCGAATACAATATACGTCTTAGGCTAGTCTTATAAGTGCTTCCCTACACCTCTATTCCGTAAGAAATGTGTGGTTGTATGAATGCTTTATATAATAATATCAGAGTACGGCTAGGAACAAAATGTCGCAATCTAAATAGCACCCCAACTATCTTTCTAATACACTGATTTACAAAACGAATATAACTATTCCAAGACAAATGTATATCGATGTGAACCCCAACAAAAGTGGCAATATCAACCTCTTTAATTTCTTCGCCAGCGATTTTCAGTTTACCATTCATACCTATTTGTTTCCTCCTACTACTTATTAACATGAAATTAGTTTTCATTGAATTAAATGTAAGTTTGTTAGCAATGCACCACTTATGTATCTTCTTTAAGTTGTTATTCACTTCATTTACATCAATAAGATTTCACCCTGGTCAGCAGGAAAAGTATGAAATAGGTTGGAATCATCGGCAAACAGCCGAAAATTGAAATAATCAGTAACTGTTGGCAAATCATTTATATAGATCAAAAACAGAGTTGGCCCTAATACTGATCCTTGTGGAACACCGCATCTTATCTTCCTCCATTCAGATAACGTTTGACCACACTGAACAAACTGAAATCGGTTACTGAGATAGTCCTCAAACCATTCAAGAGGTAACCCTCGAATGCCATAACTAGATAGTTTACCTAGTAATATATTCTATACCCAGAGTTACTTTCCCCTGATCTATAGATTTCAAAGTTGAATTTATTAATGATAATTTAGTACTATATTTCTTTCGGAATGGTCATAAGAAAGTGTGAAAGTTCAGAGTGTTCTAGGCTTTCTAGTGGGACAAGGACACGAGGCCAAATCGGATATCAGTTGTTGGGCATTTGTATGACAAGTAAAAATCACCGTGATTTGCACCAAATCAGACTACAATGTTATGATTTTATCGTTCACAATATAGGACTAGTCAGGACCTCAATCTGAAGAAGCTGCTCTCTAGATCTTCGTATCTAACATGATTGCATATCAACTAGTATGCAAGAGTCTGCATGTTTGCTAGGAAAAGTGTTGCAAAAGAACAAGAATATGGCACTATGTTCACAACTATAGTGCCTGTCTGAAGGTCTTTAATTATCTAAAAAAACAGAAGGCATCACTCATTATCTTAAAGGGATCCGGTAACTTTGTCTCAGATTCTGAAACAAAATCCTGGATTTAGCTCATGATGCAATGATAATTATAAACCTTTAGCTTTAGGTCAGTCAGGAACCAGCCCCCCACTCCGACCCGAGAAAGTCCGACCCGAGAATTGTAAAAAAAAAAAAAAAAGGGGTGTGTTTGACTTTTCACCCGGAGATTTCTTTAAAAAGGGGGTGTTTTTCCTTTTTTTCTCTTTGGATTCCTTAGAAATTTAAAAAGGGGGTCATAAAATATCTTGAATATCATAGGGGGGTACATTGAGCAACGTTCCGGATTTAAGGGGGTCTTCAAGGCAGGAAAAACCCGCGAAAGGGGGGTTCAGAAATTTTGGCAGTGCTCAGATAGGGGGTGCTTTCAAAGAGAGGGAACAAGCATACGCGTACCCTAAATAACACTGAGTGGGGGAGGCCGGGGTCAGGAACCCCATGACTTTTACAAGCCGATCGCCTGTCTGATTATCACGATATTTATGATTGGAAATCGAAACCAAATTTTGCGTTTTCCTAACGGTTTTCATAACACTACAGTCTATTGGGGAAAACGAGTATGATAAAACCGGTGACTCAAAGATATTTACTTTTTTGAAGCACTTCTTGATCATTTTGAAGCGCAATTTTTTTTTAGGGCTTCAATATTACACCATATCACAGACACTGATAACACGTAGGGCCATGCATCTCAGATTTAACATTGTTAAACGATGCCTTTAACTCTTCTGTTTTCTTTTCTTTTCCTTCTATAGCTTGAGAAAGCAGGATGGAGCATTGGTGATGTTGATCTGTTTGAGTTAAATGAGGTATTTGCAGCACAGGCTCTCACAGTCACTAAGGAACTTGGTATTGACATCTCCAAGGTAAATTTGAATATGGTTTAAACATGTATTTTTTCAGGGGCAAACATGCTGTACACTGTAGGCCTATGCAAGACTTTTGCAGTATGTTTTACAGAATATAAGCTTATCTAAGTAGAATACTTATGAGAGCAGAGCTTACAAAGTAAATAACATGGATAACCTTATAAGTCGTTGAAATACTCTTCTTAAAGGGACCCGGTAGCATTGACTCAGATTCTGAAACAAAATCCTGGATTTAGCTCATGCTGCAATCATAATTATAAACCTTTAGGTCAGTCAGGAATCTCATGACTTTTACAAGCCGATCGCCTGATTATCGAAGGTATCTATGATTGGAAATGGAAATCAAATTTTTCGTTTTCCTAACGGTTTTTTATAACACTACAGTCTATTGGGGAAAATGAGTAATGGTAAAACTGGTCACTCAAGATTTTTACTTTTTTGAGGCACTTCATGATCATTTTAAAGCGCAATTTTTTTAGGGCGTCAATATTACACCATATCACAGACACTGATAACACGTAGGGCCATACATCTCTGATTTAACATTGTTAATGAATTCTGAGATTTTTTTTACACGACTCATCGATCGTATCTTTTTTTTTCTCTCTCTCTCTCCCTATCATTCCATTTCGTACGTCATTTCTCTGTCCCCGTTTCCTTTTATATGGACTTTATATTTCTCCCTTTCATATTTTTTCTCTTACATATCCCCTTTTGGTTTATCTTTCTCCTTTTTATCTTCTCTCTTCTCTCATTGTCTCCATCTCCCCCTCTCTCTGGCCCCCTCCCTCTCACTCTCTCTCTCTCTCTCTCTGTGCAGGTAAATATCTACGGAGGAGCCATAGCCCTAGGCCATCCCTTAGCTATGTCAGGCACTCGCATCGTGGTCACCCTACTCAACGCCATGAAAAGGACCAATGCCAAGAAGGGTTTGGTTGCTATCTGCGTAGGGGGAGGGATGGGCATTGCCATGTGTTTAGAAGCATTATAGTCAGGCAAATAGCATTCTGATTCATTAAATCAGTAAAAAAATTGGCCCTCCTTTTGTTGGGATAAATTCCCAAGTTGTAAAGTGTTTAAAGGTAGTATCGGCCATTTGCAACTCATAAATGGACAGTGAGAGAAATTTAGTTGAGATGATTAAATGAAACGAATGATTGATTAGCCTCAAAGTAACCTCCAAGCAAAAGATTTCTTGAAGAAATTAGCATTTTCAGAATTAGGTTTCTCAAATATACCAAACAGCTGTAACTGGATATAAAGACCACTCAAACGAGGCAAGAGAAGCGGCCTTTATGAACAGGTCGTATTTATGTTCAGGTTTCCGTAATACATGTTTCAATGCGAAACACTCCAAGTGAAACACACACACACACACACAGGGTGACTAATATTCTTTGATTTCAAACCAAACATAATTTAGAAAAAAGAACATGAGTATATATATATATACATATATTATGCCTCCATGTAAGAGTGGTGGTGATGCGGATTTTTTTTCCTACTCTCCCCAAACGATTTTGCTCATTACGCCATTGCTTTAGTGGTCACCATTACGTACCAATATTTGGCTCGCACAAATTCAATGACCGGTTTTACAAGCATATTTCTTCTGTCTTAAACAATGCAATTGTTACACAATGACTCACTTTGTCATACTTTAGCGTTACAAATTATCTTTAATAGATTGTACCTATATTTCAACTTTTGACGGGTTTTGTTTTAATATATATACATATGTATATATAATCCCTAATCAACACTGGCTTTTAACTGAACCATTGTTTAACTT
Organism: Mesocentrotus franciscanus; assembly: GCA_037976565.1. NCBI lineage: Eukaryota > Metazoa > Echinodermata > Echinoidea > Camarodonta > Strongylocentrotidae > Mesocentrotus > Mesocentrotus franciscanus. The sequence goes on along the minus strand of CP137671.1, from coordinate 18,159,080 downwards.
ACAAGATGAGAATGACACGTTTATGAAATTGTAATTATACAACTTTTCAAACAATTTTGATGCAATATATTATAACTCACACAACTTCTGCATGTAAGCAAATATGACTGAAGTTTTAAACAATCATAATTTTCATATTGAGCTGACAATATGAGCTAGCTTGTCATTTTAAACCAATAGTTATTAATTACATTTAAACTTTCCTTCCTTAGATTCAAAACAAATCTCCTTGGGTATAAACTTGATAATGCATATTACAAATCTTTGTAATTTGTCATCATTACTAACACAAATGATGCTTTTGTAGATTTATTACTATGCATCATATCTGTAAAGTAATCACTCATAAGTTAATTTCTTTTCTGTACACATGTTATGCGGATTTAATATAATGATTATAAAATCAATAAACTGCACATGACTTTGTCTGCAACGAAGAAAATCTCGGTGTCTTTTTTTAAACATTTATCTGTATACAATAAAATCATTAAATTTTGAGGGCGTCTTTGTTTATCTCTTCGACACTCTCCTTCCCGACATGGAATGATCAGGGTCTGACAATCCCGGGGCAACCTCACTTCCAGAGCTACTGAGTGGCTCTGTTTGGACAGGTTCGGTAGCTGTTTCAGTATCAAGGTTAGACTGTTAGAGTGTTCAGCATCAAGGCAACTGGATTCCTTCGTACAAGATTCACCTGCTTGGTACGTTTCTTTTTGGCTTGAATAATGTGCTTGATCTGGCTGAACCTCTGTCTGTGGACTAGGCGGTTGATGAATCACTTCTTCTCGCTTAGCGGGTGTATATGCTTCTCTTGCTAGAGTACAGTGTCTCATATGGTCCACGTGGCGACGTACTTGTCTACCATCTCTATGGTGTACATGGACGAAGATATTGTGGAGAACACCTTCCCTCAAAGCCATGTTGGTCCTGCTGCGAAATTCTTCACAAGGACGTTATCCTGTGCTTTGAACTCTCTCTCTCTCTCTCTCTGCTTGGATCCTCTGTCGGATGCTGTCTTCATAGAAGATTGTCGTTTCATGACAGATCTACGCAGGTTTAGGCGAACCTGGTCTAACCTACTTCGAATGCTTCTCCTGAAGAGTATTGGGGCAGGTGGTGGCCTACGTTGGTGCTCCTGACAAGTTGGGCAGGTTTTCACCTTCTCCTCCAAACCCTTGTCATTTCCTGGCCATCACACATTACGATCTTGCTAGAGTCTTCATCTTGACAATACCAGGGTGAGTAATATGAAGCTCATCAATGATCCTTTGCCGCATTTCCTCATTGTCTGGGATGATAACTCGAGGTCCCCACAGTATTACGCCGTCTTCAAGACATAGTGACAGTTCTTCCCTTTTCTGGACATAGGAGCTGAATTCTGCTGGCAAATTCTTAGAGTTTGAGGGCCATCCCTCGAGGATGTACGCCTTTACGCGTGGGAGCACAGGGTCTTTCTTGGTGTAACTTCTTACTTTTTCAGTTTCCACCGGCCTGGTGTCTACTTCAAGAGTGTTAATCTGTACTTCGGGCTACTCAACTAGTTCTGCTAGACCTGCATAGGTGCAACCAAGTAGATGTATCATCCTTCATAGGTAGGCGCGATAGAGCATCTGCGTTCTAATGTTCTTTTCCTTCCTTGTGAACGATGTAATTGTATGCAGAAAGAATCATGTGCCCTCGTGGTACTCGTGATGAAGCCATTGGGCTTGCTTGCTTCTCACCAAATTATAGTCCTACCAGTGGCTTCTGGCCCGTGACTATGGTGAATGACCTTCCATAGAGGTAGGGCCTACTTGTGGAATTTCTTGAGGCCAAATATGATTGACAGTCCTTCTTTCTCGTACTGGGCATAGTTGCGTTCGGCTTTTGACCAAGTTCTTGACGCAAAGGCGATTGGTTGCTCCTAGCTAGCCATCTGCATTCACATGCCTGATGACAGCACCAAGTCCATATAAGGACTTGCGTCTGTTTGCGGTAAGAGCGGCTTCTTCAGGTCATAGTGTGTGAGTACTAAGTCTTGTCCTTTTACAAGTAGTTCCTTGGACCTGCTGGGGACCCCACTTGAACATTGGTTCGGTAGCACCTGGGCTCTGCTTCCGGTGTCCCTTGGCATTCTTTGAAACATATTACTGCTCCTTGAGTAGTTCCAGATTTTGCTCTATCTCTGTACTGAGATTTGGCAGAAATCTCCTGTAGTAACCCAGAAGTCAAAGATAAGCCTTCAGTTGGGTCTGGTTTACTGGGTGTCTGCAGAATGCCGTTTACTTTCTGAACTCGCATTTTTCCTTCTTTAAAACCCCTCTTAAGTGTTTGGAGCCCAAAATTTGCCCAAAATTTATTGGCAAAAATGTACTTAAATTTATTGCACAATGATTTTAAAGGGTATGTCATTTAAAACACACTTCTGCAAGGATTTTCAAAACAAATGTGTTTGAAGACGAATATTGATGACAGAATGCCATATTTGGGTTTACCGTTGTACGCAGATCTGGAACCTCGTTATTGTGGCAAACTCTCAATGTGACAACTTAGTTTTGCTAGTCCCATTTCTTTGTATTCTATTGTTTTATATCCTTCATTTAACAAGGTTTCGATATGATATCGCAAAAGTAGTTACCCTGGTCCCTAGGAGTTTGCTCCAAGTTACTTGCTCTCACCTTTCCCCCTTTAAAAAAATAAAATTTGTCTCCAAAAGGTGATTGTTAAATGCTGGTTTGGCTCTTGAAATTATGAGGGAAGCCCTTTGCACATTTTACACTTCACTTGAAACTGACAAGAATTTTGTATCATATTCCTCTCATGCTTGATCTCACATTATTTCTTATATTCATCTGCCAAAAACCTCTTCGAAATTCGGCAAGAACAATGGAAATTTCACCGAAATAGGTGGTCGTATCACTTTGGAATTGCAAAAGGAATCTCAAAGGTTCCCATGCCTGTGCACTCATTCATTTTACATGGAGTTTGGTGTTTGTGACGTGAAAAAAAAAGCATTTAAAAGCTTGTGAATAAATTAAGTCAAATTTGATTTTTCTCGGTAGTTTTTACTCGTTTTTTGTGATTACATATCGCTAAAATAGAGATGAAAATGCTGTTTGGGTTACCTGTTTTATATTATTAGAATCGTGCAATTATGCGTACCCGCAGACGCGAGGGCGCTGCGCAGACTTGGGCAGTATAGGCTATAGCCATAGTTACTATGGTTTGGAGTGATTCAGTAATAATCTTCCAAAACCACAAGCAATAGAAAGATTGAAAGTATAGTTGGTTATGTTTGGCTGGCTATTTGTTATGATATGGTTATTACATTGCATATGAATATTTCGTACCCTCGTGATGCTTGTGTATACCCTCTACCAACAACAAAAAACCCAGATTTCTATCAAACTAGTTTTGGGAAGAGGTAGTGATGGGTAACAAACAATAATATTAAAACATAAATTTACCACATGATCAGGATAAAGATGCCTCTTTTTTCTATGTTCACACATTGCATACAAAACTAAACATGTATATGAAATGAGACTCAGACTCCTGTATATGTAGAGAAAAACTGTAATTCGTGATAATATAGTTCCTGAGCAGCCATTCCCCTAGAATTATGTTTTTAGTAGGTCTATATTTTTCAAATTAGGGTGATGATAAGATTGCATCAGTAGATGTTCATTAAAGATAATATGTTACCACTCATATTTATCATACTTTTGTGGTGATATCATAACCACTTTACAGTTGTATATGATTATATGGAGAAAAAACAATAACAATAATAATAAAATATAACAAACTGAAAAGGGGGAAAATTTTATACTTGGATTGAATTGTTTGGGAACAAACAATGTCAATATAAAGGTTAACAGTAGCCAAGTAGCGTTGCTTGTGAGAAAAGGAGAGAGATACTGAGAGAGTGGGGGTAAAGCGAGAGAGAGAGAGAGAGAGAGAGAGAGGGGGGGGATATCTAATTATCAGGGACGGTAATATCACGAGTACATGTATTTTACATTATCATAACCCCAGAGTTATTTTTTATCCTCTTTGAAACAGACAGATAAGGAGCTATATAGTCTATTCCCGTCCATCTATCTTTGACTTGAGTGGTCCAAAGTTTTGTGTCAAAGGTCAGTCTCGGACGATGTTTACTAGATTTTGTTAACAGGCTTTTCTGGAATTCATTCATTTTCTCTGTGCGAGTCAACACGGCTCATTTTAATTTAAACGACTGGATTCTTTACATAATTTGGTGGCGTCAGCTGTGTCTAGAGAACGTCAAATCTCTCCTCCAAGAGTGCTTTTACTTTTGATAATTCAGTTTCACCGCAACGAAATATATCAGCCATCATGTCTGATCCAGTTGTTATCGTTTCTGCCGTTCGCACTGCAATTGGTAAGTGAATAAAGAGCGAATTCCGGCCATTAATTTGTCACGATTCGCCGGCCGCCCGTGTAGGGTCCCACTCACGAAGAATCGTGTGTTGTAAAATCCACGCCCACTTCCATTCATTCTCGGCTGGTCTCCACGCATAGCTGCATCGCTATCCATAATCCTGGCTGTGTATTAAAACCTGTTTTATTGATCTCAACATTTCAAACACCACTGTACAAAATTAAACTGATTTCACTCAAAATCGGTACTTTAGTGACAATTTTTTGTGTGTATTTGATGTTTTTCCTACTGACTACTGTAACTTATTAGACTTAGAGTAGGGTGTCTGATCGCGCACCCGATGTTGTGTGCTAAAATCCTTCCCATAGAGATTACACGCAGCCCTATGCAGTCTATGTGCATTACGCGATCATGCAAAATTGGTCAAAGTTTTTATTCTTAAGTCGAGATTCAAACCTTTATTCTTTGTGATCCTGAAGGTGATACTCAATAAATGAGGTGTCATATGAAAGAGCAGATTAATTCCAATATTTCCAGAGGGGCGTCATCTCGAAATTCTAACAATATCTTGGTCAAAACAGCTATTTAAACATTGTTTCCTGGCTAACTCCGAAAAATGCCACTTATGAGATATGACGCCCCTTGCGATAAGTAGTCCCAGTCGTAAGGAAAATATCCCTACGCTTATTTTTTCGCTAGCCCCCAGGGATCACAAACAATTACAGTTTAAAAATACCCTTCCCCACATTTTTCGGATCAGCTAAGTAGGGAGGCGTGAGCTCGCGCCGAACCCATTGTGATAGCGCGTAAAATCTGCACATGAATAAACATCGGACTGCATGTTTACAAACCCGGAAGTGGATGCCGATTGAAGACAATGGATTGCCGATCGCTTTGAGTTGCGCATCATTTAAGCAACACGCGTATGCTTGCACGCGTACACGTACGCTTGCATATTGCGCAATTCAGCTGTTGTGCTAAATTTAGCAAAACAACATAACTCTGCGTGTACGTCTTTTTCGTCGATTCTTACAAAAAATGGATGAATATTGTAGGGAGTTGAAGGGGCTGTAACTTTTGATAGAAACATCGGTGAGTCTTGAAATTTGAAATGTATTATTCTGAGTGAATAATTTTTTCAATTATCCAACCATAATGGTGAAAAACGATCCAAAAGGGAAAATTGAAAAATCGTTCAGACACCCTATTTAGAGGTCTACTAAATTTTTAAATCCACTGTTTTTTAATGCATTTTTATAATTATATGATACAATGTGAACCAGGTATTGTTAGTCTTCGGACTTTTTATTTGGTATATTTGTAATAACACCGAATTGAATTGAATTGAATTGAATTGAATTGATGACACCTAAATTGATCTAGCAGTAAAATACAATTTTTTCAACTCACCGATGTTAGAAAGAATAATTTAAAAATTAAAAATCGTGAGTCCCACGTAGAACTATTCGTATTCCACGCTGTACAATGAGTTTACGCGCTCTGATTGGCCGATACGCTCCAGCTGTTTCGAATTTAAGTGAGAGAGGGCCTACTTAACTTAAGCTCGACTTAAGTTCAATGGCAAAGTCAATACGAAAAATTACGTCACACCACAGGGATTTTGACATGACGTGCTTTAAAACAGGTGACGCATTTCACACATAGGTGACGCACACTCAGGATGGGTACAAACATAAAATAGAAAAATCAACAAACATTTCAGTACAACTTGCAAGTTTGTACCTTAAATATGACGAAAAATGAGAATTTTTCAATCTTAAGACTTACTTACGTAAGTCTTAAACTTAAGTGAAATACTTAACTTTTCAAGGACGCTGAAAAAATCGTAACAAATAAAAGATTTGACTGAAATATCATAATTTTGGTATCGGTAAAAACGGAAAATCGCAAGCTAGCTCCTCGCACTAATGTCTTATAACATAGAGCCAATGGGAGCCAGCGATAGCCAATCTAAAGGGCCCATGTCGGCTCTGCTAGGCGCCAAATTACGAAAATGAGGCTGAGATCGGATGAACGTTCTGCGCATGCGCTAAATGTAAGCTAAAGTTCTACGTGGTGAAATCTTGAAGTTGTTTAGTACCATGGCAATCTTGTTTTGAAACTCCTTTGAAACTCTCACACAAGTTTGAGAATGAGCACTTACCTAAGGCTATTATAGGAAGTCACACCAGTAGAGCTGTTATTTGTACAATGTATGAGTTACTAGGGGAGGGGGGAGGAGGGGGTGGGGTTCGATCCCAGGACTTGACTGGTATTGAAGTTCTTTATTTCTGTAGTGTCAATAGGCACAACAAAGCGAAATTCAAACAGTAATAACATTCTTGCTTTGTAGAGGTGTTGTGGTCTAGTGGATAGTTAGTTAGGCGCCACGGATTTATTCAACTGGCATTCGGAATGTCACCAGAATGCCGCCCTGAGAATCCATTGTTCTCTTAATCGCCATTCCAGCCACGATTTAGAATGCGGTACTTAACGACTCGCCACATCCGAATTGTGTCAGAATGGGTAGCACTCTGGAATGGGTAGCATTCTGGAATGCTCCCCCAGAATTGTCCATCCAAACAAAGACTAGATCGGCAGCGCGACTACTGTCTTTTATTTATTTATAATTGCTTTCGCTTCTCTAGCGCCGTTGATATTGGCATTCATTTTCTTCATTCATTTCTAACTTTCCGTCGGCTTCCTTTTTGTCATAAAGCCGGTGGCATCAGCGATATTTAATTGTTTTCGCTTCTCTCTCCGCGATCTGTCTCTCTTTCATTCATTTTCTTCATTCATTTCTAACTTTCCGTTGGCTTTACTTTTTGTCATAAAAATTATTTTGTTGCCGATACGGAGGTCTACAAACAATAATTATTGGCGGGACTTTGTTGCCGATACAGAGGTCTAAAAACAATAATTATTGGCTGGACTTTGTTGCCGATACGGAGGTCTAAAAACAAATATTAATGGCTTGACTTTGTTGCCGATACAGAGGTCTAAAAACAATAATTAATGGCTTGACTTTGTTACCGATACGGAGGTCTAAAAACAATAATTAATGGTAATACCTGACTGTTGACCACACAGGGGTTCAAATCCCAGCCTGGATTTAGTGCCCTTGTACAAGACCGTAGACGTTAATCTATGTGTGCCCATCTCAACCCGGGTGTTAAATAGGTACCCGTTAGGATGCGAAAGTCTTTGTAGTTCACTCTCCATTGTAAGAGTCTGTAAAAGGGCGTGTGGTTGGAATGCTCCCCAGGGAGTGGATAATGTGCATAAATTGTGTGCGGGCATGCCTGAATCCGATAACCGGGTAATTATACATGTAATTCTGCAGAGACATTGTCGATGAATAAGCGCTATATAATGGGTGTTTTATCATTGCCTCTATTGTTTATAGGTAGTCTGAATGGAGTACTGTCAACTGTACCAGCCCATGATCTGGGAACCATAGTCATCAAGGAAGCCCTGCAGAGGTCAAGCATCAGTAGCAGTGATGTGTCAGAGGTCATCATGGGTCAGGTGTACACAGCAGGTCAAGGCCAGAATCCAGCCAGGCAAGCCAGTGTGAATGCAGGGATACCAGTCGAGGTGACTAACAATTAGGAACATTGGGTAGAGGTCATTCAAAAGGTTATGGGTCATTGATGTGTCAAGTGGTCATCATGGGTCACGTCTCGGCCCCCATTGAGTAAAACTTACCCCAGATGGTTAAACTTTGTCATCAGTATTAAATACCATTGCAACATCACTCAACAGCCAATCATATCAAGGTTTCCATGGAAGTTATGGCAAAGTAACCATAAATGCTAAGTTTTAGGCCCAGGTCGGGTCAATTTTTTTTAGAGAATCAACCAATCAAATATATGTATGCAAGCCATCATGGCTTCAAAGCTGAAAAGCAATTGTTCTGAGCATCTGTAGTGGGGGACAATTTAAATTTTTAGTAAGAAACCTGTCTTGAAATTGACCACATACAACATGCATGAGTGCAGGAAAAATATCAAAAAAGGAGGAACCATTCCTCCCCTTCATATTTAGAAAGAAAATGTGGATATTTAGCTAGTTGGCCAGTCCATTTTTACTGATTCTTCAACATGTATTTCTACAAGTTGAATAACACCTTTGATGTCGTAGTACCTTTTAGTAATGAAAGAAAATATTCAGCTAGTTAATAGTTAGGGGGATATAAGTGTATTGCATGGCATTGTTGATTATTGGAATTTGATGACATTCGTTATTTATATCTCCCTGTTGTTTGCAGGTACCAGCAACTAACGTCAACATGCTGTGTGGTTCCGGCCTGAGGACAATAGTACTAGGAGCACAGGCAATCATGTGTGGGGACTCTTCCATTGTGGTTGCAGGGGGTCAGGAAAGCATGAGCCAGGTTGGTAATACGTCCATGAATAAATTCAGTTTCATGAAGATCCACGTATCATTATCATTGAAAGCTCATTTGTTATGTTTCAGGGAGGAGGGGGCAAGGAAGCATTAAAATAAGTGTGTAGAAGCATCATGTAATAATTCATTAAATATTTTGGTTGCAAGATATCATGAAAGCAAGAGTCAGGTCGGTATGATGTGCACGCATACTATTCTATCTCCGCTACGGAGGCTCGCTAATTGTGTTTACAAAAATTTGTATAAACATGAGTTTTTATTAGATTTTGATTGTAAAGATTCAGAAAGCTTGAAGATTTAAAGCCTTATAAGACTACAGAGTATTATTGTGTATACAGAAGAGACTCTTCTATTGTGGTTGGAGGGGTCAGGAAAGTATAAGTCAGGTGGGTAATAATTTATGTCTATGAATAAATCCAGTTTCATACAGACATCAAGTCAAGGTTGGGGTCATAAACCATGTTCGCAGAAACAATTATATAGTAATAATGACTGCTATAAGAGGCCTAGTTGTTTTTATTGCTCAAGGGGAGGTTACATCGTGCTATCACCCCGAGGCGTGCCGAGGGGTGATAGCACGATGTAACCTCCCAAGAGCCAAAAAACAACTAGGCCTCGAATATTAAAGCAGTCATTATAACTTTTATATACTGAAAACAGGATCATAGAATACAAGGTCAATCATGGTAATCAAATCTGTGTTGATAAACTTAGGTAGCTCAGTTGGCCATTGAGATTGTACGCATTATAAGCCTATGCAGTTTACGTGCATAGCGATCGTGCCAAATTGGTCAAACTAATCCCAAACTAATAAATTAAAAATCAAGATTCAAACCTTCATTGCTTGTGATCCTGAAGGTGATACTCAAAAAATGAGGTGTCATTTGAAAGAGCAGGTTTTTCTCTATATTTCCAAAGGGCGTTATCTCGTCATTACATGTAGATCTAGGCCTAGCTACAATCGAGATCGGCGGTCGTCTACGCTGTACTGTATAGCAACCAAATAATCGCGGCACAAAAAATGTATGGAATGCCGCGCCCGCACAAACTAAGTAAGCCAATGGGGATCGCAGGATGATGAGGATGAGGGTAGAAACTTTTAACTAGGCCCTGTGGGCTCTAACTATTCCCTGTGAGTGGGTGTGAGTGGGGCATGGCTTGAAATCACGACTCCAACTTCGACCAATCAGATGGCTAGATTTCTAAAGTGAGGTATATAATAGAGTTTATTAAATTGTGGTTGTAACTTTTCAGGAAAGTAGAAAGGTTAAGGTGCATAGTAATAGGCTGTTTTTTTTAAGTTTTTTTATTTATTTATTTATTTTTGTTTTGTTTACTTTTACTGTGTGTAGAAGAAAATCTTTCATTATGATTGCAGGGGGTCATGATAGTTTGAGCCATATTGTCAGTACATATATAGGCCCGAATTCACAAAGGAGGTTTACATTTAACCCATGGTTTAAACCTTCATTTACATAACCCATGGTTTAAAATAAGCGCAAAATAAGCGCGACACAAGTCAGAGGTCCAATATTAGACGCGCGCAAGGCAATGTACGCTTATTTTGCGCTTATTTTAAACCATGGGTTATGTAAATGAAGGTTTAAACCATGGGTTGAATGTAAACCTCCTTTGTGAATTCGGGCCATAGTGTTTATGTATTTCAAATTGAACCAGTCCATAGCTATACATATTATTTGTGGAAGTTTATAGATGAGTCACAGAATGATCAAAACTTTGGAACGTGTTGTTCTCAAAATTTACATCCTTCAGCTGCACACCCATACACGTCTTTCTGCCGGGCGCACGACTTGTTGATTTAACGATGTGACATATCGCTGGCTGCCCGCAAAAAGGCCATTACTGCTAATAATAATACATAGCTGTTATAGCCTTCTTGTGGGGAGCTGACGGTATGCAACATTTGCCCTAGGCTTTATTTCGTCAACGATATAGGATAAGGATAAGATTTAGGTTGCAATTTAGTTTAAGGTAAGGGTTGGGGTGAGGATTAGGTTGAGTGTTTGGTCCAGAATGACTGACGTTAGGAGTTCAGTGAGTCTACAGAGTCGACCATGGAACAATTGTCGCCGAAGAATATGTTATAAATCCATTGATATATATTTCATTGTTTGTTATCCCGCAGGCGCCCCATGCAGCACATCTTCGTAGCGGTCTATCCTTCGGTGACAAGCCTTTGGTGGATTTGTTAGTAAACGATGGCCTGATGGATGCATTCAATAATTACCACATGGGAATTACAGGTATATTGGTATTTCAAGACCCTATCCGATGAAAATGCAACTTTATATCAAATGATGGAAAGATGAACCAACGTAGAATACAAATATAAAGGAATACAAAATATGTTCCCTTCAGTATTGCGCAAATTAAAACCTCATTTTCCGCACCCCTCCAAATTACGGGTCAATAGGGGTCAAGTTTGCTGCAGTTGACAAATGACAACATATCTTGTGGATCCGATCGACTCGCCTATGTAGCTAAGGCAATGAGCCGTGCTTAATTAATGCAAAGTCATTGTGAATATTCGTAATCCACAAAAGATGATGTCACCAAGTTTTTAGGTTGCCAACTTCTGATTTTCAAAGCTTTAGATTTCGAAATTTTCAGAGAACTGTTACTCCTCTGACATACACTAAAATAGTATACATGTAATTGATATTACTGTAATCTATGGCTTATAAGCTTTCCGTTGATATATAATTCATCTATTTCATTTTTTTGCTTTCAAAAGGGTCTTTAGTTGTTCCATCAAGTGCATGTTCAAGTACTTGTGGTGAATTCATTCAAGATCTACTGTATCTTGTACAACTGCTAAGGTGTTCTTACAGAGCTACCTTGCAAAAATGTAACTTATATTGGAATACAAATAGTGTTTTTTTAAAGCTGCCAACCATTCCTATTTGAGGGAAATCTTTCATATTTTTCTACCTTCAAACCAGTGTTATGAACCCCAAATTCTCCTTCGTATCTGTATAAAAGCATGAAAAATGCAATATACTTTTTCTCATTTTGTCCTCAAAGATTCCTAATTTTTGCCTCGGAAGGTTGGCATGTATGGAATAACATTATTTTTATGAAAATAAATGATTTTGACAGCTGAAAACCTGGCCAAGAAATGGGAAATCACACGTGCACAGCAAGACCAGTTTGCTCTGGAGTCGCAGCTCAAGGCCGAGAAGGCCCAGACAGAAGGCATCTTCGCTACAGAGATCGTCACCGTGCCGATCAAGAGCCGCAAGGCCACGGTAGAGGTCAACGTTGATGAGTACCCACGAAAGGGGTCGACCATCGAGGGGATGACTAAACTCAGATCATGCTTTATCAAGGATGCAACGGGAACGGTTACTGCGGGCAACGCATCTGGTAAGCCCACGTTGGTCTTGACCCTCCTGTTACTGCAATGCTTGACCCTTCCATAACATTGGCAGCAAATCTGGCCCAAATGCAAGCATTTAATAATGTGTTATTTATGAAGAATGCCTAGATTTTTCAACCTGACTGAGGTTTGTTTCCAGGGGGAAGTTTCATACCAATTTCATTTAACAAAGAACAAGAAGCCACAATTAACTTGTGACAGTTCATGTATGACAATCATTAAAAACTTCAGTTGCCGTTATCTACAAACTGACTTTGTCAGATCATGGTTTGAAACTGAGTCAAAGATCGGTCCCCAGCTGTAAATGATTAAATGTGATTGATACATGTCTCATTGCTTGATTTTGCTTGATTTGAAACTCTTCCATGTATCTATTTCAGGTACTTTTCAGGCGTCATGTTGTAGAAAATGTTCAGGGCTCGACATGTCTGAGCCTTTTTCAGATTCAATGAGTAAAACCAACTGGTATCCGTGATGTCTGTAAAAACCCAATTACAATCACTCACACTTAACTTTAAGAACTGTAGACAACCCTATTTGAACGATGCAGTATTAGCATCTATATTTACTACTTCTACTATTCCTCTTGTCCAGGTATCAATGACGGAGCAGCAGCAGTGGTACTTATGAAGCTTTCCGAAGCTCAGAAGAGGGGCCTGGTACCTCTAGCTAGGATAGTCTCATGGGGCCAGGCTGGGGTGGATCCAGCTATCATGGGGTCTGGTCCTATTCCTGCTATCAAGAAAGCTGTAAGTAGATACATCCCAGATTTTTACCTGGTGGGGGAAGGGGGGGGGGAATTTTACTGCTCAAAACATTACCTGAGATCATTTTAGTTGTCCCAAATGGTCACATGAATTGTAACATTGAAGGTGCAGGGTGTTAGACACCAAGCTGGTTGGAGAAGAGGCTCAGTCAAATATCAGTTGTTGGGCAGTATGATTGCAGGGCCCTTGGGGAGAACAATATTAATGCTGATGAGGCTACCCTGCATGAACAAGGCATATTATTATGATTGTGCGACAGGTACGATATAACTGCATGTACACCTCGTCCGACTTTTTCTCTGAAGGGAAGGATCATGTGTTGATAATATTGTTCATGTGGTCATTCAGGACCTCATTTTGAAAGAAGCTACATGTATGTAGTGCCTGTCTGGACGTAGGTGGGCCTGCTGCTATAATATAGTAATTACATTTTCTTTTTAATTAAAAACAGAATGCATCACTTATTATCTTTTCTCTTCTGTTTTTGTTCTTTTCGTTCCATAGCTTGAGAAAGCAGGATGGAGCATTGGTGATGTTGATCTGTTTGAACTGAATGAGGCGTTTGCAGCACAGTCTCTCACAGTCACAAAGGAGCTTGGTATTGACACCTCAAAGGTAAATTTAAAAATAGTTTAAATTTTTAGTTTCAGGGGTGAACATGCTGTACACTTTTGCAGTATATTTTACAGAATGTAAGCTTATCTAAGTAGACCATCTGTACATCATTTCTCTGTCTCTGTTTCTCTTGTGAACTTTATATTTCTCTCTTTTATAATGTTTCTCTTATTTATCACCTTTTGGTTTTATCTTTCCCGCTTTTTCCCTCTCTCCTCTCTCTTTTCTCATTGTCTCCATATCCCCCTCTCTCTCACCCTCCCTCGTGCACACATTCCTCCTCCCCCCCCCCCTTCTCTTCTCTCTATCCCTTTCTCTCTCTCTGTGCAGGTCAATATCTACGGAGGAGCCATAGCCCTGGGCCACCCCTTAGCCGTGTCAGGCACCCGCATCGTGGTCACCCTACTCAACGGCATGAAAAGGACCAATGCCAAAAAGGGCTTAGCTGCTCTCTGTATAGGGGGAGGGATGGGCATTGCCATGTGTGTAGAAGCATTATAGTCAGGCAATTTCTGATTCATTAAATAAGTTTTAAAAATGGCCCTTCTTTTGTTGGAATAAATTCCCAAGTTGCAAAGTGTTTAAAGGTAGTATCGGCCATTTGCAACCCATAAAAGGACAGTGATAGAAATCTAGTTGAGATTGTTAAATAGGATAAGCCTGAAAAAAATTTCTTGAAGAAATTGATTCGCAGGAATTGGTGAGCATTTTTAGAATTAAGTTCTCAAATATACCAAAGAGCTCGAAACCTGGATATAAAGACCACTCAAGGGAGATATTAGAGAAGCGGTCTTTATGAACAGGTGGTCTTCCTCTACAGGTGGTCACTAAAGCAGGTTTCACTCTAATTTCATTAATTATTGAAAATGGAGCCACATCATGTCCTAATATTTCACACATTCAATGTATGTGATACAGAACACATGTACGAAATCATTATGCTATTCCATGAATTTGCCAATAATACCATTTCATTGTTGGAGAAGAGGTGGTGTAAACGGTATTTCGAAATGCTGCATGGACGTTGAATTTAGAGTGGTAATAATTTAAGCACAATTTATTTTTTATTTTTTAAATGAGGGGATTTCTATATAAACCTTCCCCCGTTTTAGGTCCTTCGGATAGTGAAGTTAAAGGTCGGTCCCCAGACGTAAATAATAATATCTGATTGGTAACACGTCTGTAAAACCCAACTACACACACACACAGAGGGTGAATAATATTTTTTGATTTCAAACCAAACATAACTTAGATAAAAGAACAGGAGTATGTATATTAAAGTAATGTATGTACATATTCTTTTTATCATTGACAGAAACTGTTGTGTGGGATTTCCATTGATGGTTTTTATGTCTACTACACTTTTTTCTTGTTGATATATATAATGTATTTAAATTTATTATGATTCAAATGACAGCTCACTGAATATGTTGTGTTGAAGTATCTCTTTCTGATTGTAAATTGTGAATTTCCAAAAATAATAGATTGTAAATGCTAGAAGATTGGCCAGCATTATATATTTTTTCTATTTTTGTTGAATAATTTTTTTCATCTGTTGATTTTATGCCTACATTTTATGCTTTCAGTATGGGGACCAATCTACAAAATGTCGCCGTATTACTACATTTGTGAAAGTGTACCTCTGTTTATCAGTACGCTAACTTGGAAATTTTGCAGGCAAAGTATCGTATTTTATATCTTTGTATGTCTGAGTGAAAAGTTATGTGCATTAAAAATAAAAATTGATGAAGAGGCAATTGAAAAGATTACTGGTAGAAACTAAAATATAATCATGATTTATAATAATTTCTTCCTTATTCAAGAGGAATAAATGGATTAATTTAGCTGGCTTCCTGTCGTATCAAGGTTCTGAAATTATCTTTGACCCAAAATGCTATTGTGGTTATGACTGCAGTCTATACCAATTATCAAATAGTTGTGCATATCACTGCATGAACCACTTAAACGAGCAAGGTAAAGGAGAACTACCATGACGTTGTTATGAAAGACACCATTTTAACAGTACAGTGGAACCTCCTTATTGTGGCGAACTCTCATTGTGACAAGGTAGTTTTGCTAGTCCCATTTCCTTGTATTTCCTAGCCTTGATTTAATAAGGTTTTTACATTGCAAGGTAGTTACCCTTGTGCCTAGGAGTTTGCTCTTATGCGGTTCCACTGTATCTCATTTAAACGGTAATTTTAAAACAAGGTTTTGATTTTTAAAATGTCAAATTGATCGCTAGGAGTTTGCTATAACCAGGTTACAGTGTATTTTAGCTTGCTTGTTCCACTTTTTTTGTATTTGTTTGGTTTTATCTCGGATATAACAAGATTTTGATAAAATAAGCTCATTCCTTGATCCCAAGGAGTTGATTTAATGAGGTTCTACTGTAATGTCTTGGTAGCTGTGTTACTACCTATTGAATTACTTGAAGATACAACACGAAGGAGATGCATTAATCATGCGAGTGTAGATGCATTCTTGCTAAAATTGCGGAAAGACAATTTACAAGTTTTTTACCCTAAAGAATTTTAACCAATGTGCAATGATTAAAAAAAGCCAACTATAATTACACAGTAAAATAGATTTCATATTATGAACATCGTTTGTATCGTTTGTAAGAGATATGTTTGTAAGAGATATGTCACCCCAATTCAGCGCAGGAGAAAGATTTTTTTTCTTTCAATTCAGCTATGAAAGTATTCAAAGTTGAATTTAGAGCTTATAAATCAGACATCTATATGATTATTTGTGACAGACTAATTTGCTTAGTATGAAATATATAACTCTGTATGACATTTCAACTTGTAATTATGTATTTGTCAATTTACCAAGGATTTCATGTCATATGGTGTATGGTAATTATCAGTACCGGTACATGAATAAAATTCATGCTTTTTCTCATACTTCAGTGGATCAATTGTGCACCGGTATTGTAAAGTGTTCTCATAAACCAAAATGAATAGATGTGGTGAATATATATAATATTGTTCAATGGTTGAAAGTTTCTTGAATACAAAGACATGTACACCAACTGTAATGCATCCAAAGGAAATTAGCTAGCACCAGAGCTATCTATACACAGAGTTTGGCCAACTTGGTTTCACAACTTGGGTCACAACACGGCGTAGATTCATTTGTTTTGTGCTTGCCCAACAAGCAGTAGTCGCCATATTGTGTCCAACTCGAACCGGGTTGGCCAAACTCTCCTAATCAATGACACTGGCTAGCACTACACATGGATGGAACTAAAATTAAGAAATAAAGAAAGACAAAATGCAATTTTTAGTAATTTATAATACAAAGATTTATTTACAAGTAACATGCTCACAGCTACCATCCTCGACATTTGCAGACACAGAAAATTTTAAGTATTAAAAAGTGACTACAACCAAGAACTAAAAGAAAAAGTGATTTACATTTTAATAGTGAAAATGCCAAGGCATATTAAAACAATTATAAAACAATGTTAAATCTTCTGCATGTGGTTAACTTCTTGTAATAAATAAAAAAATCACAAATACAGACCATCAGATAATTAGAAGGCCAAGTGGACTCTTTTTGACATGTACTTCAGTTCTGTCCAGCTGGACTATGGATCTAGTTGGCTTGCATCAGAGAAGAAGACATTCTAGGGATGAGTCGCGTGTTCTGGGTCGATTTCTGAGACCGGAATAAAACATCACTTTAAAAGCCACATGGCCATAGATGCCCTAGTTTATTTCCAAACCAGTATGATGCACTCAAATTTACGCCGAAATATCTAATGTTGTACACTGGCATACAAGATTAAAAAATTATAAACATCCTTGCCCAATATGAACTGTTAAACACTCTTAATCTTGGAACTAGAACAAATTTTGTACACCTAACTGTCCACTACACTAAAAATAATCACTAAAATAAAGTGTGTGGAGTCATGAAATCTACTGATTGAATGGCTGGTACATGCCTATAGAGACATCTAGAATAACACAATGACAGAGGAGGAATGGAAAGTAAAAAGTCTTTAAAAAGATGAACCATTTGGTAACCCCAAAAGGATCACACATGCTTCAAATTTATTCAAAGATATTTATGTTTGAAGACACTTTGTTACACTAGTATATGGTTTTTCATTCTCAAATAATACACTCTAGATTGAACCAATATTGGCAATTGCCTACAGCAGCCACCACTCAAATCTTCATTCGATCATCGCGTAAAATTCAGAATTCTGCAAGCAGCAATAAAAAGTATTGACACCTATTATCAATTCATGTCTTTGCAAAGAGATTTTCTCATTCTCTGAATTATACATCTCTTCTCTTTTCTTGTCTTCCAATGTACCATACCATGTAGAAATCTACATGTATAAGCCATTGCTAAATGCCAAGGTCATATATGACATTCTATCCTTCTTGTTCCATTCAAATAACATCCTAATTCCTTCCCTTTAAAAGAATTTAAAAAGAATCTTGCTTACTTCTGTACCCGAGAACTAATTTTTTTTTTAATTCATATTAAACTTGACTTAAAAAGGATATCATTTCTTGTGAGACAGAGAGGCATTAACTTTCACATTAACATTAACTCTTGACAGATGATTTGTGTGTGATGCCATTACCATGAGTCGCTGTCAATGCTTATACAGGTCTTCTTCAACTTCCTTCACAATGTCTCCTCGTCTTCTCAACCTCAACCTCCCAAAACTCCTCCCACCCACCCCTTCTTGTCCCCATCCCATGAGTCTACCTCTTCCTTTTGACCCACTACCTACTACTCGTACCACTGCATCCATCACCGCCCCCAACCACCTCTCCTCCCCATCCCCATCCCGCCTCCCATCCCTCCGCCTCCCATCCTTCCGCCTCCCATTCCTCCTCCTCCCTCTCCTCCGAGCCCACCCCTCGGAGGTAAGGTGATGGCGATATCGATATAATCACCGATGGTGAAATTCTGAGATGCCAAGGTGACAGAATCGTCAGGTCCCTTGCGCCCGGAGCACGTCATCCCGATCTCTCTCATCTGGTAGGTCTGCTGGCGTCTGGGATGAGGGTGGACGATGGCAAAGTCGAAGTACGTGCCTCGCCGCCGAGCATCTGGGTTGACCTCCTTAACAAGGCTAGATAACTCTTTTAATGTAGCATCCATCCTAGGAAGAAAACAGAACAAAAACAAACAATAAAGTGAGAGGCAATATGGGGAAATCGAGGAGAGGGTAGGGCAAAGAAGACAAAAGTTCTCTATATCTAAAACTCCTGAATCCAACACATAGTACCTGGCTTCTCATCACAGCATCAAAGTCTGCTTAAAATTGTCTGTAGAGTCTGACTTCAGGTGCTATTTCCCCTAATGTGAGGGTACTGAATTTTGTTATACTTGTTGTCACTTCTCTCATATACATCCTTGGCCATTGCCATGGTAACAGGTTGCTTACTTACACGCATGCACATGCTTTCTTTAAGTTTCTTACAAGTCAGGTATAATCAAACGATCAAACTCATTGTTTATCATCTGTAGAATCTGATTTCATGAGACATTTCCCCTAATATGAGGGTACTGAATATTGCTATACTTGTTGCCAATTTTCTCAAGTACATATTTTAGCCACTACCATGGTAAATCATTATATCTATAGAAAGTAACATACATGTATGTTTAATTGTTACTGTTTTGCTGCAACAGGTTTCTGTGAGGAATTTACCAGCTCATTTTGGAACAGGGTTTAAGGGCTAAAACCATTCACACTGTTTTTTCCTTTATAGCCTGAAAAGTGACCTCATAAATATTGGTTTCCCATATATTCTGAACAATAAAAAGTCTAAAAAGGCCTGAAACAGAGTGGCTAACTGGCTACAGTCAGTCAAAAGCTTGAAAACTGGCACCTCTGCATTCAGTGAAACTGTTACAATACCCAACTTACCATGTGTAGATCTGCAGTTCGTTGGCTGGGACTGTGCCTCTAGAAAACTCATGTTCCTGGTGATGACGATTGTTACTACAGAACACCCTCAATAAGAGTGGACACGTCTGTGGAAGAGACGAACAACACAACATGCAGACGTTCAATACAACTGACTTGAACCGAGTGATATATACAATGTAGTTTGCCTAGATTGAGACCTACATGTAGTTTGCCTGGAAAACTGGTTCTTCTTTAGACTACATAAAATTTTATTTCATTTCCAAAACATCATTTATTAAATTCTTGATCATGACATTATTCATATTTCATTCAATTATTTATGACATGTAGAGGGAAAAAAAAAACATAAATATTATCAAAATTCTTCAAGTTTTATTCAAAAAGTTAAAATTGAATAAAATAGGCTCGAGTTATTAAAGAGTGGCCCTGGACTCTGGAGGAATTCAACAAAGTCAAAAGAAAAAGACATAGAGCCTAGAGGTCGTAGGACTTTGTCTTTAAAATTTCAGCACTTGTTGCATGCAGAGTTCATTTAACCAATTCAAAAGAAAAATCCACAAGGCACAAAATAACAATAACATGTCTATTTAAGTTAAGGGTCTTTTTTACGGATTTTCCTCGTCGACAATGACGTCATCCATTGACCGTAACAGTTTAAAATACGGCTGCAAGAATTTCAACACGGAGCTCAATTTCGACGAAGAAAATCCGGAAAAAAAGACCCTTAAACGCATCAAACAGTCAATCTCGTAAGTCGAATCGATGAATATTAGCTAGGCCTAATTTTCAACTAGAGTCTAGTATTATAAGTGCATCGGATATGAATCCGTTAAAATTACATTTTAGTTCAAAGTTTGGTAGCACTTTTGGTGTACCGTTCTTGCCAGCGACATCTGACAGGAGACCCTATGGCCGGCTTCTGTCTCTAAAGAGAGGAGCCGACCCTAGTCACCCTACCCAAATCAGAGGCTAACGAACGAAAGAGACAGAATTTTCGGTCTATAGCCTATACTCAGGAAGATGAGAACAAATGGAGTGCCCGTCTCGAAAGATTTTCTCGAGGGACATATATTCAGGATTAACTTGGCTTAACAACAAGAAATGTAACCCTCTCCAGCCATCAAATCCATCAACAGCTGCCCTTATCAGACCACAGATCCCCTCTGGCAATGAAATGTTACGCAACGCCGTCTGCTTCCCTAAGTTCTGTAAACACTCAGTCGTAAAAAAAAGGCTTAGAAGCCATGCGTTGCACCGCGAAAATGACGTCATACTCAGTGAAGATGTATATAGCTATAACATATAAAATACAGAATCCACGACATATGGAACAATGCAACCTTCTATTGGTTATCAAATGCTTTTGCTGTGCTCGGAAAACTGTACTGAAGACATAGCCGTTCGAACCAGCGAAATCGACCAAGGAAATCGTGAGTTGGAGTGAATGGAAGTTTCTCATCATCATGATTTTCTCAGCTAATTATTGACATTTTCCGCAAATTTCCGCAAATTGTACATAGCTAGGAAGGTAGTCCAAAGGTTTATCTCCCAAAGTAACTAAATGAAATTGTGTTATATATTTGCGCATTTGTTGGATGAGGGTTAGAAGTTGTCAATTCATCACCACTTTTCACTCCGAGTACGGGCCGGCGACGCATAAGCCGCCGTGCTCGCTGGGCTGGGCTGTGGGTGGAAAGGGAGGACTTCAGTGCTACCACTGCACTGTACCATTGAGTTGGGGATTAAGGGATTACGGTAGGGGGAAAAAGACGCTGGGGAAAAAAGCTGGGGAAAAGACGCGGTGCAACGGAAGGCTTCAAAGGGGCCTCTTGGACGGGCACTCCATTTGTCTCATCTTCCTGCTATACTATAGACTAGTATAGTATAGGCCCCTAATTAATCATAACGATTAGATTTTAATCATTAAATGATTAAGTCTACGACTCTACGCGTAAGACTTGTATTAAAATAGGCTCTACGGTACATTACTAGAGTAATACACACACATACACACATATTCTCATGTACACGTACCATCTTAAATTTTAATTGCGAGTGCCGAGTGGAGAAAGAGGCGGAGTACCGAGTTTTATGGCCCGTGATTGGCACAGGGCTATGGTACATGAAAGACAACATATGGGACTACAATATGAAATATTTTTAAAAGCTATAACACATTACCAATATTCGGGGGCTTTTTACATCCCAGTTTTGTAATGTATTTCTGCCAAACGTTCATACTAATTTTCGGAATAATTATACGATGCATTTTTAGCTTACCTTTTCACGATCTATTGGGTTTTCTGGCGCTGGAGGCTTGTTATCGACCTCTGTGATCCGTGATACCACGTGAGACGCCATCTTTGTCAAGATTGTTCAAATTAATAATTATCGTTCAATCTCATTCCAACTATACTAGTGGTGGATCCAGGGTGGGCCACCCCTGGCAAAAAAAAGAATTGAAAAACATAGATGGTAACCACAATTTTACCTTTTTTATCTTTAAAGAAGACGGGGAGCAACTTTAACCCTATTGGTGGAGTATATTAATTCTAAAGTTAAGCCAAAGAGCCCAACCACCCTAGCTGGCAAAACAAATAGATGGTATCCACAATTTTACCCTTTTTTTTTTGCTCAAGGGGCGAGCTAGGGGCTCATTACCCCCGCTTATTCGCCACTAAAAAATTCCCCCCACCTCGCCGCCGGCTGGATCCGCGCCATATCTCTCTCAAAACAAAATTATCAAAACTAAGATGCTTGATTTTATTCTTTCTTTAATTCTTCCTTCCGGCTAAACTTTACCTCGACAATGGGATTTATGTTCATGAACGCGTCCAACACAGGGATAGGGTTAAGGTTAGGGTTAGGGATAGACCGAAAGCTTCAGTCTCTGATATCGACGGTTGTTCCGCTGAGATTGCATCTGGCTCCTCTGACCGCCTCTATACATAGACTGAAGTACGGCGTATGGGGTAGTGTGCGGAACGAATGGTTCGGTTCGGCCGGACCGCGATGAATGAGTTATGCAACGAGTTTTTCACTCTTTACGTCTTCATATATCCACTTTGGCTGCAATATTACACTGAATCTAAATAGCCATAATAAATAACCCGGAAATATATACTTTGACTTACGATAGCTTGCTCATTTAGATCCTATATTAATGATTAATCCGAGAAAGTCTTGTAGTCAACAAGATTTGTTGTCAGCCATCTTGGTTTAAGTTGATGAATATTCATTTTTTCTTTTCGAACGTCCAATAGCTACGTATGAGTCAGCCCGGCTTGAGCCGGTGATGTTTGAATATTCATAAGCCCAATATCAAACACGTGCTCTGATTGGCCATTGGGCTTGTTTTGGTCGGTTGACCCGGAAATATATCGGGCGGGTCATGTCATAGATTACCAGTTCGAATGCATGAACGTACCGTTTCCTTGGTTCTGAGATAAAAATGGATAACTCATATACGTAAGTCCGTAAATTTCGCATTTTGAAATAGGTAATAAAACTTTGAGAACTGTACATAGGAGAACAAAAATACATACTATTTTTGTATCTGATTTATAAATCAGAAAATTAGATCTAAATAAACAAAATCGTGGGAGAAAGTTTCGGGGTAAAAAGTGCTGCAGAATTGGCTCAATCTCTCCCCCCGGTGCGAGCCGTATGGGTTACCGTCTGTGTATGGGGAATGTCAACAAATGTCAGTTTTATTAAAGAATGACCCATACCAGACGGTTATTTCTGTCTAGGTTAGGGATACCTAACGAACTAATGTCTTTAGATTAAGTTTCATTGGTGTTTTGTTAATCTACGAACGTCTGGTCAACTTCTGGTGGGACATTAAGTTGCTCCTCATTATACTTTCTTTCTTTATTTCTTCTCTACTAACTTATTTCCATTAGTTCAGTTTATTCAATTCTGTCTTTCTTTCTTTATGATCTTCTGTCTTTAGTTCTATATTACTTTCTTTGATTAGGCCAGGGGAGAAGGCCAGGGTGATGAATTAGTTATAGGCACTATTATTATAAGTGGGACGAATCATCGGATGCGCGTTTTTTT
Source organism: Mesocentrotus franciscanus (assembly GCA_037976565.1). Taxonomy (NCBI): domain Eukaryota; kingdom Metazoa; phylum Echinodermata; class Echinoidea; order Camarodonta; family Strongylocentrotidae; genus Mesocentrotus; species Mesocentrotus franciscanus. The sequence goes on along the minus strand of CP137671.1, from coordinate 18,135,531 downwards.
ACTTTGTAACTTTGTCAATTAATTAATACATAGGTATTTATTGTAGCCATGGACTTTCCAATTTCTAATGGCATGTAATACCATATGAAATACTAGTCTACATAATGACACTTATAAGACACTCAAATCATTTAGAATGGGGTCTAGAACAGGGAGAAGCGGGCCGCTCAACTTAACACCCCAGTCGATTGATTGATTGATTTTTATTCGACAAGCTTCCAACATATACAATAATAACAGATCAGAAATAAGTCAGCTTGAACAGGATAACCCACGAAAGCTCGAGAGCTTATTTCCAGTGGGGTCCCCTACAGACATGTACAAAATTAATAAGTGAAAATAGTAATATTTACAGACAGATAAGAACCATAAAAAGAATTACTTATTAAAGATAATGATAATAACAACATTAAACTGATGATGGAAATGATAAAGAGTACAAGAAGAAAAAGAAGGAGAAGAAGAAAAAGAGGAAGAGGAAGAAGAGGAAAATAATGATGAATTTGTAGAATTTCTATAACGTACAAAAACATAAGTATATACAAAATGAAAAAGTATGAACCGGCAGAAGAATACAAATTTCAATCATATAACATGTCATTCACTTCTCTTCTCTGACTCTCAAGTATTAGGTATTCCTTTAATTTCCTCTTAAAATGAGCATAGTTTTCTATTTCCTTTACACCATTGGGAAGGGAATTCCAATGTTTTATGGCATTGTAATAAAACGAATTTCCAATACTACCTACTCTTTCTGGTAAGTTAAAGTTGAATCGGCTATTTCTTGTATTATAATCATGAACGTCAGTAACAAGATCGAAGTCAGGGAGACTGGGACAAAATTCTCAAAAACGCTAAAATCATCATTTGTCACCAATTGTTTTATAATTAATGTTCGAAATATTAAAGGTAATCAATTAAAAATATAGGAAACCATTACAATCGCTTATAATTAAAACTGATCTAACGATAATAACCCGTAGTAAAAAAAAATAAAAATAATAGGATAAAGTGATTCGGATTAGTTTTGTGAGTTCTATCGCAATTCAACATTTTCCCACAATAACGATGTTTTTTTTTTTGGGGGGGGGTAACATTTATATTATTTGTGGTATCCATAAGTTTTCCATGAACTTTTTTTTTCAATAATCTATAAACAGGTATTTTATTTTATTTTCAGCACTTTTTTAAAAGTATAATTGACATATAAAGCAGTTTCATATTTCTACCATCGTTATGTAGGCCTATATCTTTGTATTTCTTATTTGTATTTAGTGGAACCCACCCTTTTGGTTGCAATAAAGGAAAAATTATTATAATTAGCCTACCATAATTATGTCTAAGGACATCATAGAGATATATACTTACTATTTAAATATATATCTCTATGATGGACATAGAAAAAATTTAACTTGCTGAAATGTGACATAATTGTCCCAATAAACCCCAATAGGGGAGAAACCCAAATACTTCAAAATATATAGGCTTATATATATTTTAGTTTATCGTTTAAAAAGAAAAACAGAGCTCTATACTGTTATGCAGTGTGTTAGTAGAACAAGGAGTTGGAACAGCCAAATACACCGGTAAATACTCGGGCCTACTTGTAAAAACGTTGACAGCAGGGCGCCGAAATACGGGGAGGGGGGACTGGAAAGTCGTCAAAAATGAAGACGTGACATACAGATACAGATTTATGGTATATTATAGGCAAATACATTTTGCGACCATAGGTAGTTAAGTTCTTTTGTAGGATTCAAACAAACTAATTTATTTACTTATTTTTCCTTTCCGGCTTCTTTATTCTCTTTATTTTTGCTCTTTTTTTAAAATAATAATTATTATTTATTTATCCATTTATTTCTCTTATTCGCCCTTTCTGGGCTGGCGCGACCGATTGAAGGAAAAGTTAAAGATTGAATGGAAATTACAATAAAGAGAGTCTACGTATATATATATAGATCATTCTGAGAAAGATGATGATTGTTGGTGCATGATGATGATGACATGATGATCTAGATGATAATGCGGCGGAGCAGCTATAGTGCGCAATTTTTCTTGTCATCCGATGGAAAGAAAAAGAAGGAGGATCGAGGAAGAATTATAAGATCCGAGGAGGAGCTGAGGAGGAAGAAAATCCGAGGAGGAGGATCGAGATCGGAACCAGGCTAGCGTGGAGGAGGAGGAGGAGGAGGAGGAGGGGAGGAGGAGCTAGGAAGGGGAAGAGGAGGAAGAGGAGATTTGTAAATCTTGTAATTTGTGATTACCAATGTTTCATGTTCTAGGAGCTAGATCGGAGTGAGGAGGAGAATCGAGGCCCGGATCGAGGAGTAGGAGGAGCTATATAGGAAGGGCTGAATTAGAGGAGGAGGGGGAGGGGTGGGGAATAGGGAGTTCGTGAATTCAGTTTTGACAGGCCTTGTTTAGATTAATTCATAATCAAGAAAAACTACTTATCGAGGGGGCGGGCGGCAGTGCATGCATGGAATATATCGTGCACCCGGCGGCCGCGCCCCCCGCATAATTATATGCACCTATAGTTTGCCCCCAGGAAAACGGGTAAGGGGCAATACAACATAACATATACTCTTGCTAATTTTCCGTTTTTCAACACCAGGTACTAGGCCTTCGCTAAATACTGATATGATAAAAATTATAAATTGATAAGATATGACTTGCAAATTCTAGAGCGCCATATTTAAATAGTAGTATGATGATCGATTTCAGGATGGCGACTATCTCAAGCAGACTATCTATTACGAGCGAATGGCACCGGAATTTGAGGTGATTTTCTCGTCTTTTTTCACTTTTGAAAGATTACAATTTTTGTTAACATTGATTAGATATAGATGATGACTGAATTCGTTTTGTTTTCTGTCTTTACAGTGAAAATGATGGAGTGGCGTGGGTGAACTGCAGAACAGCAGGTGAGCGGTGTGCTACCTTATTTTACCCCGTACCTAGGCCGGGCACGATTCGGCCAGAAGCCTTCAAATCCTAGGGGCTTTAATTTGGTTTAACCGTTTAACATAACGATTGGTTTCTGTGTCAGATTTGCATAATTTATTTATTTTTGGTGCAGAATAATTTCATATGACACTATTGCACCATGCATGTATCTTTATTTTGTGTGAAGGGGTGTTGTTATTGAAAATGCTTGCACATCTCAGGGTATGATCCATGATCTTCACTTCAGTCCTGAATGCTGGTTTTTGTGAAGGGGCGATTATATATGTAAATAATCATGACTCTTGACTCTTGTTGTGTTATCGTTAGGAATTAAATGCACACCTAACTTGAATGTAAACATCCTTGTAAATGAGCTGAAATGCATCCAGTAAAATACATCCTTTATGGTTATGTATGTGTACATTTATATGGAATAATAGAATTTCACAGATCTAGATATATTTCACTCCAGCAAAGCATAGAGAGTCAATACTGCGTATGGACCTCTAGCGCTGTACAATGTGCTAATAGGCAGCAAATTCACACGTGAATAGTCAATACACTTATAACATACAAATGCACACAATCATGCCGATAAAACTGTAAGCAAGTTTGACAGTGGACTCACGATTTTAATTTTAAAATTATTCTTTCTAACATCGGTGAGTTGAAAAAATTGTATTTTACTGCTACTGTATTTAGGTGTCATCATGCATCAATGGTCACTAAAGTACCGATTTTGAGTGAAATGAGTTTAGTTTTGTACAGTGGTGTTTGAAATGTTGAGATCAATAAAAACAGGTTTTAATACACAGCCAGGATAGCGATGCAGCTACGTGTGGATATATTTTAGACTCTAAATGATAAATCTATTATTTAATATATTTAATATTTATTAAAGTGAAATCATAGAAAACAACTGAGCTGAGTCTAAGGTTTAAGAAGAAGAAAAAAATATATTTGGAAAATAATTGTTTGTGTATTTGTTATGTTTGTGTACATGTACATGTATTTGTTTGTTATGTTTGTTTTTTTGTTTCCATGTGCAGGGGAAAAGGCATTAGAAGGTGAATTGAGGTCACATGGGGTCAATGACCTCGGAACTCCAGAGGTTACCGTATCAGAGGGGTTCTCTGTGACTGGTGTAACTAAGGTAAGGTAACGCTTTGATTCTGTATCTGTATTCTGTATTACCCCTGGGAAGCAATATCAATCAACAACAAAAAGATATTTGATATAGCGGCTTTTCCTTGCGGTTACAAAGCGCTGCACACACCGCTCCACAATGTTTGGGCCACTTATAAACAAAAGTTAGTCGCTTCTAAGAGATCAGATTGAGTGCATGTATGTGTAGGCTGGTAATAAAGTAATTTCTAGCAGAATAGATGTGACTTTGGTAATTTCTTGAAGTTGTCAACAGATGAGGCCGTCTGCACAGCAGTAGGTAGCTGGTTCCACAGTTTTGCAGCAACCGATGGGAAAGACAATTCACTAGCACGTTTCTTAGAAAGACACTGAGTGAGCCAGATGGATGATGATGAGCGGGTATTTCGGACTCGAGGACGATGAACCAGGCAGTCAGCTATGTACTGGGGACATTGGTGGTTGAGAGACTTGTAGACCAGCAGTAGGATCTTAAAAGCTATTCTCTGTCGTACAGGCAGCCAATGAAGTTCAAGTCGAAGAGGTTGTATGTGAGTCCGAAGAGGAGCAGAAAAGACAAGCCTTGCCGCTGAGTTTTGGAGTCTCTGAAGGCGATCAAGGTCCCTCTGGCTAAGAACACTGAAGAGACTATTGCAGTAGTCTAGTCTGGAAAGGACAAGAGCCCTCACCGCAGCGTGGCATGTTGACTTACTGATAAACCTCCTCACCCTCCACAGGTTACGTAGGTGGTACTTAATGCTTCTGCTCAGGAGGGTGACATTAAGGCTCAAGTTCACAGATGGTTAGAATGTTACTCCCAAATTGCGGATGGACTTACATGGTTGGAAGGATTTCTCACCAATCGTCAGTCTGACATCGCTCATTAGATGAGATGATAGATGATGTGGTGAAGCAAAGACAAAGAATTCAGTCTTGCCTTCGTAATCTCCCCCCCCCCCCCCCACAAATACATTGTCCCTGCTAGAACAACTACCTCCATCCTCACTCCACAATACCTTGGTTTTACCACAAAGGGTATTATACACTGGCTAGCTCCCTAGTCATTACATGTAAGTGTTCATTTGTAGTTCAATTTTATTCTTTGCTAGCTGTCGTAGGAAATAGGAATCATATTTTGTTGGTAATATTTTGAGCTACAAACACATTATTATTATTATTATTTTTTGTTTTAAACAGAGGAAGATCACTGTGAACTGTCCAGAGAAGAAAGTATCGGCTCAGTTTGTAGCTCCCAGCACTGCACTAGAAACTGTCCATAGTAAAAGCGTGAGTATGAACTACTGAGGATTCACAGAGAATTTTCTTAAAATTGGGGCACCATGTTCATAAACATAAAATACAGTTTCGATTGAAGAAGTTGATTTTCTTAATTTCATAATAATTGAATATAACAACAACGGTAGAATATTACCTTAGAAGAGAGTTTGCTGGGAACTCCTGCATTTTTTTAATCACTTATTTAATTCATATACATCATTTGAGTTGAATTAGTATTTTATTTTATGTATTTTGTTTTATGTGTTTGTTATATATATTTGAGATAATTCATTACAATATAAAATGATGTTTGTGTATTGATAGACAGTTTAAAGATACTATGTCCCTTTTGCAGCCAACATCAAATTCTGTAGAGCATTGCAGGAATCATGAATATGTCATGTATGTCCTATCTGTGAAATTTAAACGTTAGCAGTGTCCTAATATTCAAATTATGCAAGGAAACCCGTTTACTTTCTAGACTTTACTGTCAGACACTATTGAGTGACTGACTGACTTCTTTTTTTCTTTGTCAATAAAATACATAAAATGAGCTGTAAAGGGTACATGAGCATTTGATTACATCAATAACCCACTTCTTGTAATGGCCAAAATTAAACTGATTGAATCTTAGCTCGCACAAAACATACAACCATTCAGTACAAGGGTCTGAAAATCAGACTATTTACATAAGTGATTGCAATCACTTATGTTGATTCGACAACTAATCGTCGTTATTTTCCCACAAAAAGACATTTTCCAGCCCTTTCATTTTGAAGGAAGTTCTAAATCAGTATTATCTTTCAAATGCCATTGGAATTTAACCTTTTCATTTTTTGGCCTGCAAATGGGACATAGTACCTTTAAGGTTACAAAAGTGACAAGGGTTGAGCTTGCTCAGTGAGGAGACGAGATAGCTCAGTGGTTGAGCAGTGGTCTTGTAATTGCAACACCCAGGTTCAAAAGCAAGCAGATTTGCTAGTGCCCTTTGTCAAGTCTAAACCCTCAGTACCAAGTCCCTCAGAGAGGAATTGAAACTGGTGATCCCCTAGTTGCTTACTTGCAAACGTACCCACTCCTTGTTAGCAGTCAGGTATTAAAATAAACCAATTAATCCTTTCAGGACAGGATTTATTGATCACATAATGGTCTTCAAATTGGCAACAATAAAAATCCACTTTTTCTGCTACATTGTTAAAATAAATTGAAATGTCTCTGAAACAATATATATGGCAAGAATGTAGTTCAAAAGTTGAAAAAAATTGCCAATTTCGATTGAAAAACAATGATTTTGCATCTCACAAGTTGCCAATCTAAGGATTTTAGAGCTTAATTTAGTTTTTAAAATTCCTAGCATCAAATGCAATATATATGCATGAAACAAAAAAGGATGCAGTGAGTGCAGAAAATTTTGCCCTTTCTTCTCATGTATCTGGTATATTATTTAGGGCTCTGACTTCTCTCAGTGAGTGAAAGGTTATTGAGCCAAACCACAAAACACACTAGTGGCAGCATCTTAGAAATAACCAGAGTTAGTAGTTGATGGAGGTCATGATCATCAATGTCTGGAACAGACAGAGCACCTAGCAAGTAAGCAAATCTCCAACATTTTCATTGTGTTTTTTTTAAATCGATAGATTAACAGTTTGGATATATCTGCCGGCGGGGCTCTAGGAGTATCTGCCAGCTCTGATGGTCATCTCAGAATATGGGAAACAGCAACAGGAATTGTTAGGGTGAGTTGAAAGAGAAGTCCATTCTGAATTTTCCAATATCACGTTTACGTCCATCAACTGATATTGGCAACTCCTAAAAGCCTAATGACCTGCATTTCCAGAGATAGAGATGGTGATATATGTGGCTGTTGATGAAGGAATGAATCTACATCATAGAGGGTGTGTCGAAACCAGGGGGGGTGTTTCACAAAGACTAAGACCGACTTTAAGTTGGACTTAAGTATAGCAGGCCGTTCATGCCATTGTTTGCTATCATTATTTACTGGCATTGGTCTCTCAAGGGACGTAAAAATCATAGTAAAAAATATACAAAACTTATATTTTTTGATAATTCATTATTGAAGGAAAAAATATTATCTAAATATCATAATGGTGAGAGCAAAATGGCACGAACGGCCTGTTATACTTAAGTCCAACTTAAAGTCGATCTTAGTCTTTGTGAAACACCCCCCAGATGCCCTCAATTAAATAATCTAATCTCATGGCTAAGCATAGACGGATTAAGGATGATAATTTCAGATCAAGATATCAAAGGGCATGGGATAACATGGATGAAAAAAGAGGTTGGGGGTTTCTTTATTTTGGTACATGTATATTGTTTGCCTGTAAGATAATACTATAACATCAGAGTTGTGAAAATAAGAATGAAGTAGATTACCCTTTCCAAGTATACTGTAAAATGAGATACATTTGCATACAAGAATCTTCTTTTGTGATATGTCTGAGTGGACCAGGGCCCTGTTTCATAAAACTTGATATCAATAACAAGTTACAAGCTACTGTTATAAGCTACTGTTATAAGCTACTGTTATAAGCTACTGTTATAAGCTACTGAAATCATGGCATCTGATTGGCTGAGAGCAAATTTGCCATAGGAATTTAGCAGTTGTTATGGATAACAAGTTTCATGAAACGGGCCCCTGATTCAGGAAAGTCTGATGTTGTACAACCGTAGAAATGGCCATTGTTAACGATTTGTGAAAGTTTTCAGGTCTTGAATGATCTATTATTACAGCATTAAACATTTTTGTATTTGACCACAGAGGGAGCTAGAGGGCCATGCAGGTGAAGCAGAGACATGTCGGTTCTTCCCATCTGGGATGGTCGTCTTAAGTGGAGGACTGGACACTCAGCTGAAGGTATGGTCAGTAGAAGATGGGAGCTGTCCAGTAACGCTCACTGGTCACAAACGAGGTGGGTAGCTCCAAATTGGCAACACAACTTTTTTTTCCTTTCACTGATGATATTCTGGTAATAAAATTAGGATGTAACGTTTTCCAACAAATGTTACCAACAACCAAGAACAAGGTATAAAATATATCTTTAATGCCGCAATGATTTAGTAAAGACCTCCACAATGCAATGTTTGCTGCAAATTGGCAACAACAATTTTTTTCTTTCAGTGATGGCATTCTTGTAAATAAGATTATGATCTAACCAAAATGATTACTTGTGAAAAAAACATGAGCGTTGAGGACTTATCTCTTAAAATATTTTTTTTATATTTTATATTCTGAGCCTTTCTTAGAGCCTTGTTTTTTGTTTTTTGTTGTTTTTTACATGTGAGCAAAACAAATATCCATGTTGAACATACATTGGACAAATAAATAATTAAATTGAATTGATATGAAAAGGATTTTGTAATGGCCATCACAAAATAACTTTTACTTTTTTGAATTTGGCATTACAACCTTTTTCTTTTACTGATTGGATACAGATGTTTGAGCAAATGCTACCAAGGACCAAGAACACAGTACAAAATATTTCTTTCATGGAAACTATAATGTTATTACGTGCAAAATCATCTTATTTTTTCCAAAATTTTTGACAACATGTTTTCTTTCAAGTCCGTTTTTTCCTTTCAAAACAGCTACCAAAACTGGGTATACCTTCTTTTTTTTTAGACAAACTATCAAATATGCAATGTAATTTTTTGCATTGAACTGACTCAAAATGTTTCTTAAACTGCATCACCACCAGGTATCCAAGACACTGCCATCGTAGACAAAGGAAGGAACGTCATCTCTTGTTCATTGGATGGGTCAGCAAGGTTATGGGACTGCGGCCAAGGACAGTGCCTTGGGGTCATAGGTCAAGGGTCAGATGCAATCAATGGCTGCGCAGTGGCCCCGGTTTGCGACGGTGTAGATCTCGGCACCTCGGGTAGCCCCTCGTGTGAGTAGACTTTGGCACACAGCTTTTACAGTGTGTTGTAACAGGATCCTTGCCAAGCATAGGGCATTACAGGAATTCAAAGGGGGAAGTCTACCCTAATATTTAATTAGTTTTAATAAAAAATAATACAAAATTAGAGAAATAGATCAATGGAAGGTTGAGCAAAATCAGATAAAGAATAAGAAATTTATGAATTTTCTAATTGTATTCTATCAACTACAAATTGGCAACACGGAATAGATTTGTTTCATACAGGAGTTGTATAAAAACACATGAGGCGGTGTCAGACAGAGGCCAATTATCTAGAAAATAGCTATCTAGATAATAGTTATCTAGATAATTGCTGTCTGTCATCAATTATCCCGCGAAAAGTCCCGCGAGAAATCCTACAACGAACCAAGTAAATTCTCCTTTATCGAGATTTTTCACGGGATTTTTTTGTTGTCTGTCATCAATGTTGAAATTTCTCGCAAAAAAAAAATCCCATTAAAGGTCAGTGTAAGGTCAACTTTTAACTTAATTAATGGCAGGCATACAGTCTTTAACGCGCTATCATAACCTGCGCACAATTATATTAGCACGCATTTAATGATACGCTTTAATTGCGCATTACTTTTGATTGACCATGTGATGTTACAATGCTTAACTACCTAAACGGCGCATGCGCAATGGCCCATCAATTATCTAGATAATAGTTATCTAGATAATTCGTAGCCTGTCTGTCACCTGTCTGTCACCCACGTAAGTGAATTATCTAGATAGCTATGATCTAGGTAATTCGAGATGGATTGAGAAAATTGTGTCTGACACCGCCTATGTATGACTGAAACTTTTCTTTTAAAGGGGAAATTTAAATTACTGAATTTATTTAGTACAGAGCAAATGGGAGGGGACCTAGCAAGATACGTCATAGAGTTGCCAATTCGTGTTTTATTGATCACAATTTCAAAAATTCATGACTTTCTTAATTTATTCAGATTTTACTCAAACTTTTACTGACCTGTTCCTCTCCTTTTTCTGTTTCTGTGAAAACCAACTTTATAGCATCAGTATCAATAGATCATTAAATGAAATTTAAATAAATGATAAAACTTGATACATTTTACATTTGGAAAGTAAATAGATTTCATATTTGTGTAGTGATGTCTGTGATGGTAAACTTACTTTCTTCTCTCTATTAGTTCTTAACATTTCACATATTTCATGTTGAAAATGTTATGGGTTTTTTATAAGTTCTTTTTGAAGCTGATGTTTTAAGTGTAGTATACTGGAATGAAACTATAAACATGCAGAGCAATTGATTTTTTAAAATTATATATCTCCTTTCATTTCTTTCTGACTCTCAGTAGACAATTAATTATTAAAGCAAGATAGTCGATACATAAATTTGATGTTTTTTAAAGGGGTTTTATTCCTGAGTTTTGTACTTGTATGACTTTTGTTAATTCTTTGTAAAGAAATTAGTATCACATTCAATTCAATTTATTGAATTCCAATAAAAGCATTTACACATGCAAATCAGAAATACAGAACAGATTCAAATCATTTTACATGGAATCAAGGGTACCATAAAAGACCAAGTCAGTCTTGTCAAGATAGTCCCTTATTGAATAAAGTAGACAGTATAACATAAACAGAATGGCAAAAGTTTGAAATAAATTGGACCAATAATAAGAAAGTTATGAGTGTTTGAAATATAAGATCACTAAGCCTATGCAAATCTCAAATTAGAATTTGTTTTATTAATCAGGGATGAGATTCCTCCGCCGATTAGCAGATTTCTGCCGATTTCGAGATTGATTTCAAGCGGGAGGAAAAAAAAGAAGAAAAAACTTAAACTTTCAGATTATCTTTAATTGTACATGTAGCATTGAAGTCACTACCTTAGCAGCATTTTTCTTTCATCTGAACAATGTTATAGAGTCCCATTAAGCAAGATGGAGTAACAAAGATGGACTCAGTATCAAATTTAGAATTTAAATGCAAGGAAAACGTGTCCTTTTACGTAAATATATTCTTAAGTTTTCCATGGAAAGGGGGCGCTGCCTCCTTAACCCCCTCCAGGGGCTTTCCCTCTGGACCCTCATTAAATCTTCCTCCTTTTGGGGAATTTCTTTTTCTTATCCCTGATTAATAGTCCTTGTACTTTGGATGTTTATCTTTTTTTAGCTGACCGAGAAGTAGGCACGGATGCTAAGCTGTTACTCTTAGCCAGAGAAGGAGGCAGTCTGGAAGGTTATGGGTTAAAAAGTAGACAAAAGGTCAGTTTAGAGGTCAAGGGTCATCTTGAAAGCTTTAGAAATCATGTGAAAGTATACCATCTATTGATACTGCATTTTACCAGCATGAAAGTTCCATTTGTATTGGTAATACCTAGTAAAGTAAAGTTGAACTTTTGATCTCATTGTAACAAAATTTTATCTCTCAAGGCTGACTAAAGCAGTGGCTGAACAGCTGAAAATTTTGGACATGATCATTTTTGTATTGAGATCACAAGTTTTCTTATCTTTCAAATATTTGATGGATTTAGTTCACATCATAAGCATCTGTGTTGGATTACTTGTAACCTGATGTAATATAGCTTGAGAAAAGAGTACCCATATCATTAGGTAGCTTGGCTGAGGGAACCATTTTAAATAATCATTGCCAAATCCAAATCTGTATATATCTTTCCAAAATTCATGCAACATCAAGATGTTCTGTAAAACTATTATTCGGTTTTCATTGATGAGTTTGTTTTGATGGATTCTTCATTAACAGAGCTCATTTTGTCTGTAATAATTATAATAATGATGCCAATGATGATGATAATGATAACAACAATAATAATAATAATAATAATGATAATGATAATAATAATAATAATAATAATAATAATTGATAATAATAATAATAATACCAATAATATTAATTATAATAACAATGATAATAATGATAATAATGATGATAATAATAATAACAATAATAATAATAATAATAATTAGATCAATTAATATAGCACAGCTACTATACGAATATACTCTAGTTTTGATTGCATTCAAACTTCATCTCACATCTAACAGGTATTCAGTATGTCTGGCTCTTCTCCGTTTAACTGTTGTACCTTCCTCTCCTCACAAATTGTGGCTGGAGGAGCAGACGATGGAAACATCTATCTCATCGACATCAGGAACACAAGGTGAGTTTGAGATGTCGTATAAACCAGAAATTCATTTGAATCTCGCAAGAAGTCGAACTTTGCGAAAGTTTTATGCAACAAAACTTTCGAGTCGCAACACTCAATGTTGTGTGATTCGCATCAGATTCTTGCTGTGTACAATATGGCTATCCTAAGTATTCCTGAATAGTTTGATTGTGCAAATGCTCTGTGTTATACAGTATCCAGAAAAGAGAAAGCATTGTTCGAATATTATTTTGTGATTATTGTGGTAGGATAAGCCGATGTTGTTGTGTCTGTTTTTGCTGAAACTTGTTGCCATAACAAGAAGATTCACCAGGACTTCTTACTTTGATGTGTGTGCTACATTTTTTTTGTTGTGTGTGTGTGTGTGTGTGTGTTCCCTTTCTTGTTTCCCATCTCTCATTATGATCTTATTATATATACAACTATATGCCCCTTTCTCTCTCTTTCTCAAACTTGTATGTTATATTTAAATATTGTTGTCTTTAAATAAACCTCCACTTTCCTTATATCCTGTGTCATCTGTTTGTGACTTACAGGTTGGGTTTTAGTGGGGGAGAGAAGTCATATATCTGTATGTATACATCAGTGAAAATGAAAAAAATATGCCTTTTTTGTTAATTTATTCATTGCCAATATAACATAGCTGCCAACTATTCCTAATTGGGGGAATGATTCCTATTTTTCAGCCTTCAAGATAAATGTTCTCAACCTTGGGTTCCTATATTTTTCTAATAAACATCTCTGTAAAGTGCATTCCTAATTTTGTCTTTAGAAATTCTTAATTTCGACTTTAATAGGTTGGCAGGTGTGATATAATCAGGATGTATTATGGTCTGATGACTTCCAGGCAATTTCTCTTGAAATTCATCACCAGAACATACGATTATCATTAAAAAAAGAAAATCATGATTATTCCCTGTCTCTATACAGTGAACCTCAGTCTGTGATCCACCAATCAGCATCCCCTGTGAAATGCATGATGGGATATCAAGATGGATTCATCGCCGGCACAAGTAAGTTTGTTGGTGACCTAAGTGTCGATGGTATGTTGCTTGTTAGTTATGCTTTGTGAATGCACTCACATTGATACTGCTCATCAACAGATACCCGTAGCAGAATTATAATATTTCCCTGCATTTGATTTGCAAATCACCTACAAGTAGTGGCCGGAAAGACCAAATTAATGAATGTTTCCACAAAGGGAGAATAAAATAATATTTTATTAACATTACAATACAATACACTTAGGTCCAATCAGTTTTGGCAAGCAATTGCTCAAATTTACTCATTGTCATTGTCGGACAATTTTCCATAGTCGTGGATCTCCTCCATGTGAAGTTGCATAGCATAAGATCGAACGGCCAGGATGAACGTGTGGAGTGTATGCTTTGGCCCTTCTGTCGCAGTTATGAGTATGTACAGTTAACAAATAAAAATTATTCATACCCTTACCAAGTTTTGTAATTTGTTTAAGTAGGTGGAAAAATTGATTTGTCCCAATTTATGTTTCTTGAGAATGTGACATATTAAAGCTTACATCTAAAAGTATTCAACAAAGGCCCTAATTCAACCAGTCCACCTTTCATTATTGAGTTACCAACAACAAAAAACATCAAATTTACAAGGGGTATGAATAGTTTAGTTGATAGCTCTATGTGTCTCCTACTTAGTATGGGTGTGTTTTACAGACTACAGATAACAATCTTTCCATACAAAACAGCAGCAATTCCATGAGCAAAATAACTTCTAGGTATGGCCTAGAAGTTACCAAGTATTATTGAGTTTTGATAATATATTGACATTTAAAAATGTTATATTATTTGTAGTCTTGTATCATTTAAGCTCTAGTAGAGCTTTCAGCGTATTAAATACAGTCATCAGATAGTCTGAAATTTTAGATGTGGTCAGTATTGTATGGGTATGCAGAGCTTTTTGGATAAATTTTGCAAAGTTATATGACAGGGGTGCCTTCTCTTACAACGTATTTGAAAGGTGGTACTACAATGTATTAGAATCTAGAATGTTAAAAGGAGCCTTTTTCTTCTTACATGTATATGACAATAATAATGAGAATGCTATTGACTGTGAGAACTCAAATTTTGGAGCAACCGTAATGTGTACCTATGTCATTTATCTACATTTGCCACACTCGACCCAGGTGAGGTAAATGGGTACCTGGCAGGAATTAATTCCTTGAACTGCTAGAGCGCCATAATGGCAGCCATGCTAAAGCCGGGATAATGGTTGTGGAGAGCCAGGAGTGTCAAGTTTGACAGACATGAGCGCTATACAAGAACCAACTGTTATTATTATTATTATTATCATTATTATTAAAGATGGCGGATACCAGCATCCAGCACTACAGAAGACATCATGAGTTTATTGTTTATATTGGATATCATAATTTGTACAGCACAGGAAATTCAGACTTGATTCCTTCCTTCTATCAACCTCAAGGCCATCTACTGTTACAAAGATATTTATAACATATCTCAAGACTCGTAAGGTTATGCTGTGCAAGGCCAGAAGGAAGTTGCCTCTTCTAGTAGCTGTCACATGGCCAACCAATATTGCTTTTCTGTCGTTTCAAAACTAAAAATACCACTTAAACCTAAATCCGTGTGTCACGTACAGAAATGTTGCAAATAGTTTCAGATGCTACTTTGTTTCCATCTTGTTGTGTCAACGTACTTTTTGTAGCTACAACACGAGGAGGCGCTGCCACTAAAGCATATTATTAATTGATAAGCCCCCGCCCCCCCCCCTTCTAATACCTTTTTAAAGATTTTTAGATTTTATTTGATAATAAGCAAGATACTGACAATTCTAAGCTACTGTAAATTTGTTTTTCCCTTTTTTTCCCCTCTCTTTAAAGGTAATGCAAAGTTTTGGGAAATTTTGAAAATTGGATGGATAGTAATTCTTTAAAATTTTGATATATTTGGATGCCCCTTTGGATGTATTATAAGCACTAGAAAATTTAGCCCCTAAAACACTTCTGCTTTCGAAATTTAATAAACAAAATTTACCGGTGCTCCCGGTAAATTTCAAATATTTTAAATAGCGCCTAAGGCCATTCCATGGTAGTTACAACCATGAAAATATCTGATATATAATTTCCAAACAGGAATAGCAAATCGGTCGATTGTAGTCAAGAAACATTGTTTTAAAGCTAAAGTAATATCAGTCTTGAGAGGGCGCTATACAACATAAAGAGTTTATTATATACAATTTCATCACTTTAGACTCGATTTCAACCGTGACAACGATCATTGAATATTGTAAAATCGCATATGCTTTCAATATGTTCATTTGAACCAAATTCATGACCCCATACCAAAACTTTGTTTTACCTTTAAGTAGCATTTTTTTTTCAAAGAGAGGAAAAAAGAGTTCACAGTACACCCCTAGTCAGGATGTATATTCCCTTTCCACACCAGGGGTTTCACAAAGATCCTAAGTCGAACTTAACTCTAAGTTGGACTTAAAAATTATGGAAAGCCATTTGTAGCCTTAAAATAAATATATTCAAAAGCAAAAAATTCAAGTATTTTAGACTTTTTATAAATTCCACATCAAGAACATGAAATCTCCTTGATAATAGAATATATGAATGATTTGAATCAACATTTTATGCCTTTTAAAATAACTTTTACAAAATATTTTCAAAGATGCTAACGGCTTTCCATAATTTTTAAGTCCAACTTAGAGATAAGTTCAACTTAGGATCTTTGTGAAACACCCCCCTGGTAAATGTAAAAGAAACAGATAGCTGTGTTTGTTTCTGGATCTGTATGAACCTCTATGAGAGTGTGAGATTGCTATGCAGTGTCTCTGTCTCTCTCTCTCTTTCTTCTCCTTTCTCCTTAACCTCTTACTTTCTTATCGTGCAATATTTTTCATTGATAGCGGGAATGTAATAATCTTTTAATTGTATATGCATTAAAGCCTGTCTGCTCTAGTTTGGCCAGGAGGGATTAGACCTCCCAGCGTGGTCACTGACAGATGGTTATCTCATCAACTCAGCTCTCAATTAACATAAGAAAAAGAGGATCACGGGGGACCGACAGGCACCGCTTAGGCATTGTTTTCTATATAGAGGGAGCAAGTAGCTACAAGTAGTGCAGTGGGGCTTTAATAATACTTTTTAAGACATCTTTTAACATATTATCTGACATTCATTACCTATCAATGAAAAGTATTTTATGTAAATTCGGTATTTAATTCAATACTTTAATCACAATTGCAATTTGTATTTATATTGTATTTTAATCTTTGTAAAACATGTATAATTCAGTCTTTGTACTGCGAAAAATGCTCGAATAAACCTATATTGAATTTGAATTTGAATTGAAAGGTAATAGCTTAAATAGACAATATAGAATCTATAGCTTAAATTTAGCATTCCTGTCGGATATTTACAATAAAATTAGTTAAAAATCATGGATGGGACTTCAAAATATCAAGCACACACAGTTAACGACTGAATTATTCATACCCTTTACCAACGTTTATAATATTTTAAGTATGTGAAAAATGTTTTGTCCTGATTTATGTTTCTTGAGAATGTGACATATTAACACTTACATCCAAAAGTATTAAACGAAGGACCCTAATTCATCCCGTCCACCTTTTATTCTTGAGCTACGGAAACACAAAAATCAATCATCACACTTATGGGGGGGGGGGTATGAATAACTTGGTTGTTAACTGAAAGTGGAACAATATGGGGGACACATTCAACAAGTTATATTTCAAAATTCTCTTCATTACAAGACCTAGATATTATCGTAAGTATCCTTCTTTTTTTTTAAACGGATCCGGTAACTTTGTCTGATTATAACGTTTGTCTGATTATCAAGATAGTTATGATTGGAAATTGAAACAAAATTTTGCGTTTTCCTAACGGTTTTCATAACACTACAGTCCATTGGAGAAAATGAGTATGGTAAAACAGGTCACTCAAAGATTTTTACTTTTTTGAGGCACTTCATTTTGAAGTGCAGTTTTTTTTAGGGCTTCAATATTGCACCATATCACAAACACTGATAACACGTAGGGCCATGCATCTCAGATTTAACATTGTTAAATGATGCCTTTAAGAGAGCTTGAGTGTTTTGTTATCAGTGGAGACTATATGGTCATGCATTAGAACTGTTTGTTTTTCTTTAAATCTTACAGAAAGTACATGAAGTACAGTACTTCATGTCTTTTCTTTCATATTTTTTTCAAGATGATTTAAAAAGCGGAAGGGGGGGGGGGCAGGAGATCAGGGAAACGGTGAGGAATTTTTGATACATAAAAGTGCACTCACATGACCAGATTGCCAATTTGAGGTTCCTCATTGTTCAGCCTGTTTTTTTTTTAATTGCATAATTCTGTGAGAGAAAAAAAAAATTATTTATCCACTTCTCAGAGATTCTGCTCTAGTAGAAATTTGTCATCAAGGTTGGATTTTCCTTGCAAGAGTAATTATTCATCTTTATTTATTTTGTTTGTTTGTTTTGTTTAGACTGCAAAGTAGATTGACCTCAAATTACAGCACATGATCACGTATTCTGAGAAGAAGAAAACAAATTATTTACCCGGTATCTGCTTCTCAGAGATTCTGCTCTACATGTACATGTAGTAGAAATTTGCCATCAAGGTTAGATTTGCCTTGTAAGAGTAATTATTTCATCTTTATTTATTTATTTTTGTTGGTTTTGTTTAGACTGCAAAGTAGATTGACCTCAAGTTCAGTACATGATCACGTTGTCTGAAGCAATCATTTTTCAAGGTCAAATACATAGCATCCTTGTATCTCTCCTGTTTCAACCAGGACTTAGACAGCTAAATGATATTTAAAAACAAAAGTTGAAGTATCTGTGGATACTTTCGACATTTTTCAGAGAGACACGTGCTTAAAGGTATAGACCAGTTCTGGTCATGCGATTGCATTGTGAAAGAAACGTTGTGGAATCGATCAGAAAAGGTTGATCATCTAGCATATAAGTATTGGTGTGTACTGCAAGGTTCTGGAATCATCAGAATGATAAGAAATTTGGCCCAGTCTTGGTAAAGTTACAAGCACTGTACACAGAAAGATGTATATGGGACTACCCTATATCTATCCAGTCCGGATAGATATGACAATTTACCAAATATATCAATTAATAGGAGGTTTCCCAGCAAAATTTGTATCATCATGTATTAGTAAAAACATATTCTTTCACATGATTGGTAATAAGAGCTTCCATTTCATTTTTTGAGAGGGGGGGGGGGTGTTTACAAAACTGGTCCATACCTTTAAGTTTTAAATTTTAAAGGGAAATTCCATTTTTTTATGTAAAAACTTTGTTTGATTATAAACTTTAAAATTCAGATTAACAGATTAATGAGGGTTTGGGGAAAAATAAGTCTTCACTCTTTAAACCCTAGAATTCAATTCAAGGGAAACTCTACCTGGCACCAAGTTGACTTTCAAAAAAAAAAAAAGAGAGAAACAGATCAGTGAATGGAAAACTCAATGAAGGATGTTTAAAGTTAAAATTGAGCAAACACAAAATGGCAACTCTATAATAACCCAAGCAAGCATTGCTTCTTTTGTTTTTGTAGTAAGAGCCTCTAGGAAGGGACATCACATTTCTCAACCTTAATCTGATCTTTTTATCTGGTGTTTCTGCTTTAAAATGTCAATTTCTTTTCAGAGAAAAGAGGAAATTAAAGGGAAAATCCACACTGACATAATATGTCAGTGTGGATTTTCCTTTAATCGAGTAACAGGTTTTGAAAGATGGAATTTTTTTTTGGCACGATCATTATGTTGTGGTCAGTACTCAATAATAGGTTATGATGTACAAGGCCAACTTAGAAATTCTGTTTTCACTCTTCGAGTGTTAATGCCGGACACGGAAATATCCATGTAAGAAAGACTCTTTAAACAAAATAAACCATACAAATTCTTGTTTATGTGTTGGTCACGATTTTGCATGCTACAAATCTATTGCGCACAGTTGAAAAATAATTTGTAAGCGTTCTTGTAATGTTATCCCTGTATAAACTATGGAGAAGGTCACATTAGTAATGTCAAATGAAAAATACCCTTGAACTGAAAAAAATGAATAAAATAAAAAAAAGGTTCAAAGCAGAAAAGTCTGTTTATCAGATTGAGATATTAAAACATCTATAAAAACACTTAAAACCTTCTATAAGTTATTTTTCATTTATCCATTAATGTAATTAACTTTTTTTTCCAAACAGACCACAATATTCCTGGTTATGTATATATTCTGCCTTTGTGGATATAATGTTTTCTTCCTTTTAGGTACATTAATTTATTTTGTAGTATATGAAGAATTAATGATATCAATGAAGGATTAAAAGTACCATAAAGGGAAGAATGAAAGATGCTGTAATAAAACAAACTGACTTTTCAATCTCTAGACCAGTTTGTCTAGTTAAATGCTGCCCCCTTGTGGTCATGTTAAATACATTCTGATATATCTGAGTCTCAAGCATACAAAACAAGTTCTGAATGGCATAGTGTGAAATAATTGGGCTGAATGCTCCTAGGGAGTGGAGAATGTGGCCTGAATTTGATGACAAGGAGGCACGATGGCTCAGTGGTAGAGCAGTGGTATTGTATTCATTAGGCCTGGGGTTCAAAATCATGCCAATGGGCTAGAACCCTTTGGTAAGGCACTAATCTTTCCCTTGGTTGCTTACTTACAACTTTACAAGCATGCTTTATTTTAGCAGTCAGGTAAAACAAGCCAACAACACAAAAAGACAATTCATGTATTTTTGTGAAGCCCTTAGAGACATTTTGGATGTATTAAGCACTACATGTACATGAATATTAGGCGTAAAAAAAAGATGTTGTATTGCCCTTTGCTACCGACCCTAAATTCTTGAAATCTACAGTCTTACTACAGTATTTTTTTTCCCGATTTTTAGAGAAAAAAATGTTTAATGAATAAAAAAAAAATGTATTAAAGCATTCAAAACTGAGAAATATCAGCCCAAAGAGGGAGAAAAAAAAGAAAAAGGATTTCCGACCGACCGACCGACCCATGTTTTGGCACCTAAAGGGCAATACAACATCTTTTTTTTTAGGCCTTATGCAAAGTATTATTTTTGATGTTGCATATATCATCCTTATAATTATTATGATTATAGTTGAAGTTGTTGTTGTTTACAACTTAAATAAATTTATTTTATTACTGTCCAGTGTCCAGTCGCTGGCTTGGAACCCTGTTGTATTACAGATGCATCCGTCATCTAGCTGCTGATCTTTTCAAAGCTGAAATGTCAAAATCTTTAGAACACAAGTCGATTTTCACATCGCAAAATTAAAAAGAAAAGAAAAAAAAGGGCTATTGTAAAACCTTGTCAGATCAATGAAACCAGCTTCCAACAAGAAACCTTTGATTTAATGCTACATTTCAATAATGAGCTCTACATTATCATGGATGTAGATCATCAAGGTCGTGACCTACATACATTGACTTCCCTTTTTTTTCTACATTCCAATTTCCTTTTCACCAGCAGAACTAGACATACATGTAAGTTGTCTATTTATAACTTAACTTTGACATGTACAGCATGTAAAGTGGAGGCGCGACGGCTCAGTGGTAGAGCAGGGGTCTCGTAACCGGGAGGTCCCAGGTTCAAAACCTGGTCAATACACTCTTGCCCTTTGGTAAGGCAATAATCCCCATAGCTGTCTGTCCCCTGGTTGCTTTATACTTAAAGGTAAAGACCAGTTTTGGAAACGCCCCTCTCTCAAAAAAATGAAATGGAAGCTCTCATTACCAATCATGTGAAAGAATATGTTTTGACTAATACGTGATGATACAAATTTTGCCGGGAAAGTCGGGAAACCGCCTACTAATTGATATATTTATTTGGTAAATTATTATATCTATTGGGACCAAATAGATATCGCGCACGTGGTCGTGTATTCCCATATACATCTTTCTGTGTACAGTGCTTGTAACTTTACCAAGACTGGGCCAAATTTCTTATCATTTTGATGATTCCAGAACCTTGCAGTACATACCAATACTTATATACTAGATGATCAACCTTTTCTGATCGATTCCACAACGTTTCTTTCACAATGCAATCGCATGACCAGAACTGGTCTTTCTCTTTAAAGCAGCACATGCTTTCTTAACAGTCGAATAAAACAAACAAATCACTCTCATGAAGAAAAAGAATCAGTTGAAGAGCTTGATCAATTTAAGCACTCCATTTTCGATTGGCAGTATTATTCTTCCTTTGATCGACTTTGATATGTAATGGGTTTAAGGCGCTTGACTGGAAATACGAAGGTCGAGGGTTCGAATCCCGACACGGCACTAATATCCTTTGGCAAGATATTAACCTACACTTGCTACTCTCCATCCAGGTGTTAAATGGGTACCCGGTAGGATGCGACCGTCATTGTTGGTCAAACAGTTTTTGAGCGTCAAGTAACGCCTGGCTGGAATGCTCCCCAGGGAGTGGAGATTGTGCACACAGTGTGTGTGGGCAAGCACTGAATCCAATAACCGGGGTAATAATATATCTGTAAAGCGCTTAGAGACGTCCTAAATGTATTAAGCGCTATATAAAAGCTGAATACTATTATTATTATTAATGGTTTAATTTCCTAAAATTTTATGAAACGATATTATATTCAAGAATATATGGTTTAATGTTTAAAGTGGAACCTGTGTAGGAATAATGCCAATGGGAGAATATATATAGGTGGTCTTTCAGCTGAGGTTGACCTATTACAGGTTTAAACGAAAAAAAGAAACTAAAAAAATGTGGCTTAAACACAGATGGTCTTTCTATACAGGTGGCCGCTAAAGTAGACCTTTCTGTACATGTACATTGTAGCCCTGTGTTCCAGATACCAGTTACAACTGCATTACTTTGTAAATATTTTATCATGTCATCATTTTGAAAGCTTAACAACGCATCATAGATATTTTCTCTACATGCACGGAAACCTCTTTTCAACGTCCTTCAAACCTTTCCTTTTCTCCTCTAGAAAACGCAACATTTAGTGGTGATTTCAGAAATGGAACTAGAGCAAGAGAGTCCTTTGTATGCGAGACCTTGGCAAACCCAGTTTCAACATTTCGAAAAGCTTGAGCTTTCTCTAAAATAAGGCCACTGAAGTCGTGACTGTCGATATAGGCACTTGATACGACAAAATGTACTTAAAAATCAATTTTTAGAAGTTGTTCAAAACACAAGGTCGTGACATTTGAGTGAAGTACTTGTTATAAGATGCTTCAATGGGGGATGACTTTTCTTCTCCTTTCTCTCAATTTTTATTGTTTGCAGTGCTGTAAAATGATGGGATAAATTGTAAAGGATGTTTCAAAGTGGAGGCTGAAGATTTTTCCATGTAATTAGTTTTTTCTTGTTGACATATTTCAACAAAACTTTTTATTTGCAAAGGCCAATATTTCATTTTTGTTGGAGATTTTTTGATGGTATTTCAAGTACGGTACACTTGTGTTTCATATCATGCCTAAATGAAATATTATAGTTGGATTTAATATGATAACAATAGATTGAGCATTTTTTGTAAAGGAGGAGGAAGAGAAGGAGAAGAGAGGAGGGGATAGGAGGAGGAAGAGGTTGAACAAGAGGAGGAGAAGGATCAGAAGAAGATAAAGAAGAAGAGGGGGAGGAGGAGAAAGAAAATGATATGATAATGAATTCGTGAAAGACTCTAATGACCTAAATCTGATCGAAAAACTCAAGACTTCATACACATGATAATATTACATTGAATTACATTGCTCTATACTGCATAGTGTATCAAAAACACACCATTCCTGTTCATCAATGCTGCTATCTTTAAGCATAAAACTTGTAATAACATAATCAATTATTAATTGCTTGCTTTAAATAAAGGACTTCCTCAGCTCGAAAGGTGATTGATTATAATGAGAACACTCACAGGTGTTTGTGTGGCCTTGTACAGCGCAAGATGTCTGCAGTTAATGATTGAAAACCCGAGACATGTGAGAGCACTTCGCTGTCACGGTTTTGGAATATATTTGGAATGATAGATTTTTTTCACAGAGATGGGCTGATGCATCGATGAATAATGCATGGTGTGTGGATGGAGTATGTAGGAGAGAGAGACAGACCAAGGACAGACAAAGGACAAGACAGAACAAAGACAGAAAGGAAGAGAAAGTAAGACCCCCCTTCTTCCTCTTGGAAAATAACCTAAAGACCAATCCCCCAACTCCCCAGGTTTGAAGTAATTACCCCCTCTGTAGTTGTCTATGTTTGATCCAGATGATTTTAAAAGGGTTATTGGATTGAGGTTACGCCCATTGGGGATATCAATTTTTTTTTGGGGGGGGGGGGCCTTATTGTCATAAGGGGGTACAACCATGTAGTTGTATAGGGTATAAAGGGGTAGTTGTGTGGGTTAGTCTTCATGATACATGTATATGTAAATGCATTTTCTTTTTCTTCAGAAAATCGATCTGTTATCTAAGAAAACATATACATTTGTATTTGTTCTAATTGGGTGTCTGGAATCACGAGCATCTTTATTTTACAGTTAGCAAATAAATTTTTCATACCCTTACCAAGCTTTTGTAATTTTTCAAGTATGTGAAAAATTGATTTGTCCTGATTTATCTTTCTTGAGAATGTGAAATATTGAAGCTTACATCTAAAAGTATTCAACAAAGGTCCTAATTCATCCAGTCCACCTTTCATTCTTGAGTTCCAAAAAACAAGAAACAAAAATAAAATTTATAAGGGTTATGAATCATTTAGTTGTTAACTGCATCTGTATTTCCTTACACGGTTCTCCCTGATCATCGCAAGAACAAGAATAACCAGCATCTATAACATTGTTCAAAGCACCGATATCGTGAATTTTAGGACAATTAGGACAAGGGTCAATGACAATGCTATGCAACAACATTTTAGTGATAAGTAAGGACAAATGAAAACCTGATATACTGATTGATTTACTCTTCATTAGGATTATTAAACAAAACAGAAAAGATATCAAAGCTAATTTCGAGGAACTGGGGGATATATATGAATCACCAGGATATAAATTAGGATAAGTAAGGACCAACGAAAAAACCTGATATACTGATTGATTTACTCTTCATTAAGATTATTAAACAAAACAGAAAAGATATCAAAGCTAATTTCCAGGAACTGAGGGATATATATGAATCACTGGCGTCTTTTTTGCACCTGTATGGCAAAGCGTGTCTCGCCGTGATTAAGACAATTAGAACACAGCGTGAAAACGTTAAAAACGTAACGATGAGCCCACGTCTCCTGGGGGAAGTGTGAAGTGGCCAGAGAATTGGTCAGGGTCATTTATAAAAAATCAGTGACTAGCGGTCAAGTGGGTTAATTCCATTAGTGAAAACCTGGTCCATTTCTCGCTCTTGTCCACCATTTCTTTTCTCGCTGTTAAAAGTTTTTGTATTTTTAAAATCTCCAATTATATATAGATGGCCTGATTCGCTTGGTTCGAATGCTGGGATGGATTCTTATCGATTTACAGTCCTCGCTGGCATAAGTTTTCTAGAATTTTTTTTATTTTTAATTTGTTGTTATATTTCCTTGATGTCATACTTAGATTCAATACAGCTTGGCTGTAGGCTAAATCAATGGAAACACTGCTATGTCATTATTATTATTTGGGGGTGGCTGCTTGCTCTTATTTCCGTTTGTGGGACCTTTTCTCTCTTCCACACCTCTTCTCTATCCTCCATTATCTGCTTCAATCCTCTGTCTATATATTCCCAATTTATCTTTCTTTTCTTTTCTTTTCTTTCCTTTTTTGTCTCATGTGTGTGACTTTATGTACAGCATTTCATTCTTTTCGGTGGGGGAGGGGGAACAAAGATGTGGCTGAAATCATGTGTGATAAGCAATGAAAAAGTGCTCAAATTTTTATGGGGGACTCACTTGTGACAGAGAGGGATATGGTAAAAGAGAGAGGGGTGGGAAGGATGGAGAGAGAGAGAGAGAGATGAACAAATGGTGAGCCATGGCTGTAGACATTGACCTACAGACATAAGCAAACAGAGACCAAGTGGGAGAAAGAGATACAGAGATACAGAGTAGGAGATTGGGGGAGGGGAGACAT
Organism: Mesocentrotus franciscanus; assembly: GCA_037976565.1. Taxonomy (NCBI): domain Eukaryota; kingdom Metazoa; phylum Echinodermata; class Echinoidea; order Camarodonta; family Strongylocentrotidae; genus Mesocentrotus; species Mesocentrotus franciscanus. The sequence goes on along the minus strand of CP137671.1, from coordinate 18,109,937 downwards.
ACAGTACAGACACAGACTGACATATAATTGATTAGTTCGAGACAGGTGCCTGTGGTATTATCGGGCATAAATACAGTACAACCAGATACTTGATAGGTTCATATCAGCAGTAGATTTCCTTTTTATTCATTTTTTCTCTCTTTATATCTTTCTTATTTTCTTACTATGTCTCTTTCCTCCTTTATCTTGCTCCTTCTCTCTTCTCTCTTTTTGCCCTTCTCTATTGCTTCATTTAGATTAAATTCTCCCTCTTTCTCTCTGTCTCTCTCTCTCTGTCTCTCTTTCTCTTTCAGTTTCCCCCCGCTCTCTGTCTCTCTCTCTTAATATCACTCCTGACCCTCAAAGCTCTAGATGCATAATGCATGAAACCTATTTTCAGAGAGAGAGAGAGAGAGAGAGATGAATTCTAACCGACATCGAGCAAGTCGTTCAAAGGAAAGCAGATCCTCCCATTCTGAGTGGAAGTAGAACAGGGACTTCTTTATATCACATTCCCTTGAGATGTTGAACTCAGGAGACGAAAAGAAAAGGGAGAAGAAGAAAAAAAGGGAGATGAAATAACAAGACCCTGCTTTCCTCTCGCAGTTTTTACAGGGAAATTAAATCAACTGAGACAGAGAATACCCGTGTACAGTACATAGGACAGAGCTTATCCATCGATAAGTTTATTTATGGATCTTATTGTATAAAGTACATGTAAGTCATCTGTTTTGAGCCAAAGGGTATGAGCTAATAAATTTTTAAACAGAGGCAACACGCTTTTAGCTACAAACAGACAATATTAGTTTTGAAAGGTTAAAGGTTACTTCCAAAATGTCACATTAAGTTATATACCACAAGCAACCACATGTTTTTTGCTACATCTTTGGAATGAATCAAAGCTGTAAGTGATGATTACAATATGTTACTTTGTAAACCATTTTGATTTGATCTTGGACTGCAAATAAGGATTGTGTATCTTCATAAAACATTCCATTCTATACAATTCAAGTCAATTTCAATTAAAGGTAGTTCAATCCAATTCAGTAAAAATGAATTTTAGCCAATAAACATCACCAAGAAACACAATTTTTCATTTTAATTTGACCTTATTGTACACTGCAAAAAAACAACCCACAAATTGAAGGTGTATGTGTGTAGGGATTTTAACATAGGCCTACATGTATTTTAAAATAAGAAAGAGGAATAGGAGTTTTCCCCTCCTTCAAGTGTAAGCATACTGGGAGGGGAGCTCGCAAGATACATCACAGAGTTGCCAATTTGTGTTTGATTGACAACTTTCTTATTTTTAATCGTTTTTTTCCTCTAAATTTCACTGACTTGTTTCTCTAATTTGTCTGCTTCTACAGTCAAACCTGCTTTAGTGACCACCTGTCTACAAAGACCACATTTTTTGTTTCCCTTGAAAATGATTTCTCATTGAAACATGTACTAAAGGAATCTGTACATAAAGACCACCTGCCTATAAAGACCACTATACTTGTGTCCCTTGGGTGGTCTTTATAGACAGGTTTCACTGTATTAAAACCAACTTGATATCAGGGTGGACTTCCTCTTTAATGACCTTTTAGCTGTGTTTGCTGATAAAGGAAGCATTTATTAATTTATGCCTAGCATGAAAGGAAGATCTATCAAGTTGTCTTGTTTTAATCCATGCCAGGGGCTTCGGAACTAGGGTGAGAATTTGCTCCCCTCAAAAGGTCGCCATCAATCAGATATAAGTCTCGGGCTTAGTTAAAGTCAGGCAAAGCACTTCCTCAAAAATTGATTAAATTTTATGTTTAGTCTACCGGTAGTTATATGTATATATATACATGTATATATTGGGGCTAACCTAAGTGATTTCATAGAAATACCATTTTAAGATGGACTATCTATAATTGATGCTAAGCCTTGACATAACATGTAAATTATATCATACTTGTAAATTTATTGTCATATTTTCTCTAGTTACATTAGCACATAGCCATGGGGAGATCTGTATATTGTAAATGGTTTTGCAATGATTTTTCTCTTTTTGAGGAGAACGTATCTTAGAAAAGTGTAATCCTTAGCATACTAAACCTGAGATATATTGAGCTTAGGACTATACATAATGTGTATTCAATGGGCAAAAGACGGAAAATTACTTTAAAATCTCTGAAAGTTTAATGGTAAACCATGATCATAAATAGTGAAAGTTCATTTGTGAAATATTTATTTTCATATATGTTTACCTTCAGATCTTTTGTGAAGTGGACCCCTGCTGTTAATATTTCTTCCTTAATTTTCTGTCTGTCTTGTTTTCACTTTATTCTCTCTCTCTTTTTTTTCTTCATTTTGATCATTATCTACTTTTCCAGATCATATTCCTCTTTTCCATTTTCTAGTATAAGCTACATCCTGTTTTATGAATTAACCACAGGTGATATCCCCTTTTTATTCAATATTTTGATTATTGTATACTTTTTTTTCTAATAACTTATTTTTCTTTGACATTTTATTCTTTTCATGACAACTTTTCTTTTTTATTGTGTTGGCTATGTGGGATTATCCCTAGAACCTACTGTTCTCTTACTTTACATCAAAAGGTCACCTAAACTATCACTTATATGCAATTATCCCGGAAAAATCAATTTGACTTTTGGAAAGTCATTTTTGATGGTTGAACTCTTTTCTTTTGCTGGGTGTCTTCATATATGAAAGCATTATCATCATGAACACAATCCCCATGGGTACTATTATTATTACCAGTAAATATTGTCATCAACATCGCCAACAAAAACATCATTAGGTACGTCTTCATCAGCTCGAGATTGCCAAATAGCCCGCTATTTCTGATTTGGGAAATAAGCCTGAAGTTACAAATCGCATCTTCATCAGCTGAAAACTCGACCTCGAAACTCGAAACTCGAGCTTGAGATATTTTGCTCACCGTTCGCGCATAGTGCAAGCCCTCGGGCTGGTGAAAACGCACCGGACAAATAGCATGATATTTTGCCAAATAGCGGGATATTTTGCAAACTAGCCCAAGATATCTTGGGATGATTATCTTGACCATATATCCCGCTAATTGCAACTGCGAGCTGATGAAGATGCAAATTAGCTAGATAATTTGCGATCGGGATAGTTAAAATAGCGGGTTATTTGGCAATCTCGAGCTGATGAAGACAGGCCTATTGGCGATATCATCAACATCAGTTTGGTTCTGTGTTTTTTTTTTCTGTGGTTTTATTCATTTTCAACTTTGTTTCTCTTTCACTTTAATCTGTTATATATTGTTCATTCTCATCGTGATAATCCCTATCCCTTTTTTTTCCTTCCATTTTTCTCTTTTTGTCTCAGTCCATACGGTATGTCCTTTTTTAATCACTGTCTTCCACCTAACACCATCTTTTTCTGTACTTCTCCACCTTTTCTCTTTCTCTCATCTCCATCTGCTAGTCAAAAATACCAAGAAGCATCCAGTCATGTACAAATATTCCAATTTCTTGCTCTATATTTGGTGGTCTCTGCTGATTGAAAAGCTCCTCCTGAACCGTATTTACTTGTTGCCCAATGTTGCAGACGCTTGCCCTGATTAAAGAGCCACACGGCGGCGCATCTTCCCTCTGCAAAATAGCATTGGCAAAAAGCGACTCTGTCAATGCACATCCCCGTAGCATGTGTCAGCTGCTGGGAGTCCAGATTTGATTGGTAACATTCATGTTATTATGTTAAAGGTACTATGTCCCATTTGCAGGCCAAAAAAATGAAAAGGTTAAATTCCAACGGCATTTGAAAGACAATACTAATTTAGAACTGCCCTAAAAAAAGGGGGGCTTGAAAATGTCTTTAAGTGGGAAAATAACGACTATTAGTTGTCGAATCGACTTAGGAGCTATAGAGCCAGTAAGTAATAGTCTGATTTTTCAGACCATTGTACCGAATGGTCGTACGTTTTATGCTGCGCAAAGATTCAATCAGTTTAATTTTGGCCATTACAAGAAGTGGGTTATTGATGTAGACAAATGCTCATGTACCCTTTACAGCTCATTTTATGTATGTTATTACCAAAGATGAAAAAAGCCAGTCAGTCACTCAATAGTGTCTGACAGTGAAGTCTAGCAAGTAAACGGGTTTCCTTGCATAATTTGAATATTAGGACACTGCTAACGTTTAAATTTCACAGATAGGACATACATGACATATTCATAATTCCTGCAAATTCTACAGAATTTGATGTTGGCTGCAAAAGGGACATAGTATCTTTAAGACGTGATAAATGACAAATAGATTGTATTTCAGAAAATGATTGCTTCAAATTCACTTGCACAATGTCCCAAGAGATATACATGTATATTATAATATTGAGACATGTTCGGTAGCTTAGCGAAAATGTAGTGGCATGAAAACATGCAAACTCCATATACACTGTAAACTGTTGAAAATCATAAAACAATTTTATCACACAGATATTTCCCCATTATTTGGACATGTTGCTGGTAAATGTGTATACCGTCTAGATGAGCTAAAATTTCACTCAGATATGTCAAAAAAAGAACTTTTAATTGATAAACATCACTAGCTTATCATGCATATTGCGTTCTAGACACGTCTTTTCGTGCCACTTCATTTTGTTAAGCTACCCTAATATTGTATTCGTATTAATTTTATGACTCAAAAAGAGCGATTTATGATCACACTAGTAACACTGAATGCACATTATGTGAACGTACCCTGCTGACTGCATCTATTTCTAAGCAGGGAGAGTCTAATTACACAAACATCACATTTGAAACGGTGATTATGGAGCATGTGAACATGCCTTGCTGATTGCATCAATGCCCTATATCTATGTTTAATCCAAGATGCAAGTAGGGAGGGTATAATTACACAAACATCACATTTAAAACGATGATTATGGAGCATGTGAACATGCCTTGCTGATTGCATCAATGCCCTATATCTATGTTTAATCCAAGATGTTAGCAGGGAGGGTCTAGTTAGGTACACAAACATCACATTTGAAACACCATTTTCAGAGAATGTGAACGTGCCTTGCTGATTGCATCAATGCCCTAGATCTATGTTTAATTCAAGATGCAAGCGGGGAGGGTCTAATTAAACAAGAAGAACTGACTGAGGTACTTGACTCTGGAAAGTTTTAGCCATGGGAAATTGGTCATGAAAGTAGGGTAGGCAAATGTTTGCCCCGAAGCGGGCGGCGTTAACCCTCTGATGACCAAGAGTGAGAGGAAGCTCACGTTCCAATCCCTGCGTTCCGAAATGCATAGTAGGGCAAGTTCAAGGTTTTTGGACATTCTGTGTCTTATGTTTTACCATATGTTCCTACAGTTGCTGGAGTTAAAGCCAGGGTAATATCATCCAGAAGTTCTTTGGAAGCACCGTAAAGAGACGTTATATCGTAATGTGATGTGAACTATACAAGAACTGCATATTATCATTATTAAATATGGAATACTGCATATGATTAATATCGAAGTTATCATTTTCCTTGTTGTTTTGTCTGATCAGAGCAACACTAGAGGTGTTGTGGTCTCATGGATAAGTCTCCGGACTGTGAACCACAAGGTACAGGGTTCAAGTCCCTGTCACAGCACTAATGTCCTTTGGTAAGACGTTAATCTACATTTGCCACTCTCTACCCAGGTGAGGAAAATGGATACCTGAGCGGAATTAATGCCTTAAAGTACTCAAGCGCTGTAATGGCAGCCATGCTAAAGCCGGGGTGACAATAATGGAGCGCTAGGATTGTCAATGTGCCAGAAATGAGTGCTATACACTATTATTATTTTTACTATTATCATTATGATTATTAATAGTAAGTCTACATTGTATTTCAGGCATTAGGTATACTCAAATCTTCATTATAGTCAGTAAAGTATATGTGACAAGATACCTTGACCTTGCCCATTTAAGTGCTAATTAGAAAGCATTGATATTTGGGTACAGAAAAACATAGATAACATAGAAGAAGTTACACTTTCTACTTCAAGAAGTACCGTGCATTCTCCAAACTTCCGTTTTGCAATACATTTAGTTGATTAGAATCGATTCCAATTTCCGAGCAGTGCAATTCATAATCTTAACCCTTTGGTGATGCTTTCAGCCCAAGACATCAAGCAGATTGCTGCCAAGGGGTTAATGTTATACAAAAGATCTGAAAATTGAATGGCTTTACGCAAAAGTAAAATGATCTTGGAGGAAATTTCATTTTTCCTATGCAGCTTTATAGCATTTCTAGAAAATGGCATTTCTTCTTTTTTTCGCAAGTCTCACTAATAAAGTGCTCTCTACCGTCTGGACTGTTTGACTTGACAATGGAATGAAGGAAATGAACTGTTTAGGATTGAGAATGGGGTTGAGTCCATCTTGGGGAGGAGAAGAAGACGGTAAGCGGAGGCTGTGTAAATTAGACAGATCGAGGGTATGCAAACATGCAGGGACTCGGCAAGGACGGGCTGGTCCAATTTCAGAAACCAAACAGGAGATGCCGGGGAGTAACTGTGTACAGACGAGGGTGTGTTCTTACTGAGAATTTTAAAGTTCATGCTGTTAGTACTATCTTTGCTAGTAGCATAGCCAAGCGTCTTGGGGAGAATCTTCCCCCTCCCACAATTTTTTTTTTTTTTGGTGCCCCTGGGTGCCCCTCCACAACAAATTATTGGAATGTGCACACAAAAATGTATACATGTAGCTTAGTATATGTTGTATATTCTTTGTGATGCTTTAGAATGCTTTGCTTCCTTGGTCATTACGCATAGTGATATTTTAGTGTATAACAAATGATCCACACCAAACAAATTTCTTGTGCCCCCCTCCTGACCACTTTCCTGCAGAAAATTAGTAACTGTATACACTACAGACAAGGGTGGGTTCTTACTGAAAATGTTAATGTTCATGCTCTTAATACTATTTTTGGTAGTAGCATAGTCGGGGCCAGGAACATGTTTCCCCTCCCATTAATTTGTGATGCCCCCAGGTGCCCCTCTATAAGATATTCGGAGAACATGCGATAAAATGTGAGAATTTAAAGCTTGTATATATTTCTTTGTAATTCTTTCAAGAGCGTCACTTGCTTGGCCATTACGCTCTATCTCAGAGTGATATGTGAATGTACACCAAAAGATCCACATCAAACAAATTTCTTGTGCCCCCTCCCCACTGTCCTGCAGAATAGTAGTGACCCCCTCTCTCTCTCTCTAGCTACACACTATGCTGGAAACATCAATGAGTTCTATCACTCTATCAGTCAGAATGTGCAAACCATGTTCTTCTATTATTGCATGCTTGATAACACATTTCATGACTAAGTTTGGATACATGTACAGAGATGCAAAGTACATAAACAAATTTACAGATGTGTTTCCACTCCAATTGTTTGTCAAATATATGTTGTTTTCCCAGATAAGAACAGATGGAAAGAATTCAATGTCATAGTATTAATGAAACATTCTTTTTTTGTGTGTGTGTCTCTCTTTTTTCATTGTGTTATTATGAGTGGGCCCACAACATGAACTCATCTGTTTCTGCTCTGATAGGCATGAAGCGTTAGTGAAGGCAGACTATTTTGGAAATGTTGTCACATGAATTTTCAATAAACCACAACCTTGGTCATGTCATTGGTATTTTTAGTAGAAAATTAGTTCATCCCACCTTCCATTCCTTGACAAAACTGTCAACATACATGTAATTAAAACATTACGAAGGTGCTAATACTAATAATGTTTTTCCTTTTATAAATGATTTGATAGCTCCTTCTTCTTCCTCTCCTTCTTCTTCTTAGTAATTGTGAATCAGAAGCTATATCCCTTTTCATTCTTCATCTTTTCTTTTTTTTTCTTTTTCTTTCCCCTTCTTTTCCATCTTTTTCTTCTTATTTTTTTTTCTTCTGCTTCTTCTTCTTCTTCTTCTTCTTCTTCTTCTTCTTCTTCTTCTTCTTCTTCTTCTTCTTCTTGTTCTTGTTCTTGTTCTTCTTCTTCTTCTTGTTCTTCTTCTTGTTCTTCTTCTTCTTCTTTACGGTCATTGTCTTCTTCTCCTCCTTCTTTCATTCTTTGACAAAGCTGTGACCATCAATTTAAGAATTACCAACTTAGGTGCTTACTTATTGTCTTTCCTTGTATAAATTGATTTGATAGCTTCTTCCCCTCCTTCTTCTTCTGTTCACCTTCTTCTTCTAGTGGTTGTAAGTTTCGTTTTAATGAATTCCTTTTTTTTGCATCATGGTTCCTTTTTTTGGATGCACAAGATTGGTAGCTCTGACTATGATAGGACCTTTTTCCATGCCTCTGCAAGGATTTGAACACTTAACCTCTGGACTGAAGTCTTAAGAATGATTACACCTGTGGTATATTATTAGACAATCTTGATCAGAGATTTGCCCTTGGCTTAATTTTGTGAAAGATTATAGGGTTAGGGTTAGGGTTGCGATTGGGTTTTAGGTTAAGGGTTAGGGCTAGGCATATAGTGTTAGGCCAAGGGTTGAATCAAAAGAAGTGCAAACAGGAATTTAGTTAGAGTAAAACATTGAACAAGGAGCAATTTGCCTTGGCATGTGTTGTACAGCCATTTTGTTGCTATATTAGACAAGCTCCTATCCTGTCTGGGTATTGTCCAAGGATGCAGTGAAGACACCTTGTGTTGTCTGTTGCATGTCATATCTTCAGGGCTTAAACCTTGAAGAGCAACCACCTGCTGTAAGTGTGCTGGCTTAACACCTGATGCCGCTCCGCTCATTTTAGAACGAAGGACGGGGCTTCATAGGGCTCCCTCTCATTCAACGACATAGCTAATCAACCCTACAAATTATAGACATTCCTTGCCTGCCATTAAGCCACCACTTTGACAGGAAACATGGGCTCCCGTCCAACGCACTGTGACGGCGGAGCTCACAAACACGTCTCGCCCCTCTGCTAGCCCTCGCGATTATAAATAGATAATAAACAAAAGCTGAGAACATGGCTGCTTGTTCATCACGGCAGCCTGGCTTTTTGTAATTTCATGAGTTTCTAGAACTAGGTCAGCAAGGACAACCGGCAAATGATAAGATCCAATGCATTAATGACTTGAAACCTTTCCAAATTGCCTACCTGTGCCCGTTTAGCCTTGTGCCAAGGCCTCTCCGGGTATTTTTAGGGCAGTTCCATCACAGAAGTGACAGGGACTTTGTGTTTCTGTGTAAAGAAAGAGGGCATGTTCGTGTGGGAGGAATGCATGATTTATTACCGAGGAATGCATGATTTATTACCGAATAATGTTGTCCACTCGGATGTGACAGCAAAAGATGTAATATTGCACACCATCTATTGACAGCCGGAAAGGTCGTCAACGAATATATTCATGGTGTGAACGTTCTTTTGGCTCTTAACAGCTGATATCACATGCTCATAATATTGGCATATAATGCTTAGATTACAGAGCAATCAGTAATCGCTTCAATATTCAGACATAGTTCTATACCTCCAAGTTTATCTAGAATTAAAGATTACAGAGCAATCAGTAATCGCTTCAATATTCAGACAAAGTTCTACCCTCCAAGTTTATCCAGAATTAAAGATTTCATTGGAACTTTTTTTACTTGAAATACGGTGCACATTTATATGGCTAATTTATACTCAAATACAGAGCAATTACCAATCAGGTTTTGAGATGAATCCTAGCGATTTTGTTCTCAGTCACACTGCTGTTATATGCCGAGAACAAAAAATCAAATGTCAGTTGTGCCAAACTCCATTGTTAGATGGCAAAAGTCATTCAAGTTGACTCTATGTAAAGGAAAGGTAAACACTGAACACTGTCAATCATATTTTGACAGTTTTGTGAAGGTGATATTATTATGATTTATTGTTTGGTCTAAATTCAACATTTTTGTTTAAATTCTATTTACAGAAGGAAAATAGAATGTCACTTTTGTTTTTCCTTAAAAAGTTGTGGTTGATTTTTATTAAAAAAATAGAACACATGTATGCAAAGCAAGTGACTGATATCTAGATCAAGGTCATCTAACAACGTCAACAACTGGAGAGAGAGTCGCATACACTTTTGTTGTGCACTTAACCAAATTCCTCATTTTCTAGGTGCCGAGTATCTAGGGACTAATATCAGCCAGTTTTTCATTTTAATTTTATAATAGATATTTCATCCCTCAGCATTTCTTTTACAGCACTACTCAAAATATATTATGGATAGCATATTACATGTATTAAGAGAATAGACCCTCCCGAGCAGTACATTTGTGAAAAATTGAAATTTTAGTTAGTTTGTGTGTTGGAATAAATGGGAAAGTTGTCCACCACTAAATCACAGAGACATTCCTGATTCAGCCAATTTGAAGGGCTAATACTTTCAGTGATTATAACTCTCAAAGATTCATAACTTTCTCACTTTTTGTCCGATTTCATTCAAACTCTCACCAGTCTACTTCTCTGATTTTTCTGCTTTCCTCTAGAGTAGTTTGCTATAATGGTAGGATTTCCTTTTAAAGGTAAAGACAAGTTTTGGAAACGCCTCTCTCAAAAAAATGAAATGGAAGCTCTCATTACCAATCATGTGAAAGAATATGTTTTGACTAATACGTGATGATACAAATTTTGCCGGGAGAGTCGGGAAACCACCTACTAATTGATATATTTGGTAAATTATCTATTGGGACCAAATAGATATTGCGCATGTGGTCGCGTAGTCCCATATACATCTTTCTGTGTACAGTGCTTGTAACTTTACCAAGACTGGGCCAAATTTCTTATCATTTTGATGATTCCAGAACCTTGCAGTACATACCAATACTTATATGCTAGGTGATCAACCTTTTCTGATCGATTCCACAACGTTTCTTTCACAATGCAATCGCATGACCAGAACTGGCCTTTCTCTTTAAACATTCTACCTTTTATTTCATGTACCATGATCGTAATCCTCTTCTATACTGATTCAATTAACCCCATATCCTGCTTGGATTCATCTAAATGCCAAGCAAATTAAAAACGATCGGAATTCGACCAAAAAGACTCCTAATTGATCCATGGAATCACATGATATGAATCCATGTGTCACTGTTAATTCTCTGTGATTTGGAACAGATTGTAAGAGGTGCATTTCCAATTCATTTCCTTTGTTTATCAGTTTTGTTATATATTTGTTTGGGAGAGGAGGGGGGCAATGAAAAACTTATGGTGACAGAGATATGGATAGTTCTAGCCAGAAATAAATGTGTCAGATTTTTGTGTTTCTTGGTTACCGGTATATACACTATGATTCATTTGAAAACGATTTTAACCAATCTTTTGTTGCTTTGCTTTCTCGTGCTTACTCTTTTTATTTTTGTTTTTGTTTTGGTTAGTTACCATGTCACTATGTGAGAGCAAAAGCAAGTGCAATATGAGAAATTTCTAATTATTCTTGGCAGGTTCATTTTTATTATCGCCATTATCAGTGCAAGTTATTTCAGAATAAATTCAGTACAAGTATCACCATAGCATACAAGTAGGCCTACATATTCAGATGTATTGATAAGTGAAATATACCGTGTTAATAATAATAATAGGCATTTATATAGCGCCGTCTATCTAGACAATTCTATTCCGAGGCGCACAAGAAAAATAGGAAGAATAAGAGAGTTTGGATGAGTGTCATAGTGCCAATGTATTGCACAAAGTCTTTATACTGCTATATGTTTCATTTATTTCGAGCTTGTGGAAACTTTATGTACAAGTACAAATAATAGCATGTAGGTGTGAAGTGTTTTTTAAAACACTGTATCAAATTTATCCAAGCTGGAACAAAGTCACTCCATTGTAATCCAATACATAGAAGAGGTATTTATGATGCAATCGTATATATGGGGAACCGTCAAACCTGCATAAATCTAATCTTTAAAAATCTACCATGAGAGACAAAGAAGTTTCAATTTCCTCTTGGCTTTATATCAGAGCTTTCTCAATTTCAGGTCACATGTTGACCGCACACAAGCCGTTTCACAACCACCAAAGCATATTCTTTTAACGACACAAGATCACGTCACAAAGCCTACCTAAGGCGCCCTCTTAAGGGGAGCGCAACCTTGGCCATTGATCTGGGTTAATTAATTCTGCCACTCCAGGCCATTGGCCTCTCGCCGGCGATGCGGCACGCCATCAAACGAAGGATACGAGGCAGAAAAGGCAAGAAGCGGGAATGCGTAATGGCCGGCCACAAAAGATTGTTTTTTATAGTCTTTCCAACTGAGAGATAACACCTTGAATCCATGCATATCATTACACAAAGAAAGTGTTACGCTGTGTTCTGTCCTCAAGAGGATAGAGGGGGGTCACCTTGATATATGGAGCCATCTGGTATTTTTTGCTCATTTTGTCAACAAATATTAGGGACCTTGTCTGCTGGTAGCCAGAAGGGCGTTAATTCCCATAGTCTTACCTAGATTTCATGCCTTTTTTGCTGTCAACACAAAAATTATCAGTTTCAAGAGAGATGAAAACATGAGATATACAATATTTTTGTTCATTTGAAAACCCTCCCCCTTTCAATGCATGTATTTCAAGTTTTTTTTTTTTTTTTAATTTCTGCTTCCATAGTGCTGAAATATCCATATATGGGTTCTGAATTTGTTTATTACGGTATAACATTGCCCTCCCCTACTCCCCCTCCCCTCATAAAAAAACTTAAGAAGCATAACATGCATTGACAGAGAATTTGCCATTCTGTTTTCATTTGTGTACAGTATCTACGAATGTGTTACCTTTTAACGTGGGACAAACACCGATTCAAAGGGCACAGGCTCCGAACAACACTCCATCGCAATTTATATGTTAGCTATTTACCGTGAAATGCAGATATTGGTATACAGGACTACGCCCACGTGGCTGGAAAATTTGGTCTTATGTTTTATGCTGTTCTATTTGAAATATGAAGGCATTTCAAGGATAATCATTTTCTTATTAAAACTCTTACTGTGAGCCTCTTTCCACGTACTCGTGGGAATAAAAGAAGAAGAAAGCTCACAAAATATTGTCCATTTTTAAAAACCCAAACTTGACCTTCTCTGTGAGTCACTTTCACAGAGCAAGTACAAAATATACAATATTCTGATTAGGGAATAATGATGAAATGAGCGGAGAGTGAATTTCATGGGAATCACCTTGAACTTATTCACATCATGAATAAATCATCAAAGCCTCCATTCTCCTGCCGATTTTCTTTTCATCTGATGATGTTGTTCATATGCCATTTTTATGAGTTAGCTTGCAAATAGAAAAACACTGTGTTATTAATAGGAGATAGAGAGGGGAAGAGGGGAGATGGGAGATGGAGGTAAAGGAAGAAAAGAGAGAGGGGAGAGTGACGGGGCGGAGGGATGGAGGGCGGATGGAGGGAGGAAGAAGAGAGCAAGGGAGAATATTTTAAGTAAGAAAAATATTGAAAAGTGAGAGAGAGAGAGAGAGAGAGAGAGAAAAGGGGGAAGGGGGAATAATGAAGAGGAGGATGGATTAAAGTATACTAGAGATGTAGAAAGAAAATAAGAAAGTTGGGCAGAGATTGGGAATACAGGCCTGATAATTACCCGATTTAAATCAATTTCCCGATTATTTTTTTTTTCCTGAATTTTTGTTTTCTGATTTTTTTTTGATTTTTTTTTTCTCCAGATTTTTTGTGATTTTACCCTATTTTCACTATTTTTCCCGATTTTCCCCTATTTTTTCCCCAATTTTCTTACACAAAAGGGGGGGGATGTTACATGCCATTTTTTTTCTTCCCGAAGCATTTTTTTTTTTTTCACTCAAGGGGAGGGGGTTGGTTGAGGGGAAAAAACCCTATTTTTTCTTTAGTGCTCACTATCAACCCTGGAAATAGTATAGGGCTACACAATATGCAATATTCTGAGTAGGGAATATTATCAAAATTGAAGAGAGAGTGAATTTCATAGGATTCACCTTGAACTTATTCATATCATGAATAAATCATCAAAGCACTCCATCCTCCTGCCGATGTTTATGCCACTTTTATGAGTTAGCTTGCAAATAGAAAACAGTGTGTTATTAATACGGGGAAAGGGGGGGGGAGAGAAATAGAGGAAAGAGAGAGAGAGGGGGAAAGAGGAAGAGAGCAAGCAAGAACATGTGAAAGAGAGATAGAGAGAATATGGGAGAGGGAGAGAGAGAGAAATAGAGGAAAAGAGCAAGAGAGCAAGCAAGAACATGTGAAAGAGAGAGAATACAGGAGAGAGAGAGAGAGAGAGAGAGCAATAAAGCAATAGAGGAAAAGAGCAAGAGAGCAAGCAAGAATATGTGAAAGAGAGATAGAGAAATAGATAGAGAGAGGGGGAGGGAAAGGGGGATGGGTGAAGGAGAGACAGATGGAGAGTGGGAGGAAATAGAGAAAAAGAGAGGGGGGATGAGAGAGAATGTTAGAAATAAAGAGAGGGGGAGAGAGAGGGAGACAGACGAGAAAGAAATGTGTGTGTAGGTGTGGTGTGTGTACGTGTAAGAATAGACAGAGAGAGAGAGAGAGAGAGACAGATAAAGAGGGGCAGGAGAAGATAGAGAATAAAGGATGAAAAAAGTAGAGATAAATCTTACATATGAGAGGAAGATTGAGCGTGAGAACAAGATTGTCAAAATTATACAGTCATAGGGAGAGGAAAAGAGATAAAGGGAGAGAGAGAGAGAAAGAGAGAGAAGTAGATAGAAAATGACTTTTATATCCATTAGAGAACTTGTCACGTACTCACGCTTCTAGGTATTCTCTTCTAATGCTTTCTTTTTTATTCCTTATCATTTTTCTTTTCCCACATCACCACCACTCGTCATTCCTCAATTATCCTTCGCATTTCGGTTAAAAGTGGCAGATAGGGAATTAGCAAATTACAAAGCCGCCGGTATCGTGGCGAAGCTGGCGAGAGTTTGGCACTATTCTGAAATCGGTGGTGTTCGGCTGCGTGTACGCTACCCTTGAACTGTGTGTATTTCATTAGCAGAGCACGTTCCAAAACTTGTAGTTTGTATTCTGCAAGACTTTCACTCGAGCTTGAGCTTTTGATTGTATTACTATAATAATGATAATATTCCGCTTTTATATAGCGCATAATACATCAACGATGTCTCTAAGTGCTTTACAGACTGAGTTATTAATTTCCCATGAGTTATTATTATCCGATTCAGAAAGCAATCGATTGTGTTAGTTATCTTGATACAAACGTGAGCAAAATACTTAATTGACTAAGTAATAAATATATTTTGATATGAACGAAGGAAAAGTACTTTATAGTTGACTAAGTAATAAATATATTTCGATATGAACAAAGGAAAAGTACTTTATAGTTGACTAAGTAATAAAAATATTTTGATATGAACGTGAGCAAAACACTAAAATTGACTAAGTAATAAATATATTTTGATATGAACGAAGGAAAAGTACTTTATAGTTGACTAACTAATAAATATATTTCGATATGAACGAAGGAAAAGTACTTTATAGTTGACTAAGTAATAAATATATTTTGATATGAACGAAGGAAAAGTACTTTATAGTTGACTAATTAATAAATATATCAGTGATTACTTTGAATTAAAAGAATATCGAGAAATCAATTGAAATGAGAAGTATTAAGCCTATGAAAGTCAAGATCATTTCATACATGTAGAGGTATATACATGAAGAGTTTAATTCCAAAAGGAGCTAAATCCACTTTTGATGAAAATTGAGTTATTGATATCAGAACATTGTTCACTTAAGTATCAAAAGTATTTACCTAAATTTTGGGAGCCATTATGAAAAAATGCACCTTCTGATATCACTTTTCCATAGACGCATGTACAAAATCTGGTAAACAAACCTTTTTTCTCTGAAGTTACAAAAGTGGATTTAGCTCCTTTTGGAATGAAACTCTTCACATGTAACCTCGTGTTTTACAATACACAAGAACACGATGCATTCAAACTGAGCATCGTTATGCAGACAGACACCCTGTTGAAAGCCAGAAAGGGGTTACTCCTTTTTTAATGATATGAGTTAATTCCATTGTTGCTCTCAGGAGAGGACATCATCTGTTCAGTGCCAGAAGGCCATTAAGTTCGTGTTAAAGCAAATGACATGATGCACTTCTGGCTCCAAACAGACAAATCATATTTTTAAATCAATCTTTCCAATATTTTTGTTCTTCTCTTAAACATTTTAGAAATGATGTAGACACTATGCATAAAAAAGACCTCTATTTGCATCGTCTCTTTCATTTCAGTTGCAAAATTCTTTCTTATGCTGTCACTTTTGATGTGAACATCTCAATTCTTCTGACAAGCGTACACTTTCCTTGGAATATGCCATTTTTGAAAATTACTTCTCCTATTGTGTGTGCATAATACGAATCCAAGTGCTTTGAAGATGAGCAGTTTGCTTGATTGTCTGAAATCTAATCAAATATGAAGGAATGATGGGAAGAGATGTGATTAGAGCCCAGATTCCTCCAGGGGCTGGCTGCAACATTGCTCCTTTCATACTTGCGTCTGATCAGGACTAAACCCATCCTACTGATCTACAGATAAGCAGTATGTTGATTGTTTGAAATCTAATCATATGTTATACATTCTGTCAAAATCTCTTCCAAGGGCTAATGTCCCCTTTTTATACTTAATTAAATCAGGACTACTGTTTTAAAGATGAGCAGTTTGTTTGATTGTTTGAAAGCTAATTAATTATTATAAAATCTGTGAAAAAATTTGATAAGTCAAATTTTCTCCAGGGGCTAGCTTCAGCTGTGTCCCTTTCTCTTTTCCATCTAATTATCATTTAAGTTATTTTTAAAAATCAGCAGTTGGTTTGATATGATATACATGTATGCTGTGAAGAGGTTTGATAAGTCAAATTTCTTCCAAGGGCTAATGTGCCCTTTCATTCTTCATTTAATCAGGACTAAAACCATCTTACTGTTTTAAAGATGAGCAGTTTGTTTGATTGTCTGAATTCTAATCATGTATTTTAAATGCTCTGAAGAGATTTGATAAGTTGAATTTTCTTGGAGGGCTAGCTGCAACTGTACCCCTTTCTCATTTCCATTTAAGTTATTTCAATGCTCTACAAAATAAGCAGTTTGTTTGATACTTTGAAAGTGAAAGTCAAGTCAAACTTCCTCCAAGGGCCAGCTGTAATTGTGCGGCTTTTGCCCCTTTCACACTTGTAACTAAACAGCATATAAGCCATTTGACTTCTTGAAAGGGGAGCAATTTGTTTGATGGCCTGAAACCTAATCAAATATGAAAAATGCCTGGGAAGATAAAGTCGAGTTTCCACCACAGGTTTGCTGCAAATGTTCCCTTTCACATGCCCTAAACCCATCTTAGTGTTCTAAAGAAGAGATTTTTTCTTCGATTGTTTGAAATGTAATCAAATATTATAAATGCAAGAAAGAGATTGAATAATTAAATTTCCTCCAGGGACTAGCTACATCTGTGCCCCTTTCATACGTGCATCAAATCAGGACTAAAGCTATCTGACTATTCTAAAAACGAGCAGTTTGTTTGATTGGGTGAAATCTAATAAAATACGATGAATGCAGGGAAGCATTTAAGTAATTGACTTCTTTAAAGATGAGCAGTTTGTTTGGAAGAGATGTGGTTTTATTCAAGTTCCCTTCAGGGGCTGGCTGCAACATTGCCCCTTTCATACTTGCGTTTAACCGGCACTAAAGACGTCTGACTATTCTGAAAATTTTGTGAGAGATAATGTTAGGTTAAGCCGTTCCTTAAAACAGGCAAAATGGCTCCAATTATAATTGTGATGAAGATTACTTTCAGCTCTGCTTTCTCAAACAAGTCAAAACACTTGTTTGACATGTAGGTTATAATGGGTTCAAATCCTTACACAACTCAACATATACCTCTGACAGCTTTTGATGTTATTAGTGCTCATTGACTGGTGGTTACATTAAGATCAGCTGTCAGATGTGAAAGGGGTATGAATGACAAAAATGAGAAGACAGGACAGGGGCAAGTTTCCAATCTAAAGGGATTTGTTGGATAGATCTGTATTGTTTGTAGAATGTTTGAATTGATTGCCTGCAAAATGTTGAGTGATGGAGAGGACCTTGAAATAGAAGATGCTCGGAAAAAATGAGGTTATCCAATTAATAACTGAAAATGATTGGTTAAATAAACTGCAGTATTGTCCATAGAATGCTTAATGCTTGATGCTGAAGGACTTAAAACCTTGAAATAGAAGATTTTCCTCAAACGTTCTTTTCGGATTTTAAAATTGCAATGCATTAGTAAAAAAAGAAGAGTGGTACTATTTGTAGAATGTTTGATTTGATTGTGAGCAACACATTGATGTATTAGGAACTTGAAAAAGGATATGCTCATGAAATGTTCTTCTCCACATGAATGAACTGCTCTCATCCAATTAAAAACTAAAAGTAAAAGTAATTCGTCAAAAAAGAAAGACTGTTGTTATGTTTTGAATGTTTGATTGGCCCTCGAGCTAGTTGGTGATTATGTATGGAAACATGAAATATGAGATACTACTTCTCCTATTTCAAACCAAAACGATTGCTTGAAATAATGGTATTTATTTATAGCACGTTGAATTTGATTGTGAGCCAAATGTTAAATGATGGGGAACTTGGAACATTCATGTAGCAATCCAGTATACAAATTATAAAAAACTTTTCCACCAAACGGATGTCTGTTAGAACTATGAGATCCCTTTGAAAGAAGAACAACAAACAAGAGTAGGTTATGCTTTGAGTATCGCAGTTAAGCTGGTACAGATTCAATGCTTGGGGAGTGTGAATTTTGATAAACCAACAAGAGAGGGAGTTAGAGGTTATTGAGGGACCTGGCTACTGTTGAAAATGGAGTCAATAGCAATATTTTTTTATAGATTTATTAAAAAGTCAATCTAGAAATTAATGTTATCCTTGCTTGTGTATTAACTGTACATGGTCTGATTTTACTCTATAGATTCTGCTTCTAATCTAAGTCACCATAGAGCTCCATTCATTATCAACAGTTGTGTAGGATTAATTGGGACATAGGTTTGGCACTTGTCTTCCCCCCCCCCAAAAAAAAAAAAACTTCATGTTATAAAATTCCTAAATTATCCTAAAGTATAATTAAAATTCTATTGAATAACAAGAAGTACAAGTCGAAGAGGTCCTTCTCTGTCATGGTGAATGGTCTATTCACAGTCCATTCACTTTCCCTCCATGTTTCACAGAATCTGACAAATTACTTATTGTGTCTCTTCATAAATTTTTCTATACAAGTACATATACACGCTATTTCCATCAATATCTTAGCATATGGCTGTTTGGGGTACTCAGACAGATAAAAAGGTACAGATGTCCTTTGTGTATGTTTTACATGCTGGAAGTCTACAATAAATGACCATTTCCGAGGGGTGAACGAAAGAAAAGTGATTAGAAATGAAATGATGTTCTTTCACCCAGAGAAAAATTATTCTTTCACTATAAATGTCATTTTCCTTCTCCTTCCTTCCTTACCTTTTCACTTTGAAAGATGAATACCATGCGAGACACTGGCCTTTTATAAGGGCTCGGTGCCTCATTTGAATCTTGAATTACTTTGAAATTCTTTGTGTGATTCCACTGCCTGAACACCTGGGATATACTAACCTCTGAAGACTTGTACGAGTTATAGAATTACCATGGATACTAATGATTATCTCACTTTATTTGCAAAAACCATTTTGTAAACATATTGCAGGTTTTATGTAAAAAGTCTCACGTATCTCTCTACTCCATATGTCAGGTGTGATACTGTACATAGGCCATGCGGGGTCCGCTCGCTATTCATAAGGACCGATATTCATAAGGACCACTATTTATAAGGACTGCTATTCAAAAGGACCGCTACAGGTATTCATAATCGAAGAAGAGGGTCGCTATACATAATATGAGAACAAGGTCGCTATTCATAATACAAAATCAGGGTCGTTATTCATAGGGGTCCCTACCGGTATTCATAATCAAAGAAGAGGGTCGCCATTCATTATTATTATGAATTATGAATAACGTATAATGAATAGCGCCCCTTCATGTTTATGAATAGCGACCGCGATTTTGTATTATGAATAGCGGTCCTTATGAGTAAGGACCCTCAATGTGAATTATGAATAGCGACCCTCATCTCACAATTTGAATAATGGTCCTTATGAATAACGGTCCTTATGCCTTTATGAATAGTGACCCCCTTTGCGTTTTATGAATAGCGGTCCCTATGAATAGTGGCCCTCATGAATAGTGGTCCTTCTGACTAGCGAGGTTACCCCGGCCATGCAGCCAGTCTTTCTAAAGATGATACATCCTATAGATAGGAGTGTCCTTGTGCTCAGATTCCCTACAAGTTCAAATTAATAAAAAAAATATCCTTATTAGTTATTACTATTTCATTCAAAGCAGAGAGTAGTTTAATACTATTTTGTTGAAAGCAAAGAATACAAGTGCTCATCCCAAGTTCAAAGCAGAAAATAGTTATTACTTCTTTTGTTTATAAAAACAGAGAATAGCCTAGTTATTACTATTTTGTTGAAAGCAGATACTCAGCCAGAGAGTAGTTATCATTCTGAGTTCAAACTTTAAAGCAGGGAATAATTATTACTACATGTTTATTCATTTTCCATTCACATTCAAGACAAAAGAAAGATGCCTAGAGGATAAATTTTGGATACAGTAGCCATAAGGTGATTAGAGTGGGCTCTCAACCATGAAGGGTGGATTAGAGGAGGGCTTTGTGCCCCCAATAGGAAGGATTAGGGAAAGGGCATCTCAGCTAATTGCAAGTACAAATCATGGGTCTCATTCATACTCCAAGGTGAAAAGGCCGACCCATAGTGCTTTCCAGTGAAATACTTTGTTTGCTTTTGAAGCTATATGTATCTCTCTGTTCGGTTATTTTCTCAGAGGCGGTTTTTCAATCAATCGTTTATTTATTTCATTTTCATAAAAATACAATCAAAGCAAATAGACATTCATACAACAAAACAATGAAAATACAGAGTAATCAATGTTTCACTTGACAATTTATATTAAATGAAAAAGGAGAACTTTAAAAAGCCTATGATGGCTTTGTGAGACAAAGTTCCCAGTTATTATATTCGATTAATTTGTGTTTCTTGAAGGTAATTTTTATTAGTGGTAATGCAACTTCTTCTTTAAAGAACTACTGTAGCCACATCCTTCAATATAATTCATCATGAAGTGTATGTTTGTTTGTTTTTCTTTTGCTTTTTTGACCCATAAATTCTAGCTTTTACACCTTTTCTATCAAATTTTCTTAGCAGATGTAAAGTTGTTGTTTTGTTATTGTCTTGACTGTTCAAAGTGACAAATTTTTAAAGAGCTTTTCTCTTATTATAGGGTCCATACACTTTCTTTACAGCTAGCTCTGTCCAGGTTCTCCCATCTTATTTGTGGGTATCATCTTCATCTTCGCACTGTTTTCATGAGTGTGAAAGAGGTCCACATGTGGACCCATCCACTTTTTCCATCTGCCCCTTCACACTATTTCATCAGTGTGAAAGGATGTGCTGGCTCTCCCATCTATTATGTATCATCTTCATCTTCGCACTGTTTTCATTAGTGTGAAAGAGGTCCACATGTGGACCCATCCACTTTTTCCATCTGCCCGTTCAGATTATTTTATCGGTGTGAAAGGGGTCCGTAGGCCCATCCACTTTGTTTGATGGGTGCAAGCTATATGTCCTGTGTTCTCCCATATATTATGTATCATCTTCATGTCTCGTCACCTCATCCCACCAGCCCTCATCTGTCTTCCTGGTGCAGTTTTCACAAATACTTGAAAACCGAGGGTTTTCTTGGAGATTACTTGTAGCAGCTGTTCATGTCTAATTTCAAATTATTATTACAGCGCAGTAGAGTATATTTATATAGTAGGTGCGCTATATTAATTGATCTAATTATTATTAATTATTATGTCATTCATGTTGCCTCCTTTAAATCAGATATACTAGGATTTCAGGTTATTGTTGTTGAACATGATGTTGTTGTTGTAGCAGAGTAGTAATATTGATTTCCTCAATACTATTATCACTAGCAGAAGAGTGGTTGTATTTGTTTTTGTTTCTCCAGTCATCATTATCACATTTCATCACTCCTATTTCTTTCTTAGAAAGTGAAGTTTATTTCAATGTTTTGTTCTTAAATGGCCAAACTGCACAGGGGTATTAATGATTGGAGTCCAATGTTTCACTTCACTTAATGGCATATTATACTAGCAGTTATAATTTAGTACATATACAGTGCATATATGTACATGTACAGTGTATGTAGAACTTGGCAACTATTTTTTTCTATATTTTCAATCTGTAATCATATTGTATTACTCTAGCCCAACAGGGCCATTGTGGAAAGCAGTTGTGTAACAGACAATGCTACCTTGTAAAAATAAAACTATAACAAATAAATTAAATTAAATAAATAGATATTACTGTTGTAGAAAGGGGGTTAAGCTTTAAATTACACATTGATGTTGATCTCATTTTGTTGTTGTTCATGTCAGGTACCGGTACATTAAGACCTGCTTCTTTCCTTTAACAACTCAAGCCCTCAACCCCACCCAATCTTCTCGCAAATGGTTCCATCTACTTGTGAAACCTGGTCCTCTGTCCACCTCGCCCAACCTATCTCTCTCAGCCATCTAATTCATCTCCGCAACCCATTAAAACAAACTCCAATTTGGCGAAATTTAGCCCGGGGACATGTTCTCCCGCTCCTCACTCCATTGATCGAAAGTCATCGTCTATTATCCATGGCCAATATGAATATCAAAATTGCAAGGAAACATTAAAAAAATAGTCAAGCAAATGAAAGGGGACGAGACGATATTAGGAGATGAAAAGGCATCCACGAGGCCGGGATTACTGGCGCGCCATGTTCATTGGCTAACAGACTTTGCTACAAGCCTTTTGGGGGTATAGATTTGAATGTCTCGACAGTATAAATGGGGCTGGGGTGTATTTTTAATCTTTTGAATAAGTAACGAAGCACAAAGAAATTAAAAGGGTGGGGATATTAAAAGGTTGTCTCCCAATTTTCACAGCTCTATGTCTTTTCAGTCGATAGCCAGGAGTACATTAACTCTATGATGAGTTAATGGCTTTATGGCTCTCAGTATACAATTCGTTTAACCCTTTCAGGACATGATTTATTATTATGGCCGAATTGACCACATGTTATTCTCCAAATTGGCAACAATAGTATATTTCTTTCATTGATGCAATGATAGAATAATATGCAACATCCCTGAAAACAATTTACATGGGAAAGAATGATGTCAAAAGGTTTTTCAAATGACTTTGTTTTGATTGAAAAACGGTGATTTTAAATTTCTCCGGATGTTGCAAATTCAAGGAATTATAAACTTTTTTCCTTCATAAACTTCCTAGCATCAAATGCAATATAGTCATGAAACAAAAATGGATGCAGTGTGTGCAGACATTTTTTACCTTTCTACCGTACTCGTGTATCTGGAAAAAAAATTTAGGGCTCTGAACCCAAAGTTATTGAGCCAAGCCACAAAATGTTAAATAAAGGGAAAAAGGTTGGAGGAGTATGTCATAAAACAAATTCTAGGATTAAAAGTAAGTACCTATTTTGCCAAAGATATACATGTAGGGTTATTGTTATACGGTTGTGATGGGGTTTTAAGTGAGGTGTAGGCTTAGGATTAGGTAATGTGTTGGGTACAAGTGGAAGTTAGTTAGCATTAGAAATTGACAGAAGAAATCGTGATTGGAGCATGTGTCATACAATCAAAAGGACAGTTTGACTTTACTCTTTCGCACAAAAATGTCTTAATTCAGCTTTCAAACACTGCATTGATGAGTCACAGCCCCACCCCATCTCTCTCTCTCTCTCTCTCTCTCTCTCTCTTTCTCTCTGTCTGCCTGTTTGTCTCTGTCCCCATCCCCTGCCTCTGCCTCTCTCCTCTCTCTCTCCTATCTCTTCCCCATTTCACTCCCCAGTCTCTCTTCTCTCTTCTCTCTTCTCTCTTCTCTCTCCTCTCTCTCCTCTCGCTCCCCTCCCTCCTCTACCATCCCCTTCTCTCCCCTTCCCTGTCCCTCTCCCTTTCTCTCCTCCCTCTCTTCCCCCTCTCACTCCACTCTCCCTCTCTCTCTTCTCTCTTCCTTTCTTTCTTTCCATCTCTATTTCCCACTCCCCTTTTCTCTCTCTCCCTCTGTCATCTCCCCTCCCTCCCTCCCCTTCTCTCTCTCTCTCTTCTCTCTCTCTCTCTCTCTCTCTCCTCCCTCTCTCCCATCTTGTCCCTTCTTGTCCCTCTTTTTTCCCCAGTAATTTGCAATGAGAAAAAAAACCCATGTACCACATCCTCCCTGTCACATTGCACTATCAATACAGAACACGATATCAATGCACTTTCCATCCCGCCTTCGTGCATCGGCCTCTCCCCAAATCAAGCGACAAATTGGCCAGTGCCTCTGATTGCATAAGTAATCAAAGATTGTTGTTAGACTAGCTTAGATCCCGCGACCTTGATCGGCGCTTGGAAGAACTTGGATGGGGCAGGCGCCCTTGAACTAGGGTGCTACCGAATCGGTTTTTCGTTTCCACCTGATCGGAGAGAAATTTATCTGCCACAACGAATCACTCCCCATCCTGGTGATTTATTGCAAATACAAATTCAACTGCCCTATTCACTGCTCTTGTCTTCACACTATTGTAGAGAGAGACAGAGAACCAGACAGAAAAATAGACAGAGAGCGAGAAACAGATTGAAAAAGAGACTGAGATTACATCATGATTACATAATGAAAAAAGAAGAGAGAAAATGGGAAGAAAAAAGAGCAAAAGATGCTCAACCATCTTTAATGTAATATAGATATTTGAATGTCTTTTTTCTTTTTTCTCTTGTTTGTTCAGGGGTGAGAAATATTAACATTCTCCCCCCCCCCCTTACTCTCTCTCTCTCTCTCTCTCTCTCCATCTATCTTTCCATCTCACTCTTTTGTATAATTTACTTTCTTCCTATTCTCTGATATCACATGTACAACCCCCCTCCCCCCATTAATTTCACTTTTTCCGTTTTTGATAGTTAATTAACCTGAAGAAGAAAAAAAATCATTGAACCTAGATACCCCTCCCGGAACATTGTCTACTGAGAGCCAATAGGGCATTAACCCATGCTCATACCCTATAACACATGAGTGAGTTCAAGTTCAGTGTTTAGTGTTTGGTGTTGGTGTTGGTGTTGAGAGCGTGGAAACGCTGTTGAACCGAGCTCCAACACCGGCGGTCAGTTTAGAAGGACGATACCGAACACTCTATCGATAGCTTCAAGTTCGGTGTTGTGGCTGGTGTTGGTGTTTTCACAACACCAACACCAGCTTTTGACACCGTACTTGAAATCACCTAGCGTAATGCCCCTCTGGCTCTCAAAAGATGACTATACTTAATGAACATCACTTCCTCATATGCATTCATTTTGCATTCCAGATGCTAAGCTACCCAGAAGTGGAAATCATGTTGAATATGGTGTATGTTTTGCTGGCTGAACTAATCCACCTATTGTGAACAATATCTGTCAGCCGGTTTATGTCTTCATGCACCATTTCCTCTCAAAATCAGAAAGTTAAAGAATTGAAATGATCACATCACACGGTCCCCTGTTCATTTGGGAACAAAGCTCCATATTCCAGATTGATAGAAGTTAAATATTTGTCTGTTTGGAGGCAGAAGGGCATTAAAGATAACATTGAGTTCTCGTAATGATAGAAAATAATTTTTCACAGAATCCAACAAAACTTACACTGAATGTTCAAGATTACAAATAAATGACATGTGCCAAACGATTTTGGTAGAAAAAGTATAGGGTCTCCACGTCTGAGTAATGAGCATAGGAAGATAAGGAAATAAAGTAGGCCGAAACCATGTGCTTAACAGGTCACTATGTGCAAATGAGAGTGGTGGTTTTTATTGAAGATGATTTCCAGCAAGTTCTTGTGAGTTTGTTTTTATTTTACTGGTTCAAACGATCAATCTACTGCAGGATAAACAATCAAGAATGAGTTATAGCCATGTTCTCTCAACATACGATTCCCATACCAGAGCTCAAGATTAGCTTTTACTCATATACTTTGATACAGAGTTAATGCTCTTCTGTCTCTGAACATGATGTCGTCGCCTGGCTGGCAGAAGGGTGTTAGCTCGAATTTCAGATAAAAAATGATGCGCTAAGCAGAAGAGCGTTAGCACTAAATCGCCTCAAACTTGTATAAAACTGGCTTATTTCCGACAGAAATTTGTGGCCGTGTTCTACTATAACATTTCTATTAGTCTTTTCAGTTTTAAACGAATTCTCGGGACGAAAAGCAGTTTAAATATAAAACAAATCTTTAAATGCGAATAATTCGAAAAGTAGTTTTCAAGTCGCTCGCGCGCTAACGCCCTTCTGCCACCCGTGCGACGGTGTATTCCCTACATCATTCACGCATTAATATAAACAATTTATATGGATTTTACTTTCAAGAGAAAGTCTGAAATGCATGGTACTGTTTTGTTTTGTTTTTGTTTTTTTAGGGTATGCCCGAACAATACATCAAAGAGCAAAAGTACGACCACAATGTGTATAATTATGATAATATGTTAACATTAGTCTTACTAGTATATTTTATACAGAGTTACTCAAGTACTCATTGCAATAATGTTAGGATATTTAAATATAGACATACCATTCCATGAAAAAACATCTTCAATGATCTTTAATAAAGAGAAGAATTATCATACAGGCCCTCTGAATTTGTAATTGAGATACCGTATAAAACATCATGAAACGTGATAATGGAAATGTTTCCTGAATTAGATAAGATGCTTGAATATTTCCTTAATTGAAGGAGGGAGATCGTTCCAGAATGTGCGCATGGCTTTAAAATATCATCTCGACAATTAATCATGTTCTTATAAAAAGGGATAGTGTTATTGGAAGCATCAAAGCCGTGCTTGAGCAGCTGCAAAAATAACCATAAGAGGCAAGAAAACGTGATAATGAAGTGTGTAAGTGCCAGAAAATATTGTAAAGACCTTTTATATGTCTTCTGTCAAGTGGCAAAAGGATTTTTAAACAAATATCATCAAGTCAACGTCCTTGTCCTTGAAGCTCTCTGCAAACCATATATGACATGGCTGCTATATTTAGAATCTACTTTGGCCAGCCTCTCCTAGATTCATCATTAATGACTTTTTAAAAAAATGGGAGGTGTTTCACAAAGACTAAGATCGACTTTAAGTTGGACTTAAGTATAACAGGCCGTTCGTGCCATTGTTTACTCTCACCATTATGATCTTTAGATAATATTTTTTCCTTCAATATTGAATTATCAAAAAATGTAAGTTTTGTAGATTTCTTACCATGATTTTTACGTCCCGTGAGAGACCAATGCCAGTAAATGATGAGAGAAAACAATGGCACGAACGGCCTGTTATACTTAAGTCCAACTTAAAGTCGATCTTAGTCTTTGTGAAACACCCCCCAGAAAAACATTATCTATATTTACTGTTGAGAGGCAGAAGGATGTTAAAGGGATTGGGTATCTTTGTCTCAGATTCTAAACAAAATCCTGGATTTAGCTCATGCTGCAATCCTAATTATAAACCTTTAGGTTAGTCAGGAATCCATCCCATGACGTTTACAAGCCAAGATATTTATGATTGAATTCGAAATTTCAAAAACCATTTTCCCAACGGTTTTTATAACACTACAGTCTACTGGGGAAAATGAGTATGGTAAAAAACCGGTCGCTCAAAGATTTTTACTTTTTTGAGGCACTTCATGATCATTTTGAAAAGCGCAATTTGTTTAGGGCTTCAATATTACACCATATCACAGAGGCTGATAACACGTAGGGCCATGCATCTCAGATTTGGCATTGTCAAGCAATGCCTTTAACAGTTACTACTTTGCATGGAGTTTGACACCCGTCTCGCTCTCCACACAGACTATGCATGAGATTCCTGCAACATTCAAAAGGAAACCTGACCAGTCTCTCATGTATAGATTAAACTTTAGTGATAAACTAAAAGAACAGGAAGACCTGTTAAATGCCCTCTGTTGAGAGCAAGAAGGGTGTTATAATCTAGTGTCGTAGTCGAGTGGTTTAGGCACTTGACTTGAAATTCAAAGGTCATGGGTTCGATCCCCGACACGGTACTAATGTCCTTTGGCAAGGCATTAATCTACATTTGCCACTCAATACTCAAGAGAGAAATGGGGACCCAGTAGGCTGACAAAAGCATTTGTGATCGTAATTGCCTATGCCCTCACGGTGACCTTATGGTAGGAATACTCCCAGGAGTGGAGATGGTGCACATTGTGCGTTAATGAATCCGATGGCGGGGTAATGATATCTGTAAAGCGCTTAGAGACGGTATTCCGTATTAAGCGCTATATAAATCCAGATTATTGTTATTATTATTAGTGCCTTTCATTGAGTCAATGCCTTTCTGGTGCTTAGTAGACCATGGATGAAAGAAAGATGATTCTTCTGTTGAGGGCCAATAGGGCGTTAGCAAATATTGCTTTACAGAGTATAATATCACCCTTCTAGCTCTCTGCATAAAATATATGAAAAAAATGGCGTCAACATGCAAAAAGAATACTTGGCCAATGATTTCAACATTAGTGACTAAAGAAGGGAACACAAAGACCTTACAAATGACCTCTGTTAAGAAGCAGAAGGGCATTAATATAAAAGATTTGGGATGAGTTTAAAGCCCTTCTAGCTATCTACAGACTGTGTATGAAATTGCAGCAATATTCAAAAGAATATCTGGCCAGTATCTCCTCTAGATTCAACATTAATGACCAGAAAAGGAATACACAAAGCTTATCAAAGGTCTGTTTCCAATATACATTCCTTAAGTTTTGTAAATGATTAAAATTGATTGGTTTTTTTTTTTTTTGAGAAGAAAACAAATTGAATCAAAATTAAAATATCAATGTCTTATGTTGAAAGCCAGAAGGGCGTTCATTAGCCAGTGTTGCTTTACAGGGTTATTGCCCTTCAAATGACTGCAGACCATGTATGAAAGAAAATGACTGGAACACTCAATAGAAAACTTAGACAATCTTTCAAATAGATTTCACATTTAATGACTATAAAGGCACTGTACATGACTATGTATGTGTATTTGTGTGTGTGTGCTGAGGAAAGATGTTGCATAAAAATGTGATTTCTCGCTCATAAATTGGCCTAATTGTCGACTTCCCGCGGCACATTTTCGCCCCTCGTCACTGCCAAGGCATCCAGTATGTCTCTTAAGAGCGTATATTGAAGCTGGCAAATCCCTCTGAATATCTCGAAGTAGGTCTAATTGATAACATGATACTCGCTAGCTCTCATTTTCTGCGAGGCCAGAGGGTACATCTAGATGCATGCCCTGATGTGTAACATATCGCCCTAAAGATTCATTACATTCATCCCCTGTTCAGCCCATGAAAATTGATCGTTTTGCTAATCGATAAGTATACGTTAAGCAATTGATTCTTCTAGTGTGAACGTTGTAAAGCAAGACGTCTTGTAACAAAATGTCATACAACAAAACGCACGTTTGATCATCGTTTTGAATGACATTCGGTAAAGAATCGGCATCTTTTTCTCGCTTTCGTTGAAACGTTGTATTACACAAAAACTGTGCAGGACTTATTCTTAGCACGCACCAACGATTGGCCAGCTGTCGTGTCAACTGACCTCTTCAAAACTAGGGATATACAATGTTGTTATCCAATGTGAACACCCCTGTCACTATACAATGATTCTTCATACCACGTTTCTTGATACAAGTATCGTATAAATACCTACTAGTCTGAACAGCCTCTAAGAACCAATCCCTTTCGTCCAGTTACAGTTTTATTCTGGATTTGGGCATGATAGAGTAATCCCCACTGTCCTTGCACGTTAATTCTTCACTATAGAGTTTCCTGTTCTTCTCGATTGGAAGTACTTAGAAGTTCATGAGCTCTGTTGATGAGGTCTCAAGAGTTCAAGTTAAGGAGGAGTTTTGTTCAAAGTATTTTTTTTTAAAGATCCCTGTTAATAGTATAATCTAGGGAAGTATGGAGAATTTATAAGTGTTAACAAATTGTCTGCTCAGAGCCTAAAGGGCATGAACTCATGTAAGTTTTAAATAGAGTTTTAAAAATTCTGCTCTTGACAAAGTTTTAAACAGAGTTAAAACCTTTCTGCTCTCGACAGATTGAATATTAAATAGTTATTATGCATGTCTTATAACAGATTGAAACTGACTTTTCAACAATCCTTAATCATGTCACATTTAGCCCTGGACCCATTACTGTGCCTAACCCCAACGCTAAACCTAACCTAAACCCCCAATCGCAACTATAGCCGTAGCTAACCCAGTATCTTCAATGTCATACAGCTCAAAACAAGTATCAGATCAATTTTGCTCATATGCCTTGTTATATATGCAAAGTGCAATTTGCAGATTTCCTTGGAAGCTCCATCAAAAGAAATCAAAAACTAGACTGTGGTCCTCACATACCACTCTGTTTTTACCAAATTTGTACGTTCGTATGTTGAACTTGTCAGTCCCAATATTGTTTAGCCATTGGGAACATTTCCCCCTGTCTTTCAAAGGGTTTGGGATGCCAAAGAAACTTTTTACTACCATCCCCTGGCCGATTTGAACAACTGTAAGCCTGGCACATCGGCATCTTGAATAGGCTATTTTCGTAAATTTGTAATGTAATCAAATTGAATGCATACGTCTTTGTGAAGTGCCTCGATACAAACTATTTCATTCACCTGATAAGAATAACAGTATTTCAACAGTCAGAATGCAAACTGCATATATTAAGTGTTGCTAGGTAAGGCAAGCCATAATGTTTGTCCAACCTGGCAACGACTAATGTTGCAGTTCGGATTCTATTGTACTATAATACTATTATTCCTATCAGGTGAATGAAATAGTTTGTATCGAGGCACATCACAAAGACGTATGCATTAAATTTGATTACATTACGAAAATAGCCTATTGTCAGAATGTATACTGCTTGCACTTTCGTCGTGAGGAGCATACGTCACATCCGTACAGCAATTTAACTGTTTTGCTCGAAATAACGAAACAAAACAAAAATCGCTCTTAAAAATCACTCTTAAAAATCACCTGATTGAAGTACGCCTGTGCAGTTTTAACGTTTGATTTATTTACAACATGATATAATTTTTGAAAATTGGATTGGACTTTGGGCTTTAAGGAGTTCATGAGCTCCTTGTCTTTGTACATGAAAAAGTATGCAGGATCCTCATACGGGGATCCTACCTTTAAATGCTCATATTAAATGGAAAGAGAGAATGAGATATAAAATGATTTACTTGAGCAGGTCTGCAGAATGTACAATATCTCCTCTTATTTCCCTTGTTTCATGGCACTTTCAAACACTTCCAAGGAGGAACAGTTTATGTTAAGCAACCCCCCCCCCAAAAAAAAAATAATAATAATAATAATAATAATAATATTAATAATAATAATAATAAATAAATAATAAAAAATAAAATAAAATAAATAAATAAAAAAATAAAAAATGAATAAAACATGCCTGTATCAGAGATGAAAGTTTATTGACATGGTCCAACAATTTTTTTCTTTGAGAGAGGGTATAAAAAAAAACCTCACCCTGCCTTCCTTGCAATCAGGTTTAAAGAAGAAATAAATAAAAGTGACAGTGAGAATTGGGAGGAGAGGGACACTAGGGCACAGCCATAACAAAACCGTTCCCACACTCCACTCTTACATCAATATTAGGGCCCAGTTATCAACACAAATTTGAAACCCCTGCAACAATCATGTCTCAGATTGAGTTTCTTTTGGTTTGGCAACGACCTTGAAATGAATAGGGAATTGAAAGTCATGAGCTATGCCAAGTTGACCTTGAAAGAGGGAGATGAATAAAGATGAAAAGGTAATCGGATAGTTAGTTTGACAGCCAAAGATTTATAAGAACAGTGAGTTGGAGTACTTGGCTGTTGTGGTGACTGTTGTGTTGTCCTGTCTGTGTGATTTCACATCATTTTTACCAAATCAACAACTACTGCTGAAAGAATTGAAAAAAATGTATTAAAGGAAAAGGAAATAAGTGTTGCCAACTTCTGTTATTCTTATACCCCTACAATCTACAATTGCTGCTGCTGCATGCTGCTACTACTACTACTACTACTACTACTACTACTACTACTACTACTACTACTACTACTACCTGCTACCTACTACTACTACTACTACTACTACTACTACTACTACTACTACTACTACTACTACTACTACTACTACTTACTATTTCCAATAGCTCTTTTAAATCTATTTCTACTTCTACTACAACTACATGTACTACTACTATTACTACTACTACTGCTACTAATTCTACTACGTCTACTACTACTTACTATTTCCAATAGCTCTTTTTAATCTATTTCTACTTCTACTACTACTACTACTACTACTACTACTACTACTACTACTACTACTACTACTACTATTACTCCTACTACTACTGCTACTAATTCTACTACTTCTACTACTACTTACTATTTCCAATAGCTCTTTTAAATCTATTTCTACTCCTACTACTACTATTATATTGCTTGAATTGAGCTTTCCCTTCATTCTTTCATTTTACTTTCATGAGTGTGTGACAAAAAATTCCAGTATGCCTTTATTTAAAATAATTATTAATCTTGAACAAGAAAATATATAATTTGAAAAAAAGGAATATTCTTTACAGAGAGTTTCACTCAAGAAATACAAGGGATACACATGTAAGATAAATGTCCTTTGCTTTATTTAGAACTTTTTTCAGTAAACTTATCAAAATCAATATTGAACCAAGTTATCAATACAAAATTAGAGACCTGTGGCCACCAGCCCCCCAATCTAATGTCCTTGAACTAGGGGGTCCTTAATAATGTCAAGTTGTGTTTCTGCAAAAGAAAGAATGAAATTGGAGAGGCAGTTATGGCGGGGCAAAATGGGTATAAACACATATCTCCTCTTTCAGTCACAGGCTAGTCTTGCTTCAAGGCAAAGTTTTTTTTCCTCAGTGTCTCAGTGAAAATGTGCTTGACTGGGTCTGGTGTCTATAACTTCCAATGTATTATCTCTCCAATTTTATTAGGAAGGGAGGGAAATGAAGAGAATTATTAGGGATTAATCTACGTGATTCTGAGTCAATTTGAACACTTTTGTTGTTTTGAGTACTTGAAGACCTGTTTATATTTTGGTGATAATGGCATTATATTGTAGCAGTAGAGACATCGTACATTCTGAAACCTGATGTTAATTCCCTTTGATGTAGTTTATTACTCCTATATTTTCTTAATTTACCATTTGTGCAATTACAAACAATACTTCTAACATCATCAGTCATCATCGTTATCTTCATTACCACTATCATCATTATCAGCCTTACTATCACTACCACAATTAACTTCCAACACTCTCATTACCAGTATGATCACCATCATTACCACCACCATCATTACCACCACCATCACTATTGCCAACCATCATCATCATCACTACTATCATCATTACCACCACTACAATCACTACCACCACTACCATCATCATCATCATCACCATTGCCACCATCATCATCACCATTGCCATCCTCATCATCCCCATCATGATCACCGCCATGATTATCATCACTGCTATCTCCATCACCATCGCAACCACCATCACGATTATCATCACTTTCATCATTACAATCATCATTAATGTTATCCTACCACAGCATTACCAGTATCACCACCATCATTACCACCACCGTCACTATTGCCAACCATCATCATTACCACCGCTAGATTCACTATCACCACTACCATCACCCCTACCATCATCATCATCACCAGTGCCATCCTCATCATCCCCATCATGATCACCGCCATGATTATCATCACTGCTATCTCCATCACCATCGCAACCACCATCACGATTATCATCACTTTCATCATTACAATCATTATTAATGTTATCCTACCACAGCATTGCATCTCCTAAGACATCCTCTGATGACTCTCTGTCTGTAACACGACCCGAATGTTTATGGTAGACCCATCTCCTGTCTCATCTTTATATAAACAAACCTCATCCGGTCTCATCCCCCCTTCGATGAGCAATGCCATTTCATCTAGGGACATAGTATTGCTCCAACCTATTTCTTTATGTGGTCTTTACGATGGTTGGTTTGCTTTTGTTTATATCATTCATGTTTCATGTTTAGAGCCGAGCTTGGATTGTTTATGCTCATGAAGCCAGGTTGGTGTCCATGTCTGAAAACATTAGCTCTCTGATTCTGAGGAAAAAAATCTTGATATACATGTATATATATATATATGTGAAAAGTGTATGTAATAACAAGAACTTGTTTTCCTTTTATCTTTTAGCTTCACTTTCTTACCTCACTCACTTCCTCACTCGCTTGCTTCCTCTCTCTCCCTCACTCTCTCTCACTCTCTTTCTATCTCCCTCTCTCTCTCCCTTCCTCTTTCTCTCTATTTTCTGTATCTCCAACATGCCCTAGTCCTACCCACATATCGCTATACTCTATTTATGTTTCTATCACCATCCCAATCCCTCTTTTACCTCCAAATCTTTAGTGCTCATTCTCCTCAATCCAACACTTACAACTTTTTTTTCTTTGAACTTCCTTTCCCTTCTCTCTATTTCTGTGGCTCTAATTTCCTTTGTCAAAAATATTGATCTACATTTGCCCCTCTCCACCCAGGTGTTAAATGGGCACCGGTAGGAAGGAATTCCTTGAATGCTGCTAGGCTACCGACATCGGTATCCTAGCAGAGCTGGGGTAATATTTGAAAACCTTGAGTACCTCACATGGTGGATATGTGCGCTATGAAAATATCCAATATTATTTTTATTATAATTATTATTATTTTCCTTCTCCTCTTCCCTAATTTCCTACAGATGATGGAGGATGTTTCTACTTCAATCTCAAGACCGGGTTCCTGCAGGAGTTCACCGGCTCTGACTTTGACCCTATCTACTCCATAGCGCTTCATCAGAACCGCCTCTACACGGCATGTCGAGACCACGTCATACGAAAGTACAGCCTCTGAGACAAGTCCCTAGGATAGGAAGGACGTGCTGCTGTAGGTCACCTTTCGATATGCAGACCCTGCAATGGAACATTGATGCTAGAACACTGTATAGTTGGCAAGGCCGGTGCAGGTTCATCTGAATGTTAATAATGCAAAAGGCTAGTCGTGAACGGGGCATTTTATTACCTGGGAAATGAAAAGTATGTACAAGATGACATTTTTTTTCAAGATATATATGAATGTGCAGTGGCAATGGACATTACTGGGTCTAAGACCATTTTCTTTTTTTGGTGCTCTGATAACTCTGCAAATCTAGCAATTGTTTATACTTCCAAAAAATATGTTTGATGTATTCCACTTGATGATAATTTAACTATACTCTCCTCTTACATTCAAGCAAAAGGCACTATCTTGACAAGACCGCCTTGGTCTTTTATGGTACCCTTGATTCCATGTATACTGATTTGCTCTGTGCTTTATTTCTGATTTGTATGTGTATATGCTTTTATTGGACCGGTGTGTTGGCTCTGTCAGTAGAGCGTCCGCCTCACAACTGGGAGGTCGTGGGTTCGAACCCCGGCCGCGTCATACCAAAAGACGTTAAAAGATGGGAGTTGCTGCTACCTTGTTTGGCGTTCAACAATAAGGGATAGAGCAATGTCGATCTGGCGCTTCTCAGTGGCTGCCAGGCTCACGATCAATTGGGCAAAAGAATTTCCATTTTCGGTTTAACTTAAATTATTATTATTATTATTAAAATTGAAGTTGAACTTGAAAACCCTATCTTGATCACCACAAAATTGTACTAAATGAACTAACTTCAATAACATGTATAATTATTTTGACATTAAATGCTTCTGGTTATCAGTAAATTGGACAGAAGATATCTTTCATTATGAGATGTCGTGGTCTAGTCGATATGTAACCAGACAGTGGATCACATGGTTCATGGTTTGAGTCCTGTTGTGGCACTAATGTCCTTTGGCAAGACGTTAATCTACATTTGGCAAGACATTAAATTCTCCACCCAGGTGAAGTAAATGGGTACCCGGTAGGTTCATGGTTTGAGTCCTGTTGTGGCACTAATGTCCTTTGGCAAGACGTTAATCTACATTTGGCAAGACATTAAATTCTCCACCCAGGTGAAGTAAATGGGTGCCCAGTAGGAAAAATGGCTTTTTAACGATTTAGCGCCTTATCATGGTAGTGCAGCTATAGCTGGGGTAATAACATGATACTTTGTATTAAGTGCAGCAGAGTATATTTAATAGTAGCTACACTATATAACTGGACAAATTAATATTGTTATTATTTTATTATTACTATTATGATAGACGTTTCTGGAGTGAATAGACTTGGTTTTAATCACTTTTTTTAATCATGGTTGAATAATCATTCTTTTGTAGGATTTGCAGCTCCCAACAAAGATGTAGAAGGGTGCTAGATCCTACTACAGTATAGGAAAATGCTCAAAGAAAGTTTGGGGCTGCCTCTGTCCTACCTCTGTCACACCTCTGTCACAGCTGCCATGAGCATTCTGCTAGATAACTGTAGACTAAAATATGCTGACAAGAAAAGGAAGAGCTCATTAAATTTTCCAAATAGGAGTTATTACATATTACAACAAGCCCTTTCCCTGTCCCCATTTGTTTTTCATTCGACGACATGTTTTAAACATTTTGAAATTTGCCTGCTCTTCCTACATATTATACTCTTCAAAGCATTGTTAAACCTTGAAACATGGTGTCCTTTCTCCAGACATTTTGAGCTTGTTATGGCTTCCTTGGTGACATAAACGACCCATGAAAACCATCCCCTGAAATAAAGCCCTGTTGAGGGCCTTATGATGGGCTTATATATATGTTATCCAAGAGGCAGATTTTTAAGAATTGTTGTCTATAATACCTATATGGAAGGAGAGATTAAATGTGTCTTTTTTGAGAAGAGAATTTCAGCAGTATTTATTATTCAATCCAGTATGATAAAGTGACTTTAATTTAAGTGAAATATAGTCTAGAGTATAATGATGGGGGAGATGAGATATGGAAGAAAAGAGACTGATGGAGGGGGAAGAGAGGTGAGGAGAGAGAAAGAGAGACTGATGGAGGGGGAAGAGAGATGAGGAGAAAGAAAGAGAGAGAGAGGGTGATAACGAAGGATAGAGATGGGGATAAGATTAATAGAGAAAGGGATGGTGGAAAGAATAGAGAGATGAGAGATAGAGTGAGCAATAGACAATGAGAGGGGAGAGAGGGTGAGGGAGAGAAGTAACAAAGGAGAGAGTGGGAGGAACAAGAGAGGGTGGGGACAGAAAGAGGAGGTGATGGAGGAAAACTGAATACATGATTGAAAAGGCAGAAAGGGGGGGTCACTTTGTTTAGTAGTACCCCACCCTCATGACTGAACCTCAATTATCCGATGGATATACAAAATGGTTAAATCCAATTTTCTGAATTACACGATCTTTATTCAAGAGCAGAAAAAAATTGAAAACGTTTTCAATTCGTAGGTTTTTGTAAAGCTTCTTAATATGGTAATTGGAGTTACCGTGAGAGAGTTTATAATGGATTTTGTCATGTGTTTCAACGAACTTTATTTGAACTGACACTATTATAATAATAGATTTGTTTCTTAATGTTAGCGAAGCAGTCTTTAATTACTGCACTAGTTCATGGTCGCGGAGCTTAAGAATGTCCACAACAATTTGATGTTGAGCGCTTGGATTTTAATTTCCTTCCTTAGTTACACTATTTCGTCAAGTATTTGTTACAATATTAGTATACGATTACAGTAGGACTATATTGATGTATTGGTTAGTTGTAGTATATTGATTAATGTAATTATGTTTTATTACGGATTTACAGAATTAGAGTTAATGAAATATCTAAATTGACAACTCAGATCATAACTCAATCTAATTCAGTTATCCCAAAGTTCCTTTCCCTTGTGTTGAGTGACTATTCATTATACATTTTTATGCTAAATACGCAATGGTTATATAAATATCAATGTTGCCAATTTGAAGTGGGGAGGCTCTTTCGTTCGGTAGAAAAACGTGTCATTGGGCTGCTAAATTACTTGTCAGACATGTTTTATTACATGTAGAGAAATGTACACGGACTGTGTATTGATGCCCCCCTCCCCGTCCCAATACATGTGGTTCAACACGGAGATTCATAACAAACGAAAGACGACAGTTTTCAACAAATCTAACAAGTTTTGAGAAAATGATAAAGACTGGTGTATGAGGCTTCTATCAATTCTCATCAAGTGGGACCGATAGATAAATGATTAGCTCGGTCTACAAGAGGCGATGGAGACTGGTGTGTGGGGCTTCTATCAATTCTCATCGGGTGGACCAATAGATGAATGATTAGCGCTGTCGATGAGAGTTGAGAGAGACTGGTTTGCAAGGCCTCTGTCAGTAAAGTGATCATGAAAAAGAAACAAAAGGTGAATGGGTTAGAGTGGTCGCCTAAATGTTTTCCAGGAAGCGTTTGGGGTTTGCAAACAGCCTTACCGTCCTGATTTTGTCTGTCATCCTTTCCCGCCCTTTTCTCGGTCTCTCCTCCTCTTATCAACCTTATACAGTCACCTCGTCTATCGTTTAATATGGAGAGGGACATGAAAATAATGTTTATATTGCCATGACTGGGCATACATACACAGAGTCTTATGATTAAGCCTGTAGTGCTTACCAGGCGTGGGGGGGGGGGGTTACTGATGGGGCACCCCTCATTCAGTTTTGTAAAATCCTATAAGATAGGATGATAGAAATCTGGAACGTGGTCCAGGAGCGAGGCCCCAGGATTTATGACCCGGATCAAAGTCTTTGCTATCCCAGTAACTTCACATCTAACGATGATAGTCATTCTGCACTTCCTTACAATTTTGCAATCATCTCCCTAAATACTTTGTTTTATAGGTGCAACTACGTTTACTTCTTTTGTCAACGAAATGTATCCGCCCCAGCAATGCATATTATAAATCCGTCTAAATATTGGCCGTTCGTGGAAAGTTGAATCTATCCCCCCTCCGTCTATTGTCGATTTGGGCAAGGTTTCACGAGACCTTCACATAAGTACAGACTGAGATTAACACGCGTTTCAATAGGATGTCGGTAAACTTGTATTTACGACGGTTTCGTGAAACAATGCCCAGGCTTCGGTCTCGTTGATGTGAATGTGAATGAATGCTGAGGGGTCGCACTTAAACTTAGAAAGACGATTATAATTATATATATCTATTCGAGTATCCGCAACCTGAATGTAGCAAATCTCTAAACTGAAAGAAATGAAGGAGCACAGTTTAGATCTTTGTCTCCGTTTGGGAGGGGGTATAAAAGGCCACCGATTATGGGAAAGGTCCATCCTCCTCCCCCTCTCTATCTGTTTCTGTTTCCTTTTCCTCTTTCTTCTCCCGATCGTTTAGGGCACTTTTTCCCATGCCCCCGTATCTATACGCCCATGCCTCTGAAATTCCAAATACCACACTCCGCAACCCGCTAACCCTGAGTCCACCCCTCCCAACCCCATCTGCATTTCTCAAGCACCCTTATTTTGCGCTCGCTCTCAAATACTAATGACACTAACATTAGTTATCAATTAAGGGGTAATTAACCTTGGTAATTGGGCTGTACTGCAATGATCATCAAGGGCTGGCTATATGGTGAGTATGTGTGGTATTTAGCACAAGGCCTGGTCTAACGATGTTGACTCTACCTTTGTATATGACTGTCATTACGATGGATTTGTATTTGAATCAAACTTGGTGGCAGTGCTGATCAAAACTTTTTTCAAATGAAGTTGAATATGTTAAAGGGAATTATGTTTACGTTAATAAATCAACATTACTTTACACCAAATTAATGTTTCGTTGATGATGATACCGGAATAAAAGTTAGGCGCATGGGTGAAACAAGGATTTGGTAAAAGGGAGGGGACACAGTACCCAAAGTATCTCTGACAACACCTCCTCCGTCAATTGTATTTTTTTTAATCAGAAAATTTCATCATATTATTTTTCGGTTCTAATTTTCTGGTTGTTTTTTGCAATACTAATAAAAGCATTATTATTTGAAATGAGCATTCATTTTTTCATGGTATTAATGTTGCTTATATTCTTCAAATTTCCGCTCATAGTTTTATCAAAACTGTCAGGATCATGTCCAACTGATAAGCAATACATTTTTGTATTCAGTTATTCAAAGAATGAA
Organism: Mesocentrotus franciscanus; assembly: GCA_037976565.1. NCBI lineage: Eukaryota > Metazoa > Echinodermata > Echinoidea > Camarodonta > Strongylocentrotidae > Mesocentrotus > Mesocentrotus franciscanus. The sequence goes on along the minus strand of CP137671.1, from coordinate 18,069,631 downwards.
TGACATTGAGCCTACAGGGGGAAGACACTTAGGATAAAAAGATTGTCAAAAATATCCAGAAAGTCGTAATTCTTGAGAGGCGCGATGTGAATTATGATCATGATAAATTTTGTGATTGAAATATGAACATTCACTTTCCCGGACGAAAATGTATTTTGCCTCCAGTTTTCTGTTGTTTTTTCCAGCAATCTTTCACGACCGTGTCAGACATGGTAATATATGGTATCTTCGTATTCAACTATATTCCAATCTTGAGTGACAATTGTCTTTAGCGGGGGAAGCGGCTTTGCACAAGAAGATCTGGAAAGTCGTAATTCGAGAGTAAAGTTACCGGTAATACAACCCCTTAGGCGACCTCGAGATCGTTAACGGAGAGATCGAGGCCTATCCTTGATTCGGTAGTCGATCTCGTAACGGATCTTCTCAACTTGAGCCTCTGAAGGGACAGCATTGACCAGGATTATTCTAGACAACATAAGACGTCAAGAATAGATAAATAACAAAATAAGTGAAAGATAGACAAAGATATATATAGATAGATAGATAGCCATATAGATATAGATAGATAAATAAATAGATAGATAGATAGATAGGTAGACAGACAGATAGATAACAGAATGATTGATAGATATACGAATGTTTATCTAAATTTATCTGATCTATATAACCCGAATACGCTCTTTCAGTAATCAAAGAGTCAGATATTATAATAACTGCAGCTAAAACACAAAATAATATTTCGGTTCATGGCGTTTGATAACGGTGGACAGTCATATAGAATAATGATCACATCTTGTGAGGTAGAGAGAGGGGGAAGATCAGAAAAGGAAGGGAAGAGAGGGTAATATGGACGACGAAGTGGATGAAAGGGACGAGAGAGGGGTGAAGAAGAAGAAGAAGAAGAAGAAGAAGAAGAAGAAGAAGAAGAAGAAGAAATAAAAGAGAACCAAGAGAGAGAGAGAGGCAAAAAGAGAGAGAGGGGGCAAGTGAAAAGGAATAAATTACCCGCGCATATTCATAATACTCATTCCCTGGACCAGTTTAAGTCCTTGCTGAAAACGCACCTTTAATTCATGAATTATTCTACACCGCTGCAGTTGTGAGTCGGTCAAAGGAGGTGCACACCATCTTATTCCTTGTTTGTTTGACCTTATGTTTGAAGTATGTTTGACCTTATCTTTATTTTCATTTTATTATTATATATGCATGATTTATTGAATAAAGAACAGATTTATAATTCTGTGTGTTTATCATAAGTTTTGGTTAGTAATAAATCAGACAATGGTGCGCTTAGAAACACCAGTATTAAGCGCCTAATAAATGTTGTGTATTATTATTATTATTAAAAGAGCATGTAGTGAATGCAGGAAATAGGGAGAGAAAGAGATAGATAGATAGAGAGAAAGAGAATGAGAGAGAGGTAGAGGGGGAAGACTTGAAAGAGTGCACTCTGATACAACACCTGCATTAAAGCGTAAATCCGCTACTGTTGTAATCCCCGAGAAATTGACTCTTTCAAGCAGAGAATTACGCTGGTTTTGCCATTTACCCAAAGTCTCTTAAAGGTACTATGTCCCATTTGCAGCCAGCATCAAATTCTGTAGAACTTTGCAGGGCTTACGAATATGTCACGTATGTCCTATCTGTGAAATTTAAACCTTAGCAGTGTCATAGTATTCAGATTATGCAAGGAAACCCGTTTACTTTCTAGAATTCACTGTCAGACACTATTGAGTGACTGACTGACTTCTTGTATTGACCAAAATTAAACTGATTGAATCTTTGCGCAGCACAAAACGTACGACCATTCGGTACAAGGGTCTGAAAACCAGACTATTTACTAAAATGATTGCAATCACTAAAGTCGATTTGACAACTAATGTTCGTTATTTTCCCACAAAAAGACATTTTCCAGTCCTTTCGTTTTGAGGGAAGTTCTAAATCAGTATTATCTTTCAAATGCCGGTGGAATTTAACTTTTTCATTTTTGGGGCCTGCAAATGGGACATAGTACCTTTAAGTCAAGTAAAGAAAGAAAAAAAACACGAAATGTCGTAAACATCGACCAACAGCTCACCTGGCCCTAAGCCGATCGACCTGGCCTAAAGCTACTTCGGAAATCCGATGGTCAACGACTT